>JADWQK010000325.1:0-390705 GCA_017933935.1 Sesamia nonagrioides | reverse complement strand
TCAAAAGTTATTTATTCAAATTAGGCTAAGAATCAGTACCTTTTGAATGTCAATATTACAGAAGACATGTCTCCCCAAAACGCCCGCCCTTCGGTGTGATCATGTTCTTCTACCTTACGTATCGTGTACTCTACTATTTAATATTGTATGAGTACAGTAGGTGGCTACATTCATTGCAGCATCAGTGGCATTCATTTAGTTATCCAAGAAGCAGGAGGCAAGTGGGATACTGGGGACAAAATAATCTCGTTGCCTTCAAATAAGGTGATTTATTATCTATATCTATTTATTATGTTTTAATATCTGCGTTTTCGCTATACTAACCTGAAGAAAATATGGATCCTGTCAACATATCTGCAGTACAATCTAATCGGGTGCGCGGTCTCAGTCGAACGATCTTGATAGGATAAGAAGTCATTTGGCAGTTGTGGTGGCCCGGCCATCTCGCTGGCTCGTTGTAACCCAAGCACCAGCAAGTCGAGAACAAGTCCATAGTATTGGACTATGAAGGAGGCGAATTGAAGACCGCGGATAATGCCGTAAGAGTTTGTGTGGTTCATATCCTGTAGGAAATATTTTGATTAGGATCTTTGAGGTTTGTAAGTATGTACTATAAAACTATCTTAAAATATATTGATATCGTTACTATGCTTACAAACGGAAACCAATAACCATAAGGTACTTACAAGATAGTTTAGAAAATCAGTACAATCATCAGAGCCGTATCGACAGAGGCATGAAGCAAACAAGAGCTGATAAAATCTTTTTATTAAACATTATAAATTAGTGCTTAACCGCAATCCCGCCTGATGGTAAGCAGTGATGCAATCGTTGATGGTAAAGCGCACTAGTTTATTAAGAGCCTATACATTCTAGCCTTGAAGACAATAATTACATTGTAGTCTGGCCGAATGATCGCCGCAAGGAAATTGTTCCAGTCCTTCGATGGAGCACTTGATATAAAAAGAGAGGAGAGAGGGAAAGAGGAAGAGAGAGAGGAAGAGAGAGAGAGAGAGAGAGAGAGAGAGAGAGAGAGAGAGAGAGAGGAGAGAGAGGGGGGGAGAGCAGGCGAAAGGCTTCGTCCGCTTTTAGTATTTAGATTTTTACTTTAACACTTTACCTTATAATTAATAATAACGTTGTTCTTCGCAGTCATGTAATCAGCGATGTTGTGATCGACGATAAGACGCAGCAGTCTGTTCAGGAGGGTCAGATCTATCTTTTCGTAGAGCTTCTCAAAGCGCGATTCTAGGAGTACGTTGCACTCGCCCTCACCGACCTCCCACACGTCTTGTAGATTGTTTATGCCTGAAAGTGGTACAAGGTTTGAGAAATATGGAATGTTATGAAATAAAATTTTGTCTTTTTAAGCAATCTGCCCAGCGTTTTTCCAATCATATGTAGGTTATCGACATTAATTGTAACCACGTACAATAAATGTTTTAAATATACACAGTTTAATAATAATAATATTAATAATTTATTTCAGGTAAGATACCCATAATTTCACATAAGTAAATAACAAATACACAGAAGACATGAAACAAAAACTAAGAGAAAAAGAATATATACTAAAAACTTTCATTATATCATTCTAACTACACAATAAATTATAGTTGACATCGCATTAAATACATAAATCATAAAAATTTAAATAAATCCATGGTAGGAAATGTCAAATAAAATTAAATTCAATGTCAAATAAATTAATAATGCAATAAACAATAAAGTAACTAATAAACTACTATATTATTATTATTAATCAGAATAATTTTTAATATAAAGTGCTAGTTAAATATTATTAGCAAAACATTCTAGTAGGGCGACTTTTTTTTTCTTTTGTAATTGGTAATAATAAAGTTTGTGTTGTATTCATTATGTTATACAAATTCAGTTTCAAATTTTTAGTAAAATAAAATTACACTTCTTTTTTCTTCGAGCCGGATAACGCCTGTAATATTTAAGGTGATAACCTAACCGCCACTCTGTATATGAAACCATTATTTTATATGGTATGGTATTAGTTTATATGGTCTTGTCAGACTTTCGGGGATCTGGTTGCCAGTAATGACTGTCGCAGGTTTGTGAACACCTGCCGGAACAAACGGTTTAACGTGCTT
Organism: Sesamia nonagrioides; assembly: GCA_017933935.1. Classification (NCBI taxonomy): domain Eukaryota; kingdom Metazoa; phylum Arthropoda; class Insecta; order Lepidoptera; family Noctuidae; genus Sesamia; species Sesamia nonagrioides. The sequence continues at coordinate 388,585 of JADWQK010000325.1, read as the reverse complement.
GCCGACTCATCATCATCATCTCAGCGTTAATCCCAGTTGCATCGGCAGCTTTTTCAGCTTTGGAGTCTGGGGTCTGCTTTCCGTGAAGCGACTGCCGTCTGACCTCCACAACCCGAAGGCGATATCTAAGCATTGCAGTTAGACCAATTGTTAGACTTTTGAGGGCTCCAACAACCCGTAACGACTGGCACTAGATGTTCGTGTGGCACCCGGGACCAACGGCTTAACGTGCTTTCCGAAGCACGACCAGACTGACCAGAGAAATGCTTGCCGACTATTATTACCAATATTACTTAAAATATACATAAGCTGTTGGTGTACATTTGTTAATAAATCAAATACAATCTATACTTTTGCAAAGATCGATGAAGAATACAGATAAACAAACCAATTTAGGGTTATATAACTCATGTTTTCCAAATCTTCTATTATTTTCATGATTATCTCTCAATAGCCATATTTCAATAGAATCACTAAAATAATATGCATATTAACTTGCTATTTCGCAAAACCATTAAAAGTCGACATCAATTTTACGTGATAGCCCTACAAAAAAAGAAACCTGGATGAAATCCAGGTATTAAACACATTTTGTGGAATTCAGATTATGAATAAAGTTTGTCATCAAACATTTATGAATACAATTTTGCGTATTTTAACTACTTTTCAAATTAACTGCATATCTCATGCATTAAAATACTTTTAAAAATGAACTACGCATAATATATGCACCTATATGATCAAAAATTTAACCTATAAGGAAACTAGGTTACATGTGTGTCATAATTATATTTTCATCCATATCGGTAAAGCATTCCATGCAAACCATTAATATCTAATCATAAATAAATGGTTTACATTTAGAAAATAGGATTATTACATGTATGAAAATCATCTACATATCTAGAAAATATTGTTAACATCTCCCTTTTAGGTGTAAACAAGTTGCTTAGCAACGGTTTGTTACCTACCTCTATTCTTTATCGAATTTGGCCTAAATATAGTTACTTTTAGTTTCACCTTACAGTTTCATCAAACGTAATTACAATAGAGAAACATAATTCTTCTTCTGTAAATCTTCAGTTCTTGGTCTGATGTTGGCGCGACCGACCGAGGTGAGGTTTGTAACAAGGGGATGATCGACGAAGCAGATCTCCTTCGCCACAACACACACCCCGGACGGTCGCATACTTCTTTTTCTTTCTTGATTCAGTATCCAGTAACCCCCACGACATGTCTGTTAGTCTGTCTGAATGCGGGAAATTCAGGTGCGTATTACAGAACGTCACTCAAAACTCAAGCTCTACTTAAGTCTCGTTTGAAGCCTTTTGATTGGCTGAAACTAGTTTTAAGTAATGCTTAAACAGAGATCAATGCTTGAGTTTCCTTCTGGAATACGAACCTCAAACAGTATGGAGTGATCAACATAGTTGTGAAAGGATTGGGAGATGATGATGGAGTGGTTCATAAGGAAGGTTTAAGTCGACAGTGGTGCTTAGGAATATTTCAACAGTACATTTTAGTTTTTACTAAACTTTATGTATGTTTAGGTGATATCTTGCAACTGAATTTTGAAGCAGATACCTGTAATCCATTGAGCTAAAATTTAGTTTAAACATACACTATGAAGGATTGGGAGATGATGATGGAGTGGTTCATAAGGAAGGTTTAAGTCGACAGTGGTGCTTAGGAATATTTCAAAAATACATTTTAGTTTTTACTAAACTTTATGTATGTTTAGGTGATATCTTGCAACTGAATTTTGAAGCAGATACCAGATATCCATTGAGCTAAAATTTAGTTTAAACATACCTTGACACCATTTGTAGACCAGCAGCGGTGAAGGCTCAGTATCTGCGGGCTTCACCCATGGAGGAAGTAGCCTTCGTTTATCAGCCTCATACCATAAGTACTGGTCTAGGTACGCGTCTGTGATCTTCTCTAGAGGCTCCACATCGTACACTGGGACCAGGTGAGAGTACAGGTCCATAAATTCTATGCCGACCTGGTGGAATAATATGATTCTTAGTAATTAGTTTGCAACCTCCCTCACTTCGCGTGGTTTTTACTATTTGATAAAACATCAAAATTAATTTATCAATATAATATGAAAGTCGCTAATTGCGTAACACAAAAATGTAAAATGATCGTTAGTAATAGTCAATTGATAGTAATAAATTAATAATAACAATATACTAATACATTTCAAAGCATATTGCTAATCCATTGCTCCATGTGTTCTAAAATTGTGTCTGCTCAACAATGTAATTATTGCAATGAATGTTGTTGTACAGTCAAAATTAAACCCTTTGCTTCTGATAGTGTGTAACGCAATTACTCCTCAGATCGTTCATACATACAGAAGCAGAAACTTTATTAGCTTTGATTAATAAATATATAGAGAATTGCAATATAGAACATATGTAAATGATTAATTTTCAAATATGTTTGCGACTATGGCGTAGAATAACAACAGAAATGAAGGAGAAATTTTCAGTATTTAGATATTTTATCAATAAGTAATATAAAACGCAAATCAATTGCAAAATACAAGTGACACACATACCTCTCTAAATGTCCTCTGAGTGAGTAAATGACGCTTGATCCTAGACAATGCCTCGTGAGGATTATCATATGCCTGTTCTATAAGCCCCAGCTCTTCTCTCTGACTTTGATTCAGCCTGGATTTGACACTATAGGCCTCTTTGAGCCGCTCCAATGCTAAGATGAGGAGCTTGGTATCGTGTTTGTAGGAGAGAGGTGGGAAGGGAATTGGGGCGAAGCGCCGTGACTCCAGCCAGTGGACTGTTGTTGTGTAGATGGCAACGGCTTCTTCCGGTGAGATGTATGGACCGTCCTGTAAAGATGTAATGCTTTAGAACGGTTGTTTGTATTATGGATGCCTTGATTAACGATGGAAAAAAAAGTATTTGAAATAACCAATTTTGATGATGAATATGTTTTTGGGGTTTCTTTTATGATCTAATCCTGGGAATATATTTCAAGAAATTTTCGAATAGGCTATTTGACAGAATTATAATTTCTATCTTGAATTACTTGGTTGCGGTTAAGAGGTTCACCAAAAGTTTTAATTTTTTATTTTAAAGACGTATTTCGTAAGAAACACCCAAATAAAAATTCAAATAAGCCGCCGAAACGCTTCATTCAGCAATATGGCGTGGCGCTTTGTAAGTGACGTCACAAACTTATTATACTTACTATATTTGTCAGTCAGAAAACAAAAGAAATACCACAAATCACTCCAAATATCGTTAAAAATCTTCAAAATTAAAAAATGAATGAATGTCATCATAAAGAACCCTCATTTTATGCATTTAAAGCAAATAATCACAAAAATATTCATACTGTCAAATAGCCTATTAGATGATAATACAATCCAGGGATATGTAGTACCTAGGGTTGTAACGGAGGCTTGTTAGCGGAGGCGGAGGCGGATGCGGAGGCGACGAGTCTCACCTCCGCGGATGCGGAGGTTAACGGAGGCGGAGGTGAAAGTACATATAGAAAAATTGAAATTTATGGTTAATTAAAACAATTTTTTTATTTTAAATACGTACATTAATAGTAGTATTCTTGGTAAAAAAAATATTACCTTCTTGTAATGAAAATTAAGGAGAAACAAATTGTGTTTGCCGCATTCCCGCCTCGCACTTGTTGATTCTTGAACATTTCGCGCTCAAACGCGGCCGGACGCTTGTCGAGCGTCGCAGCTTGCGCACTATTTATTTTATAAATACGTAAATAAACCTCCGTTATAACTCCGCAAAAATTGTGCGGAGGCGGAGGCGGAAGCAAAGATACGATTTCTTGCGGAACTTCCGCAGTAACGGAAGCGGAGGCGAAGCTCCGTTACAACCCTAGTAGTACCTGTAGATAGTTACTGATATACTTTCTAAAAATAACCTAATAACTTAAGAATACTATTTAGCTGAACCTACCTTCAAATAGTTATGCTGTCTTTCTTGCTCTGCCTTGAGGTACAATCTAGTCAGTCTTCCAAGGTTCTTTTTGCACACAGTCTTGTCGACGGTGGCGCCACGGCGGATACGTTCACGATTGTAATGGGCCGTGTTCGTCCACCAATCAGCCTTCATCTTGACGTAACGGAGAATCATGTTCTCTATTGGTGTTGGTAGACCGGGTACCTATGAAAGTATTATGAAATAGGTATATTAGATTGAACTGTTCCAGGCTAGGGGCATGGATAGTCAAATACTGCTTGATTATGTTTGGTAAGCAAATTCATTAAAATAAAAGAAAATCAACTTAACATTAAACACAAAAAAATGCACTGTTACACCCTTTGTACCGTATTCTAGCAAATAAACATTTTTGATTTGATTCCTTTGGCAGATTATTCGCTACATAAAGAAAGATGTGACAACCCTACAAATGTTTCTTCAAATACTTGAATAAAGGTATATATATTTCTTACCTTCCAAGGAATGTTAGCCTTCCAGCACCTCCAGGCTTCCGACAGATGCTGCAGGATAGTCCTGGCCTTATTCTGCTTGATACCTTCGGGCATCATGTCCACGATATCGTGCATGACAGACGCGCGCAACTCTAGGTCGAAGTGAGACTCAACGCGCTGCTTCGTTACGGTCTTTGCAACGCCTAGAATAAACAAAAAGATTAGTAAAATACTTTTTGTTTGGAGGACAATTAGAAGATCTGCACACTCACACATTAAGAAAAGATAAGCACTTCACACATTGAGAAAATGAAATATTTTGTTAGCAAGCGTGATTATGTCGTGTTATTAATTATCATTTAGTAGTCCTAATGGGCCACCAACATAATGGTAAATATTAATTTAAAATCCAGCGGGAACCCGAATCAACTACAGCCATGCGTTATCACGGCAGTTATAATCCAAGCATATCATATTTAGCCAAAATCTAATGCTGCACATACCTTTAGAGTGTCTTCCTTCAAACTGTCTGGACAGCAAGTTTCCTAGCCAGCGTTCTAGCAGCGGCGTGATACCACGCATAAAGAACAGCCATACTCGCCATCCTGGCGCCCAAAAACCGCAACCAGGTCCCTTGGACACTGGACCCTGAAAAAGACAACATTTAAATGTCTACTTCCATTTCTCTCGTGTCAATATTGTATTTAAAAACAGATAGTAATTGGCTAAAGAGGTAAACATAATTTACGCCTTTAAACAGCTTCAATATAAAACATTTAATAAGAGAACTCAAAAAGTGGAACTTCTTGCTGGGCTGTTTCACTGTTGGACTTAGTTATGCAAAATGGATCCAGCCCCAAAAATTTGCTTTTGAGAAAATAGAGGTTGAAGTAAAATTACTATATTTAATAACATGACAGCAGTTTGTTTTAAATAATAGGTATTTTCCTGTAATTTTTTGCAGCTTGGTTATTTATTGCATATATTAAAGTTGATGTATACAATATGTAAAGAAAACCCTGTCCGACCCGTAAGGATAATAAAGGTTAGGTAAACACTTGACCAAATATAATATAAAATTTTACATAATCATCATAGTAACAATAGTAATGAATTTTGAAATAATCCTTTTTTCCCGGGAATTAATTCCAATTTCACCAAAATCTGGTAATTTAAAATAAGTGACAACACCAATATTATTATAAGCGAATAGCGACGCGACCACGTTACAGGTGCCGCGTACCCTGCCCCCCGCCGTCCGTGGAAGGGGTTGCTTACCGCACATGTATTAAGTTACCTCTTTTTGCGAAATAATATTTATTTTCTATGGGGATTTTTTTTTTAAGTTTTGCCTGTTTTTGTGGGCATTATTAGAATCAGTTATCGATACCTAACAATACCTCCACGGATCGGACAGGGTTTTCTTTACATATTGTAGATGCCATTTATGACAGTAACTCAAAAAGCGGTTTTTGTGGGTTGGATCCATTTTGCATAACTGCATCCAGTTATCCAGTCCAACAGGTGAGATACCGTTCAAATGAAGTAGCAAAGAAAAATCTTAAACAACGTCATTTTCAGTTTATGCGAAACTTGAATATAGTTTGTTCCGAATAAGCAACTGAATCAATTCCAATCAGTTTTACACAATGTTATAATTTTTCCCAAATACATTTAGAGTGAGACCGTAGAGTGGTTACCGAGCGGTTACGATAGATCCCAGCTGACGCCAGAGGTCATTGCCCGCGCTCGCCCGCCCGTATGGACCTTTGATCATAATATTTTTGTTGGGACAACCAAGTAGAATAGCAAGCTCATAATTTGATGGTTTTTCAATATCTTTTTGAATTTTTGTATACAATATGTAAAGAAAACCCTGTCCGATCCGTGAAGGTATTGTTAGGTATCGTTAACTGATTCTAATAATGCCTACAAAGCCGGGCTAAACTTAAAAAAAAATCCCCCCCAAAAAATAAATATTATTTCGAAAAAGCGAGGTAACTTAATGCATGTGCGGTTGACAACCCGATAGCCCCGCCCCCCTTCACCCGCGCATGTATGCGCGGGTGAAGGGGGGCGGGGCATGCGGCAGGTGGTCGCATCGCTATTCGCTCCGTCACAAATGGTGTTGTCAGTTTTTTAAAAATGACCAAATTTCGGGGAAATTGGAATTAATACCCGGGAAAAAAAGATTATTTCAAAATTCATTATTATTGTTACTGTGATGATTATGTAAATTTTTATATTATATTTGGTCAAGTGTTTACCTAACCTTTATTATCCTTATGGGTCGGACAGGGTTTTCTTTACATATTGTATAGATTCTTTACTTAAAAATACTGAACACATGTTTCGGGTTTTGCATAAACAAAAAATAATGTTGTATAACCATCTACTTTAAATGACAAATAATTAAAAAAAAAAAAAAAAAAAAAAAAACTCACCGTATTAAACCTGTAGTAGATCAAATGTTTAAGATCCTTGCACATCCTGATCTGTCTCATGAGCTTGTACTTGTAGCGGTACATGCCGGTCAACTGCCCCACGTGGGCGAAAATGTACTGAAGACCGTCGGCCAGTTGGAACGAGTCCACGTTGTTCAAGCGGTACTGCACGTGGGAGTCCACAATCAGTTTCGTCAAGCGGAGGATCTCGCGACATAAGTGGAATGCTATAGAGGAAAGTTGGGTTAGTTTTACTACAGAAAAAAAGCTAAATAGAAAATATGTACACTACAGTATGTAGTCATAACCTACTAATATGAATGCGAAAGTTTGCGAGTGTGGATGGATGGACGGACGGATTTGGATGAAATTTGGCACACAAATACATAGTTTATAACCAGGAATAACACATACTTTTACAACAGGATACTTTTTATCCCGATTTTCGCACGGGATCAAAACTTCCGCGGGTAAAACCGCGGGGCGCGTCTAGTTCTTTATAAAACAGAAATAAAGCTGTTTCTAGAAGCCAACTCTACTCATACAATCCATACTAATTTTATAAATGCGAAAGTATCTCTGTCTGTCTGTCCGGCTTTCACGCCAAAACTACTGAACCGATTGTAATGAAATTTGGTACACAGATAGCCTGAGAAAGGACATCCATACTAATATTATAAATGCGAAAGTAACTCTGTCTGTCTGTTACGCTTTCCCGCTTAAACCTCTCAACCGATTTAGATGAAATTTGGCACAGACAATCTTTAGATCCTGAGAAAGAACATGGGCTACCTTTTATCCCGGAAAAATTTGATGTTCCCGAGGGAAATCTAAAAAGCGCGATATAACCGAACTCCACGCGGACAAAGCCGCGGGCGGAAAGCTAGTAGGCTATAAAACATCCCGCTATGACCAATCGGAGCAGAGCAGTAACAAAAAATGTTGCGAAATCGGGAGCTAACGCTGACATACATATTGCTCCCATTATTTTATATCAACTGAGCTACGCGGTTGAAACCGCGGGACACAGCTAGTGTTAAATAAACATTTAATTTGAGAGCAATAATTAGAATTAAAATCTGGATAATACATAGCTTTTGAAACAGTTAAGATTACTTACCATTACCAAACCGAGACTTCTTCCTCTCCTTGGTAGTTAAGGTCTTAACAGGTTTCAAGTTGAAGTTATAATCCAAATGTAGGTAGTTTAAGTTCTTGCGATGGATGAGCAGGTTCAACATGTTGTAACCTTGCCGACATACTTGTAAGCCGGCTTCCACCCAGTCCAGGGTTGTGGTTTGGAAGAACTTGGTGGATTTGAATGAGCGGAAGAGGTACCTATGGGTGGAGAAAATCCACTGATTAATCTTTGCATAAATAGTAAATAACTGGAAAGCCGAAAACGATTGTTGCGGAAAATTGTCTATAATGTGGAACTAGTGATCTAGCAATTGACACAGGAATTCGCCTTGTAGCTCAGATTCATCAACATCAAAATGATTAACTAAGTACTGAGACATCATTTATAAAAAAAAAATATTAATAAACAAGGCTCTTCATTGACTTACCTCTTCTTCTGTGGCTTTGGTGGTCTGTGCTTCAGTGCGTTTAGCACATAATATTTGAGCAGCTTCTGATATGAAACCCGCACTTTGACAGGCTGACCAGGTGGGCAATGTTCCTTGTACCATGTCTTTACCAGGGGCACGTCGATAGCGCGGCGAGTTCGTCCTGTGTAACAAACACTTAGTTAAGACCATAATGTGTAAGTTTACGTATTTCAGTACCTAATGATGCTCAAAGAATCTAAGGACAATATGAAGAGGCTCTTCAATATCACTAACTTTAGACTGGACTTGTTCTGGACTCAATTCATCTTTATTGCATTTCCTGCATCCAATTGCATAACTATGTCACAATTGCAATAAATTATATTTGTTGATGTTCAGCATTTAGGGCTCTGATTTGCAATTCATCCGGTGCAATACTGTTGAATTACTAAATTGGCTAATATTGAGGGTGTTACGCAAAAAGGATGTTGTAATAAACTTTATGAGGGAACTCTAGTGGTGCTTTCACTATACAAACGTATTCCGCTGTTTTCTTCGCGGATAATGCTTTTTAGAGCAATTATTTTTTTCTACAATTTTACACAGTGATTATAAGTGAAGTATTTCTTTTGTTAAATAAGTTTCGGACAAAATCAAATGATAGGGGATCATTTGATTTTTTCGGTAACTTAATTAATAAAAGAAATAAGATTCTTCAAAATCGCGAAAAATAACCCATTGTTACCGTGATGTTCAGATGACTATTAGACAAACGTGATATAAATTTTTGACAAAAAAGAAAATAATACAAGCTTAGGCATACTTTTCCTCTAAATTTTGATATAAAAATAATTGAGATCTGTAGTGTTTTGAAAAAGAAAACAGCAGAATACGAAACGTCTTTTGGATAAAGTTTTTGTAGGTAAAATCAGCCTAAGCTGCAACTGTCGCACTTTACCGGGAGAGGTTGGAAGCAGCGCGACGGCAATAGAGTCCCCTCTTAAGTATCCTACTTGTGTTGTGGAACCTAAGCAAATGCTGGGAAATTATATTTCTTATATAGAAAAGTTAACGTCAAGATTGGCAGTCGAAATGGTCACAATTGCTAGTGGATGGTCTGGCATAGGCAGGGTTAATAAAAAAAATCAAAATAATCCGATTAATGTGAATTAAATCAGGTTTTATTTGATTTAAATCTGATTTTTTTGAAGTCATTTACTTTCCTGTCTTTTTTTAAATTTAGTAGTCAGTTCTTCATTAAAAGGAAAACAACTTATTTTGGTTTAATTTTATTATTGATACAATTAAGGTAATTAAACAAGTTCTACCAATAAAATCAATAATTTAAAAAACAATAGCAATAAAAAAATTACATGGAAAGTAATAACTTACAGACTAAAAAACAAATACGAACAAATACTTATGGTAAGTAAGTATTAATAAAGTTAGTAGTAAATTTTTTTTATCTTTTAGTATGGATTCCTTGAAAAGGAAAACTAATTTGGCTGCCTTCTCGGTGCCTAATCTGTTTCTTATTTTGCTGTGCACTATGTTGAATGCCGAAAATATTCTTTCGACCTCAGCCGGAGAAGCAACTGTACTCAGCAATTGCTCTTGTACGCGCCGTAATCTATGTCGGGGGATGTTCATAGACAATTTTTGGGCGACTTGGTTGCAGTAAAAATGTAATGATTTAAATCATTGATTTAAAAAAAAGAATCACTTGATTAAAATCACGATTTAAATCAAGTGATTAAAATCATATCAACCCTGGGCACAGGGTGTGGAGATTGGCACAAGTGAAGAGCGGCTTTGCCCAGCAATGGGTGTTATGTTAATGCTAATAATGAAAATTATAATTCCATGTTATAGTTGTTGCTTACCTGATCTCATATTGAAAGGCCTAGGTGCCCACAACAGCGCGATTCCGTTAGCGGTATTATCGGTGTATAGGGCAGTCTCCTGCAGGAACGGCGTCACATCTTCAGGCAGTAGGAACTCTTCCTCATCAGGCAGAGGATCCAAGGACTTGACGGAGTGACGGTGGGAGATAGGATTGATGAGGGGATCGAAATAGAAGGCTGGGAGGTCAGGGTCCTCAGTCTTGATGTAGACGACGTTTGGTGTGTGGTACCTAAGGTAGAAAACCTTTGTTGTAGTCTTTTGGTGCAATTTTAAATTATTATTATAAGGTTTCTGAGGTTTTAGAATCTTAAGGTTGAATCTTTCTACAAGGCTATTTATTAGATATTCAGCCAATGTTCGCGTTTGTAAAGTAAAATACGACATACTTTAAATTTTTATGCTGAAAATGTTTTTTTATATGAACTTACCAAGACAACTGGACGAAATGCGGCAAATTGTTGTACAAGTACGGGAAAGCAATCCTGTACTCAGTCCTTATTGGCTGACGTATAATTATCTTGTTGATGTCATTGAATTCATTCCAGTCTTCATCGCCGGCCGAATTGTCCTTCACTAAGGGCTCGAACTTCGGACCACCAGGTATCGCCATGTTTAGAGCTTTCGCCGTGAAGAAACTCTTCGAATCGAAGAGGTAGAAGTAATTGTCGTCTACCAAATCAGTTAGTAGCTGGTTGCCAAGACGGTATAAAGTTGCCATTTGTGGTAAAGTTAAGTTCCATTTTCTGTATGTAGATCCGTTTACATGCTTTGTACCTAATAGAGGCTTATGGTCATAAAACCATGAGGCTACCGCGCCATCTTCCTCAGGATCCAGTTCAATCTGGATAGGTTCTAACGGTTCCACATCCAAGATGTTGTCGGCATAATCCAGAGGAGGTTCTTCATCGTCGAACGGCGGGAACCGCATACGTTTGAAGTGTCGACGATCTCTTTTCTCTCGACGCATCATGATCCACATGGTGCCCCACTGTGCTATGTAGACAGGCTCTATGACCCATGGGATTTCATTGACGAAGGTGATAGCTCCAGTGATGTGATAAAGAACTTTTACATCACGGATCTGTTCCCAGGGCATAGGCATGTTCTCCAGCAGCTTCATGACCGCATGAGGCATATACTTCAAAGCACCAAGGTACACTCTCTTGTCGTGCCTGTATTTGCGACTGGTCATGTCTCCGTGGTCTCTGATAATCTTGCGGATGTGTTCGGGAGGCATGTCCTCTTTCTGCGCATCCACGAAGCCGAATTTGCGCTTCTCGGCGAAGCGTTTTGATTGGAGCTGCATCCATTTTTGGGCTAGAGAGTAAAGAATATAAGGATGATCAATGTATGTATAAAATGTAGTAATTAAGAGATTCTGAGAAAACTTGGCACAATGTCTCTATGATGACAGCACGTCAAGCTACCCAAAACTGTCAAATATTCCCAATTAACCTTGAGTCTTAATGCTGTACATATAGAGTAGAAATCTGGCAGATTGTAGTAGCTTGATCTTGCTATTTTCTGTACATTAGCTTTTATGTTATGGTATACAATGATGATGTTTGCATCAATGCTACATTTGTTTGCAATATCAGCATTCTCCATTGTGTCTTTGATGGAGAAGAATACCAATTGCAGTTCATAATCTGCCCCACAGGAAATTATTTTACTTTATATCTTAAAAAGCAAAACATATGAACATGGGGTTTTTTCATTAGGCATCATTTTTTAAACAATGTCTGTTTGGAAAACAAACTATGTTAGGAAGTAATATACATTATTTCTCCTCAAATAAGGCTCATTGTACAGCTTGATTCATCCATTAACCCTGCTGACACATAAAATATTTAAGTGTGCAGTGCTCGCCTCATATTTTCAGCTGCCATTAAATCTGAATAAAGCTGTGTTTAGTTCTAATTCTATTACATTATTACTACACAAATTTGATTCTGAGGTTTCTGAGGCATTACTTAAAACTAGTTTCAACCAATCAAATGGCTTGAAACGAGACTGTTATTTTTTTTTTAATGTTGCCCCACACTAGGAATTTCTCCTGTATTGTAGGTGTGTTTACAAACATATAAACTCACATACACAAACAGCCAGACCCAGAACGACTTGTAGGTCATACAAATATTTGTTCAGTGCAGGAATCGAACCCACAACACACAGCGCAGCAATCAATAGCTTAACCACTGCGCTAACTGTGCAGTCAATATAATATTATTGCAGGACATTGAGAGATGAGACAATGTAAATAATAGATAAAATAAATGTATAAAATTAAACATTGTATTTTTATTCATTACAAAACCATAGTCAACACTTTCGGTGATACATAATTAAATACCTAGGGTCCTATTTTATTCAAATAGTGTGCACTGAGGTCCCAACTTATCGCGCACGGGTAGTATGTACACTCATGCAAGTGTTTATATTTACTAATGATTTAATTGTACTAAGCTGATAGCATCACCCTACTGTTGCTATCCAAATGTATTAGGAGCTGGACTAGCTAATCTTTTGATTTCAAATGTCTCTTAAGTCATATTCAATGTGCGCTACAAATATGTTGAGAATTTTAATGGAACATTATTTTAGAGCTAGCATTATACTTATAGAACAATTGCTGAAATAAATACCTACAAAATCTAATTTTGATAATTATTTGCTGTGTTAGGAAATAAACATTAATAATGATAATAAAAAAGCAGGTCAGAAATAACAAAATATTGGTCATGCTCAAGATTTAATTTGTTATGTTAGCTGTGGTTTTTTCATTGCTCATTTGGTTGCAATACCTAATTAGGAGTTATATTGGCCCTATCCGTTCAGATTGGCGCCGTTTGTAACTATGCAATAGGAAAATACAGGAAAATTAACCAGTTACACTAAAATAAATAACCTAGAAACAACCGAATAAAATACGACATACCTTTCTCCTTGATCTTCTCTTCTGGTATATGATGGGGTTTAGGGGGCTGCGAGGGCGGCACCGGTGGCGCAGCCGCAGCGGCAGCAGCGTGGGCCTGCAAGGCCGCTTGCTGCGCTGCCGCCAACTGTTGCTGCGCCATCATGGTGGCCCAGGGGTTGGGCCCCAGCAGGTACGGCGGCAGCGACATGGCTGACCGCCTTCTATCACAACAAAACTCACATTACTCACAACGGTTTCATGATTTCATATAAACTTTGATTGATACAAGCTAAGAGGCAGCGTGGTAAACAGACGCCGGTTGGTAAAAACGAAGATGCTCAATTGAGGTTATAGTACTTACTTTTTCTATTTCAGTGTAATATTTTGTATTTCACTCACTTATCACATAAAAAACAGTGTTTGCTAAGTAAATTATTTAACAATAAACTAAAACTGCAAAGACGACTATAGAAGCCATTTGCAATTTAGTTTTTTTAATGTTGTTTTTTTAGAGTTGTGCGCTATAGTCTCAGCATAATGTTTAGTCGATATTGTAACTGAAATAAATCGACTATAAGTAATACGGGCAGAACATATTTAATATAAGTTAGTGAAACCATTAGCAGCATAAAGAGAAAGTTAAATATTTTTAACGAATTATATGTCATTTATCTATAATTATGTTTAATAAGAGTTGGCTACTCCAGTAATATATATAGAACTACAGAATTAATCAAATGAAAAGTAAGTTATAGTCATCGATAATAAAATTAATATCGCTAAAGGTTAAACAATTATATTCGTTAATTAATTAAAATTATATTTACGTAAATTAGATGTTTAATTAAAAAAAAATAGTTTGCATCGTGTATGCACATCCACTTTTTATCGATGCCAATGAACAGTTTCCCGATAGTTTAGTTGCAAAAGTCTACCAAGAGATGGTTGCGGATCTAGTCTGTGGCACGAAAGAACTGACAGTGACAATGTCGCAAGGAATTTCTATCTAAACTGGAATGTGAACTTGCATAAGTCTCTTATTTAAAAGAAGACTCTATTGCAAGAGCAATAAGGTCGATCGGAAATAAAACTTTATTTGAAGAGAACACGGTCCCAGGGAGAAAGCGTCCCAGTAGCCCTCTGTCTCGTTAAAAAATAAATACGGGTAACACTTAGTTACCCGTATTTATTTTTTGTAATTTTGTTTGAAACCAACAATTTCGATTCGAAAAAATATGGTGAAAAAGGGTGCCATTAATGTCTGCAATAGTGAGTCATACTCTGGATGCGGAATATCATTCTTTAAGTAACATTTTTCCGGTAATCATATACAAGAAGTTATTTTGTTTGTATGTGGGGTGACCATAAATTTTTTTTTATATATGGCATCTCGTAGGTGGCCATTAGAGGCCGTAACTACTTACCGGACTTTTTCTGTGGATGCCTTAATTAAAATTAAAGCCTCCAGCCAGGGGCATTTAAAACTAAATTAAAATTGGGCGACTACGTACTAAGGGCTACCCCTGTGGGGTATGAACCTTGGCTTAGGGCGTCGCTAGAGAGGACAGCATGGGACGGCTGGATCGAATGTATTCTTAATGGTTCGATGACCACGGCGTTTCCTAGTACTAGCTCTGAGAAGAAACGCCGAAACAAACTCAGAGGTCATTGTTGGGACATTATGATATTACTGGCTCAGCTGCGGCGCGGGCTGGCCTTCATCGGACAAGGGACGGGAGAGAGGATTACTACGTGGAGCGCGTCGCGATGGACCTCGGCGGCGAGGTCGGTAGGTCGGTCTGTTTTTGTGTAATCTGCTGGTGGCCCTATTGGCCTCTTGGAGGAGGGTAATGGGGTCATCGGGGTCTGTGAGGGCATGCCGAGGGCGGCAAAGTCGGGAGATGGTCGAGGAAGTGTAATTGGCAGCCGCTGCTTTAAGAGGATTGCGGTGCTTGGCAGCAGTGTCAAAGAAACGCTTGGAAAGGCGTTTCATGAACTGCTGGATGGTGGGGATTTTGAGATCAAGATGTAGGACCTCATTTCGAACGGACCAAGGGGCGTTTGTGGCTTTACGGAGGAATCGGTTTTAGACTACTTGCATACTATGGATATGACGTGGCTTGGCATGTGCGAAAACTGGACAAGCGTAGGTCATAATCGGGCGTATGCAAGCTTTGTACAAGCGCATTTTGCACCTGAGCGATAGCTTGCTACGCGGGTTGAGGACGGGGTGGAGTCGACCTAGAGCGAAGGCGGCGCGAGCGCGGTCCGTCTCAATGTGCTCTATGAAGTTGAGGTTTTGATCGAGAATCACACCTAGGTACTTGGCTTGCTTCTCCCAAGGGATCGGCTTGCCGTCCAAGGTGATGCGTCGTGGAAACTTAGTCATTGTGTGCATAACCGCATGCTGACCGGTCTTGTGCTGGCCGCATCCATCGGCTTCCCGCGACCTTCTCCAGGTCATCGGTCCATCTTGTTGGAGGCCTCCCTACGCTGCGTCTTCCGGTACATAGCCATCGGTTCTACGAGCAATGTGCCCTGCCCACTGCCACTTAAATTTACCGACTCGCAGAGCTATGTCGGTGACTTTGGTTCTTCTGCGGATCTCCTCGTTTCTGATTCGATCACGGAGAGAAACTCCGAGCATAGCTCTTTCCATTGCCCTTTGTGTGACTCTGAGCCTTCGTATGAGGCCCATTGTGAGCGACCACGTTTCTGTTCCGTAAGTCATCACTGGCAACACACACACTGGTCAAAGACTTTAGTCTTGAGACACTGTGGTATCTTGGACGACGAGAAGATGTAGCGTAGCTTCCCGAACGCTGCTCAGCCGAGCTGGATTCGACGAGACACCTCTTTCTCGAAGTTGGACCTACCTAGTTGGACTGTTTGTCCCAGGTATATATACTCGTCAACAACTTCGAGTGCAGAGCAACCAACTACAATTGGAGTGGATGCGACATGAGAGTTCGACATGATCTTCTGGTCCGTGTTCATCTTTAGACCCCCTTGTTAGAAGCTCTGCTGCGGTCATTGAGAATTTTGCCCAAGTCTTCCAGGGTCTCAGTCCACGACCACGTCCCATGACCACGATATAATCTGCGAAACGGAGATAAGTGATGTACTCGCCGTTGATGTTGATGCCAAGTCCTTTCCAGTCCAGGAGCTTGAAGACATCTTCCAACGCAGCAGTGAACAATTTAGGAGATATGACATCTGCTTGTCTCACTCCACGCTGCAGTTGGATCGGTTTCGAGTCCTGATCCTGGAGACGGACTGACATGGTGGCGTTTTTGTACAAACACTTTATCACCTCAATGTATCGATGGTCAATTTGGCACCGATAGAGAGACTGTAGCACCGCATTAGTCTCAATCGCATTAGTACCAATTTTCTCGGTGGTAGGCAACAACATCAGCCGCCGGCATAAGTTACCACCCACCAGACAAAGTCTTGCCGCCAAGCGATTCGTCGTGTTCCGGCATAATGACTGGTGAAGCCGTATGGAAGATAGGTCTAAGCAGTTTTGTTGCGTTGTGTGCCGTGTACAATGCGCTGATTATTGTTGGGTCAGGAGTTTGGTCGTGGAGGGTAGCGGGATCCGAAGCACGGAGTTCCGCTGATTCACCGTGTATTTGGGGGCCCAATTAGTGTGCCAGCCACAGACGAAGGGCTGCCCCGCCAACTGCGAAAAATCACAGGGTGGCTCCATCCTGCTGGTTGGCGACCGGACGAGAGGACCTGATGGCGATTCCAGGGGGGATTCGGGCGACCCCGCAGTCTCCAGACCAATCTCCCTCTGGCGCAATATCGTTGGTCATGTTAAACCAGTAGCAATGTTAAACCCAGCAGGGTTTAACATTGCATCACGTCACTCAACTGCCGTCTTCCTTCCTATTCACTCAGTTTTAAAAATGAAAAGGCATAAAAAGAAAAGTAGGTGTGCACAGCGGACGCACGTCCTCTCATTTAAAGTGCACCTCTGTCTGTAAAAGATCGCTCTTAGCGATAAGACCGCCCATTGTAAAATCTTTATATTTATTTTCTGTAATCTATATGGTGTACATAATGAAGAGTATTCTAATCTATTCTCTCCAACATTTGAGGTCTGCACTCCAATCTCGATGCAGTCCATCACCACCTAGAGACTGTTAAGCCCCACCTACTTTTCTTGACAGAGACCCAGATTAGATGTCCGTCAGATGCGGCATACCTTAGCTGCCCGGGATACTTTTTAGAGCATCATTTCCTGCAGCGTGCCGGGGTCTGTGTGTATGTCCGCAATGACATCTGTTGCCGGCGTTTCCGCCATTTCCAAGACCCTAACTTCTCATCCCTATGGCTGTTAGTTGATACTGGTGTGGACAAAATTGTATACACCTAGGTGTCTACCGATCGCACAGCGGTTACCAAGAGACGATTCCAATATTTTATCACCTCAGTAAGGCTGCTGACAATGTGCTGCACTGGCACCCTGACGCATAGTTCGTCGACCTGGGGAACTTCAATGCCTGCCACCAAGACTGGCTTTTCCCATACACAGAGGATCGACTATGCTGGTTGAGAAGCGCGTAAGTTTGCGCTATTAATGGACCTTTCCCAGCTGGTAGGTCAAGCGACTAGAGTGCCTGATGTAGTTGGTCAGCAGATTGGGATGAGATGCACCACTTCTTTGCGTCTTATCCCTGCTAGCTGGACCGCTTCTCTTCTGACAATCCGTCTAGCTGTGCGGACGCTATATCCGATGTGGTGCGTCAAGCTATGAAGTATTCTATCCCCTTCAGTGATGTTCCCGCCGGTGGCTCGGCTCGCCCATGGATCAACGCCGACGGTATTCAAGCTGAACAGCATAAGCACACGGCATTTTTCATCTGGGTTAAAGCTCGGGACCACAGAGCTCCGGATATTAGCTTAAAGAAGAGAGCCTTTGATAGTGCTGCCAAGTCCTACAAAAAGTCGCTTAAGAAGGCTCGCTTCGACCGCATTACTCATTTTGGGAATACGAGAGAGAAAGCAGGTCTTTGCATCTTTGTCACAATTCGCGTCATGAAGCTAGCAGTTCTACTCCACCTAATTTTCCACATTGCGAAACTTCAATGCCGGATGTTCGCATTAGGAACAAGGAGGTTCTGAGGGTACTATGTCGTCTGGACGTGAATAAGGCTAGTGGCCCAGGTGGTATACCAGCGATTGTTCTTAAGGCATGTGCGCCCGAGTTGTCTCCTGTATTGACACGCTTGTATCGCCTCTCATTTAGAACAGGTATAGTGCGCAAGTCTTGGAAGCTTGCCAACGTGCTCCCTGTCCCCAAAAAGGGTAGTCGTGCCGATCCTACCAACTATCGGCCGATTTCAATAACCTCCGTACTCTGCAAGATTATGGATCGCGTATTGAACTCGCGCCTCTTGACTTACCTGGAAGGTAACGATCTCCCCAATGACCGACAGTACAGGTTTTGCCGCATTCGGTCAACTGGGGACTAGGGTATGCCACTCAGTTGTGGGTCGAGGCCCTCGAGAAAAATGGGGAAGCGATTGTCGTCTCTCTTGATTTCTCGAAGGCATTTGATAGGGTATGGCACGTGAGTAAACTTTAAGGGTACGGTATTTCCGCTGGACTGACTGGCTGGGTAAAATACTTCCTGACTGAACGGTCCCTCCGAGTTGTTGTCGACGGATGCTCATTGGAGCCCATGTCGACTAATGCTGATGTTCCTCCGGGGTCTATTCTCTCTGCAACTCTGTTCTTGCTGCATATTAACGATATGCTTATGCCTGGTATCTATGGGTATGCAGATGACAGCACAGTTGTAGAGAGATATGTGGGTGACACCACCAACTTCCGCCCCGGGTGCCACCCAAGCTCTACGCCAGTGGCATGCACAGAGTACATTGAACATTGGACAAACACATGGGTTAGTAAGACAAAAAATCTAATTTACAGGCACCAAGGAAATTCTATCTAAACTGGAATGTGAACTTGCATAAGTCTGTTATTTAAAATAAGACTATCGCGGAGTTTAGGCGGGAAAGCGAAGATGAGTGGCACGCTCATTTTTCATTGGACTTTTAAATTATTTATAGTGTCGTGTACTAAATAAAAACGCGTGATTTATGTAGTAAAAAGTGCATTCATTCATTCAGTTCATATTCATAAAGAACAGTGAAATATTGTGGCATAGTGGCCACATCATGTCTTTACACTAAACCCATCCTTATCGGCCACACGCGGGAAACGAAAGGAGTTAGATTAGTTTAGGATAAGTTACAAAAGAAAACAATATATTATTCAAGACGATGCTATCATGGTCTGAGATACCTTTGCCTGCTCAGTGTAATGCACTGGCAAATTGAACAAACAACATTATGACTATCGCAAGAGCAATAAGGTCGATCGGAAATAAAACTTTATTTGAAGAGAACACGGTCCGAGGGAGAAAGCGTCCCAGTAGCCCTCTGTCTCTTTCTAAGTGTTACCCGTATTTATTTTTTGTGAATAAAAATGATGAAACAGGGTGCCATTATTGTCTGCAATAGTGAGTCATACTCTGGATGCGGAATATCATTCTTTAAGTAAGGTTTTTGCGGTAATCATATAGTTATTTTGTTTGTATGTAGGGTGACCATAAATTTCGGAGTAATTAACAAATGTGCACTTAGTCATTGTGTGCATAATAAGTCATCATCAGCCTTTTTATCGTCCCACTGCTGGGCTCAGGTCTCCTCTCATACAGAGAAGGATTGAGCGTAATCACCACGCTTGCTCAATGCGGGTTGGCGACTTCAGACTTGAAAGTCCAGGTTTTCTCAAGATGTTTTCCTTCACCTTCAGTCATTGGTGTCCAAGCTATACTTAGAAAGTACATATAACTTTAGAAAAGTTGCATTGGTACTTGCCTGACCTGGAGTCGAACCCGCGCACTCATACTTGAGAGGCTGGTGTTTTAACCACTAGGCCACCACGACTTACGCATAATAAGTAAGTGACTTTTATTGGGTATATACAATGACATTAAATTCTGCTGTCTTGTAGATATTTTATTTATCTGAAGGTACAGTTTCGGATAGATTGACCTGCTGTCGTCCATACATCATCAATTTATTCATCCATTTTTAAAATTCAATAATCAAATTAGAAAGGTCGCATCCATGCCTAAATATTAATTAAAACTCAGGTAATATAAGTGAAAAAAAAAAATATGTTTTTTAAAAATTCATTCCTTATAAATTCCAATAGTCACTCTACACAAGGACAGAGGGCTACTGTAAAGCTATCTCCCTTGGACCGCGTTTTGATCGATAGTTCACATTCCATTCCAGTTTAGATAAAAGTTCCTTGACAGGGACACATGAGACAACAATTATAATAGGCTATTTGACAAATTTATAATTTCTATCTTGAATTACTTGGTTAAGAAGTTCACCGAAAGTATTTTTTTTAAATTTTAAATACGTATTTCATAAAAAAATTTGCCAATTAAAATTTAAAATTAAAATAAGCCGCCAAAACGTTTTATTCAGCAATATGGCGTCGCGCCTTATAAGTGACGTCACAAGAATATACGATTTTCGGTTCCGCAGTGGTGTTTGTATTTATTTGTTATTTGTTGTTGTTTATCTAATAAAATGGTTTACAAGTGGTGTGCTGTACCGGGTTGTACAAATACATCGATAAAACACCTGAGAACACATAGAACAACAAGTGCTGATGCGCTTATGACGTCATCGTGACATTAGCCAATCCGGATTGTTTCACAATATGTGGCGCGAGATACAAAAAGTCAAACATATTTTTGTGTCTTTGGATATATTAATTGTTATTATTTTTATAAAAACTCACGTAAATGACACAAAGAACCCTCATTTTATGCAAATACAGCAAATAATCACAAAAAAAATCATACTGTCAAATAGCCTATTAAACTAGTCTATATTATATACAGACTATTTACACACAAACTACGCACCAATTAAAATTTTAACTCGTTCTCATTTAGGAATCTGACCAAAAGATTTATTAATTTAGGGGAGAAGTGGGAAAGTAGGGTGGAAAATTAATTGGGAGAGGGATGTTGACTTTGGAAATTTTTTAATAGAGGTTAAAAGATTTATTATTACGGGAGCAAGAAAAGAAAATATGGTCTAAAGTACCATCCTCAAGACCGCCCTCGCACCGGGAATTATCCCGAACGTGGATCTTTTTCAGGAACACTGGGCTACAACAATGTCCGAGTCTAAGTCTACATAATGAGGAAACAGTTCTCTTCGACAATTTAGGACATTTAGAAAATCAAGGCCTACGCTGAACCTCAGGCTGTATGGCAGCGTAGTAGATAGCCCTTGGTTTTAGAAGACGTACTTCCATGTTTCAGTCCACGAGTTAAATAACTTGGGTCTGCCACCATTCCGCAAATTGTAGTTATGCGCTACGTAGTGCTTTTGATCAACCGGATTCGATGTGGCATACTTTGCTAATGAATCAGCGCACTCATTGCCAGCAATACCCGAGTGACCGGGGATCCTGGTTATCTCAACGTCCAAGCCGTTTTGGTAGCATTCAAATAACAAGTTCTTTATATCGATAATGATTTTACTATTAATTTTGCTATTTTATCTCTAAATTGATTTTGCTTAAGGGCCTGAATACTACTACGGGAATCTGAAAAAATTAGTAACCTTGTTATTTCATGAGATTTATTAAAGTGTTTAGTAAAGGGATTTAGTAAAGTGCGTGTAGCAACACACTCTCTTGTAAAGACTGATGCTTCTGGTGGACATTGGAACAGTAAGGCTATTTTTGAGTTTTGAAAATAAACTGCCACCCCAGTACATTCCGTTTCAGAAAATTTTGAATCATCAGTGTAAAAGAAATTCCATCCTTCCCAATAACGCTTGACAGCTGACTCGAAGTCCTCTCTAGCGTTTTGAGAATTCCTTGATATACCAAAACTCAAAACAACTTTTGGTTCACAATAAATCGACTCGTATGCAGCGGAGAAGACCGGAAGAGATGGGTATTGGCAGATAGGCACGGAGAGTCGTCTAAGCTCTTTATACCTGTCTATCAATAGGGGAACTGTTTTATGGTTCCAATAGGAAGAATTATTAAAGGAGAGGTCAATTTGTTCTTAAATTGAGAGCAAGGGATGGGATGAAAGGAAAAATACTTTAGTTAGGAATCGATCTGCCAAGTATTGTCCCCTAAGATGTAAGGGAGGGTCAGCACATTCCACTTGAAGTGCGTTTATGGGAGATGATTTCATAGCCCCAATCACTATTCTTAGGTATTTGGACTGGATGCTATCTAGTTTTTTATCGCTTCTTTATTGCAAGGTTCAAGTAGGTAGCTGCAGTAATCCATAGTTTAAGGGTGTAGGGGTGAGCTCCCCACCACACCCCAGCCAAAGCCTTAAGGACCGACACGGAACGTTCGCATTTTTTGACCGTGTTGCTGATGTGATCAACCCCAGACAACTTTGAGTCCAAGGTTACTCCCAGAAACTTAGCCTTATCTTCGACTGGAATGCTTTGACCATTGACGTTTAGTTCTATGGGAGGAACAGAACGCTTGCGTGTAAAAATGACAGCTTTACTCTTTGGCGCACTTAAGGACAAACCATTGTCAAGCAACCATTGGTTTAATAAGGCCAGAGAGACAAGCATTGAAAGGGCGGCATCCTGAATGGAACTGCCACACACCATTAGTGCGATATCGTCAGCATTCTGAAGGATCTTACAGTCGAAATTAAGGGAAGAGGGCAAGTTAGCTGTGTAGATGTTGTATAATGGGGGACTAAGAACTGATCCTTGAGGTAGTCCTCTTCAAACCGATCTTTGTTCAGAGTCACCCCCTGGTATTCTAAGTTGAATGGTGCGACTGGTAAAAATGCTACCTATGATGCGACAAATCCTAGCCGGGATTCTCAGCTCGTGCAACTTTTGCCTGAGATTAGGGTGGAGGACGGAATCATAGGCAGCCGATATATCCAGAAAGACAGCAACCACAGACTCATTTCTGCTTAGGGCCAGCCGGACCTCTGACGTGAGGATACCCACACTATCAGCTGTGCCCAGACCTTTACCAGAAAAGGATTTTTTGGACGGGAAACAATCATCAGCAGTGGAAGCAATGGTGGAGGAGAAGGACAAGAAACATTCCTGGGCATTACCATGGTTAACTTCTGGGAGGGAGGATATTCTAAGGTCTAGACTTTTAGAAAATAAGTCTGCTGAGTTTAATTGGTGTTTTAAAAGAGGGGGAGAAACTTTAACAGGAATGCTTTTGGAATGAAATTCAATTATGATGGGGTAGGTAGTGATCAGTTCCATACGTCATATCCAAGCGACGCCAAATGAGAAGACTAGCTATATTGGATGAGCAGAATGTTAAGTCAACACAGCTACTATTCTGATCAGGTAGAGATCTACAAGTAGCGCTACCATCGTTGATTAGGCAAAGATTGTGTTCATCCAATATATCCAGCAAGCCAATGCCAAAGTTATCACAAGTATCTACCTAATCCTCAGCGGTAATGGTGACAATTGAAATCGCCCATTACAAGTATTGGGTCACTAACACTGCATAACAAATTCCTAATTAGTGACAGATACTCAAGTTGTGGGTGCGCAATA
This sequence comes from Sesamia nonagrioides, assembly GCA_017933935.1. Lineage (NCBI taxonomy): Eukaryota > Metazoa > Arthropoda > Insecta > Lepidoptera > Noctuidae > Sesamia > Sesamia nonagrioides. The sequence continues at coordinate 364,703 of JADWQK010000325.1, read as the reverse complement.
TAAAAAGAAAAAATATTTATACCCTCAGCCTTCACAGGAACAACATTTATGTTATCGCCAACAAAGGTTAGAGGAATCTGAGAGAATGATACCTTGCGGTTGATGAGCAAGGCACATCCTCCGTATCCATCAGATCTATCATCACGAACACTGGCGAAACATGGTAGCTTGAAGTTGCTTCCAGGCAAAAGCCATGTCTCGGCAATGCCGCAGATTGATGGTTTAAACTTGTTAATTAAAAAAAAAAGATCAGGCTTTCTGGGAGTAGTAGGTACTTATCACGTTCCATTGGAGAAAAGTTAGGGGATGGAATTTTGTGGATATAGTTTAATATGGAGGTCAATTTTGATGCAACGTGGTCAGGTATGGAGTGAGATGGGCTAGCTAGAAAGGGAAATAACCTCATATATTGTGGAAAGGATACCATGAGAAATGGAGTAGGAGTTGTATTAGACTACCATATCAGCCAAAATGTAATAGAAATAAAAAGGATCAGTGATCTAATAATAGCTGTTAAGCTTACCTTAAAAATCAGCTATGTTTTAACATAATTTCTGTTTATACACCACAGGTTAGCTGCCCGGAAGCAGACAAACTTGAATTCTGGGCCTGATTTGGTGAGCATGAAGACCTTCATGCTCACCAAATGACCATACCCAACACCGAACACACACTTGTATGTGGAGATTTTAACGGGAACGTGGGCGTAGACGTGGGTAGTTTCAAGGGGCGGCATGGTGGCTATGGTTTCGAAAAATTAAATAGAGTTCGCAACATCACATAATATGGCAGTAGTAAACACTTTTTCACAAACAATCTTCTCGTCGTCCAAGATACCACAGTGTCTCAAGACTAAAGTCTTTGACCAGTGTGTGTTGCCAGTGATGACTTACGGAACTGAAACGTGGTCGCTCACAATGGGCCTCATACGAAGGGTCAGAGTCACACAAAGGGCAATGGAAAGAGCTATGCTAGGAGTTTCTCTGCGTGATCGAATCAGAAATGAGGAGATCCGCAGAAGAACCAAAGTCACCGACATAGCTCTGCGAGTCGCTAAACTTAAGTGGCAGTGGGCAGGGCACATTGCTCGTAGAACAGATGGCCGATGGGGCAGCAAGGTTCTGGAGTGGCGGCCACGTATTGGAAGACGCAGCGTAGGGAGACCCCCAACAAGGTGGACCGATGACCTGGTGAAGGTCGCGGGAAGCCGATGGATGCGGGCAGCACAAGACCGGTCATCGTGGAAAGCCTTGGGGGAGGCCTTTGTCCAGCAGTGGACATCTATAGGCTGAGGAAGAAACACTTTTTTAAAGAAAAGGATTAACATTTAATTACATATAAAACTGGGAACACTAAAACACAAATAGACTATACTAGTTGATAAGAGAAACCTAAAACAGATTAAAGATTACAAGTTTATCCCTGGCAAACCTGTAACGTCACAGCATCGACTGCTCTTAGTAGCTGTGAAACTACGTGGAATTATAAATAGTAAGAAAACTAAAGTTGCAAAAATTAAATGGCATGAGCTTCACTCACAAAAGGGATGCAACCTTCGGAAGGATATTGTTGACTATTTCGGTTAAAGTGTACCTCAAGACGACACTCCCTCTATATCTAATGGAAAAACTTTGAATAATTTTGTCTAAAAACAGCCAAGAAAGTGCTAGGAATCAGCAAAGGAGCCCTTCACTATAACTATAATTATTTTTACTACGAAAATCGCCAATTTTGCGACAAAGTTCGTTAGAATACCGATGACAATCGATAAATTTGAGATTCGGGATTTCTAGATTTGAATTCAAATCTACACCTATATTAGACCGTAGTGTTTAAAATCGCCGCTGTGTGAACGAGTCGCTGGCTGTGTAGGTAATTGATAATGTTAGGCTGGGCTTCATCGTCCAAGTCGGTATTACAGAACCTCGCTCAAAACTCAAGCTTTACATAAATCTCGTTTAAAGCTATTGTTACGAATGTACCTTACGTCGATGGCATAAGGTTCAATATCCCATGACATGCAGTGTATCACTTTTACGCCCTATTTCCCCAGATCTAGACATTTTCTAGGCACAATATAAAAACGCATTGCTAGACTTAGGATGGCCTATCGAATGGTACAGGTCTCACCAGTTTTGTCAACAAAGTGTCGACATCGAAATTTCTAGAAACCCGTTTCCGGGAATTACCGTAGGTACTTACTTGGCCGGTGACCTCGAAGTTATGCAGTATTATTATTACGTCTAGAGGATTCTGGAATGTTCGATCAGCTGGCCTATATATAGCGCCGTGACGCCGGCGCAGAGTCAGAGAGTTCAGGCACTCCTCTGAACAATGCTACAGACCGCTCGCTTGCGTCAGGTGCGGCGGGAGTCACGTGGCCAGAGAGTGCCCGCGGCCGAGGGAGGAGCCCGCCATCTGCATCAACTGCAGGGGGGGGCGCACCCCGCAAATCACACAAAATGCCCCGTAATGCGCAAGGAGGTGCGCAACAAGCGAGCGAGCACGGTCGCCATCACCGGCAACACGCGCCGGTCTAATACGGCCGCAGAGAGCCCGTTACAGCCGACGCCGTTAGGGGAAACCCAATCGGCGACTCTGATGGCGGCCGCCAACAACCCACCAGCGCGCAACGCGGCCACCACCTCCTCGGGACGGAGGAGGAAAGGACGCGGCGGCAAAAGAGGGAAGGCCAATACGACCAACGCCGCTGCTAACCCCGCCACTGTCAATGTGACAGTAAATGTCCAACAGAAGGGGGCGGGGCCTAAGCAAACAAGAACCGACCTCTCCCACCCGCCGACCAAAAGCTCATAAGTCAATGTGAGTCGGGCAGTCCGCGACCCCGCTCCGAGCAGCTTGGCTCAGAAGTGGCGTAGTCGGCCGCCGCCACACAAACAAACACAAACACATCAACAAACCGCCTTGTCGGCGGGCGCACCCGGGGGAGGAAACCCCGGGTCTACAATAATAGAGGCCGCTCTCCGGGTCCTCCAGGACATCCTGCTGGCGCTCAGCAGGGGTCAGGACCCGATGCCAGTTGTTCTCACCGGCATAACAGACCTGATCATGTTGAACAGACATGTCTAAGCCGGTGAGAATCCTTCACTGGAATACCCGCGGCCTCAGGGAGAAGGTCGTGCTCCTCCGTCCTCTCATGCAGGAACAGGACATCGACGTGGCGCTCATCAGCGAGACGCTCCTGAGACCTGGGGACACGGTCAAGTTCCCAGGTTATCACGTCTACCAGAAGGATGGGCAATACAATGAGACCAACAGCCAGCGACACCGAATTTTCCAAGGCCTGGTGGTGCTGGTGAAGCGAAGAGTCGTCCACCAGGAGCTACCGCCCCCAACACTCAGCAGCATCTCAGCACTGGGTGTGCAGCTGCATGTCGCCGGTAGGCACGTGTGTATGTACGCAGCATACAAGCAGCCGCAGAAACCGCTCAACACCAGCGACATACACACGCTGCTAGCCTCACCACATCCTACCATCATCGCCGGCGACCTTAACTGTAAGCACCCGGCATGGAACAGCGGAACCATCAACCCGGGGGGCCGACGACTCTTCGCCGACGCGGAGGCCAAAGGGTACGTGTCCGGACCGGAGACGCCGACCCACTACCCAGACAACGTAGCACACACACCCAATGTGCTGGACATCGTCGTACACCGGGGCCTCGCCTGCCAGATCGCGCAGGAGGTGCTGGACGACGAGCTGAAGTCCGACCACCAGCCAGTGCTCGTCCGCCTGACTGACCACACCACCAGAGTTGCCCATCCGGCGCCACGTCGACACACGGATTGGGACAAATTCAGGAAGGCAATGGAGGCCACCACGCCCACTCGGCCCGTCACGGACGCCTTGGACGTGAACGAGTTGGCTGAGGGGCTCACCGCCAGCATCAAGAGCGCCTTGGAAGCGGCGACATGCACATCCACCGCGTCACAGGGGCGCTACCAGAAGCGCCCCGCACACATCGCAAACATGATCGCCGACAAGAGGCGTCTGCGCAGGCGGTGGCAACAAACAAGATGCCCCACCATTAAGAACCAGCTCAACCGTGTCACGGACAAGGTTAAGGCCGAGCTACACGCGCACGCATCGGAGAGCTGGGAGTACATCATAGACTCGGCAGACAGCGACTGGGCGTCGGTACACCGGCTGTGCCGACGCCTAAAGAATACCCCAGCCCCGGTGCGCCCGCTACGCAACAGCGACGGGGCGCTACGCTACACGGCGGCCGACCGGGCCGAAATATTCGCCGAACACCTGGAGCGTCAGTTCACGCCGAACCCGACAGACGCCCTGGACCATGTCGCAGCAGTGGAGCAACACCTTGGAGAGTACTTCAAGACGCCGGTAGCTCCAGATGAAGACCCCATATTTTTCTCCCCGGGCCAAGTACTGGGGGCAATAAGGCGCACCAAGCCCAGAAAGGCACCCGGTGCGGACGGCATCACTAACACCGCCCTCCGATACCTGCCACCGAAATCGGTGGCGGCAATAGTGCGCCTATATAACGGCATACTCCGCACCGGAACCTTCCCCAACTGCTGGAAGCAGGGGAAGGTAATCATGTTGCCCAAGCCCGGGAAGAACGTGTCAAAGCCGGAAACCTACCGGCCGATCACGCTCCTCTCCACAACCTCCAAGGTGTTCGAGGCACTCCTGCTGCAACACCTGCTGTCGCACACCACGCCCCGCCCGGAACAATTTGGCTTCCGGGCGGAACACAGTACGACGCTCCAGTTGTCGAGGGTACTGCACACACTCACCGCGGCAATGAACAAAAGGGAGTACGCCGCTGCAGTATTCCTCGACATGGAAAAGGCATTCGACCGGGTCTGGCACGCCGGCCTTATTTACAAGCTGACCAGGACCACCGCGCCTCGTCGCTTGATACAGGTGGTCTCCTCCTTCCTGCAGGACAGGACTTTCAAGGTTTCGGTGGAGAACGTGTCATCAAGCGCGCGCCCCATTGGAGCGGGCGTGCCGCAAGGAAGCTGCGTCTCGCCTGCGTTGTACTCGGTATACACCGACGACATCCCCGCTACGCACTCTGCAACCCTCGCGCTGTACGCAGATGACGCCGCGTACATCACCACGTCGTTGTCAGCCGACCACGCGGCCATCAAGATGCAGCGCGTTCTGGACGACCTCCCCGTCTGGCTCAGTAAGTGGAGACTGTCGGTGAACGCAGGTAAGACGCAGGCTATAATTGTCACGGCACGAGGCGGACTTCATCCACCGAACCTTCAGCTCATGGGGACCGAGGTCGAGTGGACCAGGACCGCCAAATACCTGGGGGTCACACTCGACAGCCGGCTCACCATGGGCCCGCACGTCTGCGACACCGTCGCGCGGGTAAAGGTAAGCAGGAACCTTCTACGCCCGGTGCTCTCGTCACGCCTCTCCATGCGAGTCAAGCTGGGGATCTACAAGACTTACGTGCGGCCGCAGCTTACATACGCTGCCCCGGCTTGGCTCGCCCTCACGGCCGAGACCCACAAGAAGAAGCTCCGGACGCAGCAGAACATCACGCTGCGTCAGATCGTTCAAGCTCCCCGGTACGTGAGGAACTCGGTTATTAGCAGGGACCTGCGAGTCGAGAGCATCGATGACTTCGTCGTTTGCCTGGCGAAGGGGATGTTCTCGCGTGCCAGCACCTCCGAGCTCCGAGCTCCACCACATTAAAGACATTGCGCCCTGGCACGCGAGGCCTCCCGATAAGAAGAAATTCCCGCGCGACCTCATAGCAGACGTCGCGCTACCTCATAGCAGACGTCGCGCTACCGGACTTGACACCCGGATAGGTCACAAACACAAATACACGTGACCTACTCAGACAAAAATATACACTACACATTCGCAACACGACACTGCCGTGCGCATTGCGGACTATATTTATATAGGCGCTATGCGCGCGATGAACACACATGCACTACTCCACATGCAGATACACACTCAGAACACCATACGAGCGGAGAACACACACCCACAAACCGCTCGTCACACACACTACCCCCCGCACCCTCGCAGCCTACTGTACATAGCTGGTTGTGCTGTTAGGGGGTCGGGGTAATCACCCACTGTAGCGGAGCGCCAACCAAAGCCGACGCCCTTGTTGCTGATCGACTCTTGCTGGGCCTTCACGGGGGCAACCCGTGATCCAACCTGGTAGGGGTCTGGTCGCACGGGCGTCGTGAAACACTTCGGGCGCTCCTACAGTCACACACAACAAAAGCGCACTGTCCACCGCCGGAGGGAAGGCACACCCTCGCGGCGTCGACTTAGGTGTGCGAAGACAATGAAGAACAGCACCCCTAGGGTGCAATCCAAAGACGGGTCCCCAATTCTGGAGACCGAGAGACCGACCCCACGGTCATGGGGCCATAAAGGAGCCCCCAAACCGTCTCCTCGCGCCCCCAACTCGGGGTCGCAGAGAGGACCACGAACGCACGCAGAGTCAGTCTACACTCGACTAGCGATACGAAAACAGCGACAGTAAAGAAGCGATCTTAAAGAAGACCTACTGCGACAATTATAACGAGAACTTCGAGTACTACGAGAAGTAACATCTGCAGTGTTATTGTGTGTTTACAACACCGACTTCGGTACGACATCAGCTACGTTCTACTTGTCATTGCCTACAATCGACTGTACCTTCGTTGCCAATAAACTTCGTAACCCTTAACCGGCGTTTAAGTACCCCTAGCCCGTAACACTATTTTATTCGTTGAAACTAGTTTTAAGTAATGCTTAAACCTCGAGTAAGGTTCTCCAATACGGTCCTTATATAGTTTATGATAAATTACATGGCATCGCATATACGGTTTCCTATTTCATAATAGTCATGTTAGTACCTTACCAATACAGACCTTTTTTTGTTGGGAACCATCTAAAGACCCCTGATCCTTGGGGATAGGATCAGGGAGTGTGGGATTCTTACCTCACTAAAACCACCCTAGTGGTCACCATCTGCACATAGAAGGGGCACCGTTACGTCTCAAGACCAATCCGGAGCCCCTTCCATGCAACGCCTCAAATCAAATCAAATCATTTATTTCAAATAAACCAGTTACAGGCACTTTTGAATTGTCAGAAGGTCGGTCAGTCAATAAGATGAAGCTAGTCGCCTGTTAGGGCACATCTCTGGGGAGACTGTAAAGGGGTCTTCCCGAACCTAACTATGAAAGGCAACACATGACCACTGTGCGCCGCCTTCCCTGAAGTTGCTCAGCTGGCCGACAGAGTCTCCACTCTAATCACCCGCGACCTCCAGTTCCCGCCTGTCTTAGATGATGCAGGCGGGGTTTCGGCTTCTTAGGCGTCAAGGCGGTTGCGTCCTCTACGCCTTCTTCTCCGAGCGGGATCGGCTTTCTCACGATCACGCTAGGCAGCCTCCTTCTGGACCATCACAATTTCACAGAAGGACAGCCTCCTTTTCGACAGCCTCCGTGGCGTAGCGGTAGCGAACGCGGCCGTTGCGCAAGGAGGCGCGGGTTCGATCCCCGCACAGTGCAAATATTTGTATGAATGAATATGAATATTTGCACTGGTCTGGTCGTGCCTCGGAAAGCACGTTAAGCCGTTGGTCCCAGTTGCCATACAAACATCTAGTGGCAGTCGTTACGGGTTGTTGAAGCCCTCAAAAGTCTAACAATTGGTCTAACTGCAATGCTTAGATATAGCCTTCGCGTTGTGGAGGTCAGATGGCAGTCGCTTCACGGAAAATATCGAAGTTTAGCCAAACTCAGCAGAGACTGGTAAAGCGGACCCCAGACTCCAAAGCTGAAAAAGCTGCGGATGCGACTGGGATTAACGCTGAGATGATGATGATGATGACTGCTGGTAGAGAAAGATCTCGCCCGATCCTGTCGACCAAAACCTGCCGTTTTGAGGCCTACGCGGGGCATTCCTCGAGCGTGTGCTGTGCAGAGTCGAGGTTACTATACAGACGTACACGGATAATTGACACACGCCACCCCTGCTCAGTATGATCGTCGGTCTCGCAACACATTGAGTTCAGTTCCTACTGAGCAGATCGTTGTCGGTTATGTCACCATCCTCAGAACGCTATTAGTAGTCATCGCATCACCGGCACATAATTGCATAGAAGTCATCTACGCTGGCTTTCGCAAACATACCGGATGCACTGTAATATCGAGGGAGCCGAAACAGAGCCCTGAACACATTATTACATTGGACGCCCAAGACATTGTAAGCTTTCTGGGTAAAGTTCGCCCACAGGCTGCTCGTGTAGAACGTCTGGCAGAACGCCTCGGAACATATATGTATGTAGTTATTTTCACAGGAGCACATCCCTATCCATTTGAGTTAAGACTTAATAATGACTTGGCATAGATACTTTTTTAATTCCCGAATTATTATATTTTAGCGTAACAACTTGGGTAACCATAGTGTTGTTAAGCATAATTTCGCTAAACATTATTTATGTATTGATTAAACATAAAAATTTTGTAAGGTCAGTAAAACAAAAGATTTTTTTTCCAAAAAGTAGAAGTGATCGAACCTAGACACTGAACGATAGGAGTCAATTATGAATTTGATGATCGGCACTGTTAATCATTCAGCAAACAAAAGAGTTTTGACTAGTCTTACCTAAACTCATTGTTGTGTTTAGGCTTTAAGGTCACATGGCCGTCGCTTCACGGAAAATATAGAATTTTACCCAAAATCAGCAGTTAGACTGGTAAAGCGGATCTCAAACTTCAAAGCTGAAAAAGCTTCGGATGCGACTGGGATTAACGCTGATATGATGATGATGATGAGGCTTTAAGGATTTTAGGATAGAAGACATTTGTATTCAGTGATACAATTTATTCAGTTGTAGAAAAATATTTACTCTACATATCACGAAAACTCAAAGGAGGAGTTAGTACAATGTTATCCACCGCATAGGCTTCACTTGACAGTTCTTCATTAATTTCGTTTATCGTTTCAGTCATCAGTTCTTCGTCGTCAGACATCAAATCGTAGCTTCGTTGAGAATTTGTTACATTATTCGCAGAATATTCTTCAACTATTTGAGTTAGAGCCTCCGCTATATTGGAATCAATAGATGAAGTATCTATTTCATTATAATCGTCTTCATTTGTAGTACTTTCGTTGTTTTCCCCATATTTTTTATTGTCAATAGAGTTAGTTCCTTTAATATGGCTAGTGTTCATAATAATTTGGCCCTTTTTAGCGATTTTGTTATAACCATCAGTGGAATTTCTGCCTTTGTTGGTATCATTCATTTCAATACATGGTAAATCATCATTGCCATCTTCAATCATCTCTACGTCTGAAATGTTGTGATTTTGCTCTTCAACGGAATCTTCATTATTTATAACACTATTTAGTAATTGTTCCGATGATCGTACTGAAGCGTAATTTGTGTTCTCTTCAACATCCATAACTTCTATTTGTTCGTTTATTGGGGATTTGGCGGGTGCAGGATTGTCAACTATGAACGAGCTCTTGGTACTTGCTTCAATGGACGTTTGTTCTTTAGAAGGAATATTTGGCACATAATTACAGTCGACACTAACATCAGTCCTGTTGTCACTTCTACTTCTTAGAATATTTAATCTTCCAAGTAATTGAGGATGGTCTTCTTTGAACCTTTGTAATACTTTTTTTGTACTCTCATCTGAGTGACCATATTTCCTACATTCCAGTTGAATATTTGCATTAAGATTGTATAAAGTTTCTGTGTCATTTCTCTGTGGTGTTCTAATTGTTAGTGCCTGTAACGAAGTTTTCCAAAAGTAAGAATTCATTCGTTACAAAAACTGGCAAGAATGTAAATTGTCTAGCCTAAATATTATTGCGGGTAGTTACTTCGTGTTTAACATAGTCGTTCAGACAGCAATGAAAAAATAAGTATTTCGGTAGTAAGGCCTTCGAAAATGTAGCTAAGTAATGTCATACGTAGGTACATATTGTAATTTCTCAACCAACGTGCATTTTTTTAAATGCTGTTTTATTATCATTTACACTTACATTAGTATTCTTCGAAATGAGTTCGGCAAGTTCCATGGCTAATTTAACTGTATCTTCTGGTAGATTCGTTTTAGTAGCGAGGGCAAGCCCGTATTGCTCAATTTTGGTTACACCTAATTCTATTTTGTGTTGGTAAACGAGTCTTTTTTGCAGATGTTCTGGACTGCCTACTTCTTCTTCAGTAACTGCTGTGTGTCGACTAGAACAAAAATATTTATTTTAACCTAATTTTGTATTTGTTTTTCGAAAATAAAATTATAGGTACTCTTACTTAACAACGTTGAAGTACAACTCTTGCAATCTTGTTAGATACATAAAGTGGGTCGTAAAGAATGTGAACGCAGCACTCATAATGAGTTCTTCGCAGATCGCCCAAGCAACACTTGTACCCTCCTCCACACAAGTGCTCCTGAAAATTTTCTCATTTGTTTTAATACCTTACATCCACGTAATACGAATACGTATTGTTTTGTACAATGCTTTTGATACTTGCCTACATACTTCGTCTATTATCACTAAACTTGTAGGCGTTAATCCGTTCAAGATGTGTTGAATTTCCTTTATCTAAAAAACATAGGTATCTAATAATAAAATATTCTCCATGAGACTTTGTTTTAAAATAATTTTCGTGTATCACATTTACCTCAAAAACGTAAGTGGAAGCATTCAATTCAACACTGTCGTTGAAACCTATCCTGGAAAATATTCTATCGCAAAGTCTCACAATTGCATTTGTTGCGGGTAAGAAACAACCTATCTGAAATATAGAGAAGTGTTTAGGATAGTAAATTTTTCAGGATATTGCTATCCCGGTTTTATTTCAGGATAGCATTTCTCATTTAGTTAAATGATATCCTAAGCTTTTACTATTTATATCAGACCTGCGCCATGACTTGTATAATAGCAACTTGTTTTATGTAGATGCTTTTGCCTCCCATATTTGGCCCGGTGATGATTGTAAAATTATGCTCCGGAGTCGCAAACTGAAAAAAGTAAAACACTATCGTCATACCATGTAAATATAGATGTAGGTCCTATTATAGTAATCGTGTAAGTAGGTATGGTATACATTACTTACAATATCATTCGGGACCGGTAGAACTTGACTGTTGTAATCCAAAAGAGGATGTACACTATTCCTTATATCCATGAAACTGTTGAAACTTGGCCTAATGTAGGAACCAATTGAACTAGCCTAGAAACAAGAAAATATGTGTTCTAATATTCTTAATATTTTACTTTAAATAAATAATAGGTACTTAAGGAGTATTATCTATTTTTACCCGTAACTAAAGATAATGTTTACAATCTTCATCTAAATTAACTACAAATCTATTTTAATATTTCGAGAAATCTATTTTATTATATTATATCCAGCTGCATGGCTTCCATTAACTCCTCTCTATCGTGAGCTACTGGGCACCAATCCACCCTGTAGGCGTAAAGCTCACCCAGCACCGTAATTGCGTAATTCATTATTACTATTAATTGGAATCATTTTGAAGCATATTACTAATACAGGGTGGCCAGAAGTCCTTAGTAATGAAAAAAATTAATTAAAATAAAACTAATTACACTATGAATAATATTTTTATTTGTAAATATAGCTAGAAAAACGGGAATTATTTTTTGTAAATAACGTCGTCCAAATGTAATCCGTTACAGTCACGGCACTCTTGCAAACGCCTTCTGAAATTGTCGATGACTGCGCGGCACGTCACTGCTGAAATGCTTGCCATTTCTCTGCGGATGTTTTCTTTTAGGTCATTAATTGACCGCGGGTTAGAGTCGTACACTTTAGCCTTAAGGTAGCCCCACAAAAAAAATCCATTGGAGTCAGATCCGGGTTACGTGGTGGCCAGGAAATGTCTCCTCTCTTAGAGATAACTTTGTTTGGAAAAAGTTGACGGATAACGGTCATAGCAGTATTGGAGGTTTAGGAAGTTGCTCCATCCTGTTGAAACCATGTTCGGGCATTAAAGCCTGGAAAGTTTTGCAATTTTTGTGTGAAAAACTCCTCGATCATGACCACATATCGCTCCGAAGTAACAGTAACAGCACGCCCTCTGCCGTCCTCAAAAAAGTAAGGCCCTATGATGCCATGGGCTGACATAGCGGCCCAAACTGTAACTTTAGGGCTATGTAAGGGCTTCTGGTGCTTAAGTTTTGGATTAATCGGGCTCCAATAGCGGCAATTTTGTTTACTAACATGTCCGTTAATGTGGAAGTGTGCCTCATCAGAGAACATTATGTTATTGAACGAAGTAAACCGATTAAACATTTCATTAGCATAATTCACTCTCTGAATAGCATCAGTTTCTTTTAATTCTTGCACCAACTGAATTTTGTAATGGTGCATAAGTAAATCTTTCTTCAAAATCCGTTGTAACGATGTCCTGGATACGTTTAATGCACTGGAACACTTACGAGTTGACTGTGTAGGATTTTCACGAATAGATTGTGCCACTGTGTCGATGTTTTGTTCCGTACGTGATGTCCTTGGGCGACCTAACCGCGGTTTATTTAACGTCGAACCGGTCTCCTCGATCTTAGCAACCCAATTCTTAATCGTTTGGAGAGCTGGGGTGTCATCAAAGTTGTGTAAACCTTTGTGTTCTCGAAATTTACGCCTCACAACGGTTGCCGAATTGTTGTTTTGATAAAACTCGCGCACACAAAACACACAGTCCGCTCCGGTGAAACGCTCCATCGCGACTAAATTCCCAGAAACCGAAGTTACTGCCCCCGCTTCCCCTGCACCGCTCACGCGTGCCGTTTTCGTTTAATTCAAATTTTACTTTTCTAAGGACTTTTGGGCCAGCCTGTACATTTCTCTATTTGTTCGATAATGTGTCTACTGGACAATTTAAATAATGCAATGAATGTTGTTCAACTGTCAAAATGAAACCCATTGCCACTGATAGTGTGTTACATGATTACCCTTCTGGATCTACCCCGGATGTCACCGGACGTTTTATGGGATACATGTTGGTGGATTTGCCCATAACTTGTTTGACATGCGGCAAACATGTTCGGCTTAGTCCCACTTACCTATGCTTGACTGATTTTTGGATGATGTTGGCTATTTGTACGGACGACAGCAGGTCAAGCTACCCGAAACTGTCAGAGATTCCCAATAAACCTTGAGCCTAAAATGCTTTAAAGATAACGTTCAAAATCGGATAAAGAAATTTGACAGATTGTAGTAGCTTGATGTGCCGTCGTCTGTACTTTGGACTGCAGCACTGTGACATTTTTTTTATGACGCTGTGTTAAGAAATAAATAGTATGTTGAAAAATGGTACTTGAGCTATGGCTAGAAGTACATCTAACTCCGCAACATTTTCACATAGTGTGTAGAGACTTGACATGAACGGGCGAAGATCTTTGAGTAAAGATGAAATTACACTGAAAGTAAAAAGGTGATGGAAAATTAAACGTATACAGAGCTTAGGCGATTTTTTGGCGATAACGCATGTCTGTCGTTGGTCAGGAAGCAGAAGATTTCTCAAACGTAACGGATGATTACAATCTGTTTTACGCAACGTCTTAAGGGTGCAGACATATCTGCGGAACTTACGGCGCCGAAAGCTAAGCGGCTGAAGGCCCAATATTCAGTTGTGGTATGACAAACAAAACGGTCAAAACGCGGGGTCTTGTAGCGCGCTACACGGCGGAAAGTTACGTGGCGCCATCGTCAGTCTGTCTGTGTCGACACTTTATGGTGCGCGGCTTTTGTGACGTACCTGAATTGCCCAGAAAAATGGATTTCATTAGAATATTAGCTATTATAGAGGGCTTAGAAGACGATGCCGCTTTTCGCTACCGCGACGCGCGCTATGCACAACACACGCCGAACATTCAGCTTTTTAGCTGAAAAAACCGCCCGAAGGAAGGTTAGACCCTACGCCGTACGCGGCGTAATTTCGGCTGATGTGTCATAGAGTACTTGAAATACACTGCGAGCGTATTTAGCCGAACTTTCGGCCCGGAACGTTCCGCAGATATGTCGCGACACTTACGATAGCATTAAATTTACAATAATTAGTTACAAATTCACTAACATGTTACTCATTTTTTGTATTTCGGATAAAGACTCCTTTGCTTGCTGGTTGAGAACCACTAGCTCTTCTGTAGTCATTGTGACACTGGCACCACTATGGTGTACCTGTTTTAAAGATATTGAGATTCGTTCTATTATATTGTTATACTTATAGCTTTTTGGAATTATTATAGCTGCCAGATAAGTTCCCGTATTGATTCTGAGAGTCAATCTGGGGCCGAAGACCGCTACTTTTATAAATTCGTCATTCTAACACGATTCCATTGTTATTTGGCAAAAAGTTATCTACTAAATTCATAATGGTCAATGAATGTTCGATAAATGGTCTCGTATTAAAATGACACTGGACTTATGAAAATACTGGTAAGATTATTATTATGGATGATATGGAGATCCAACTACACTCAACATCAGAGTGAAGAAGATTATTATAATTTTACCCTAGGATGACGTAGGTAGAGTGTACAATTAATTCACCTGTATAAATATTGGTGGCAAATCCTCAATATTAAAACACCTTCTATTCTTCTGAGCCAATGGCAAGACTATATGAAAGCCTTTCATCATATTTTGGTTCAGCCTCAAAGGAAGATCATACGTTTCACTTAGCTGTTCCACAATCTTCTGAATATCTTCTATGAGCTCAGAGTAAGTTCTTCTAGCTACATCTAGAAGACCATTAATATCCGGTTTGACTGCGAAGCATCTTTGAAGACTACTCATGGCACCTTTTTCTACGTGAGCATCGTCTTGGATTATTCTTTTTATACGCTCTGTTATTTCATTGTAGTGTGGGTTCTCGAAATCCTGATGGGATGGAATGAGGTAGCATAAAGGGCCCGCAGTTAATTAATAACAGCCGCACAAATCGATCTATCAGGTTAAGCAACTCTTGCCGCGGTTGGTCTAGGATGGGTGATCATCTTTACATAGAGATAAGTATCCCGCCTCGGAAAGCACGTTAAGCCATTGATCCCGGCTGTTATTCGTAGAACTTAGACGGTAGTTGCGGAAAGTTACAGGTAAGCCCGAAAATCCGACCCAATAACTGGATTGTGGAGGTCACATAGGGGTCATAGGAGGGTATCGCTCCATGTGAAATACTGGTGTATTCAACTAAATCCGGTCAGAGTGGAAGTCGAAGAGGCTTACTTGGAGTACTTGGCAAGAGGCTAGACAGATGATGAGGGAACAGTAGGTATAAATAGACATATAATTATGGTTAGGGCACATGCCATATCTATTCTGTGATTATGTTCGTAGACGGTTAGGTTATTATTACATTTATATGTAGTTATCTATTTATTGTGACTATAGGCTGTAGCTAGCTGGCAACCACATCAAAATAAATACATAAGTAGTTCAATTTTAGTTGTAGCGTAAAGTACCAAACTCCGCTGAGACGGCGAGCCTCCTTACCGGATTGCCGCCATGGTATTTGGAGGCCAAAGCACTCACCCACATGTGGGAGTGGCGAGAGGAGGCAAAACGGGCATAATCCGCTGCCGCGAGAAATCGCTCTACGGAGGGCAGAGCTCCGGCGGGATCTCATGGCAACTTGGAATGTGTGGAACATAGGTGGGTTTTAATCAGTAAAAGTCTGACACGCCCGCCCTTCCGCTCCGCCCAGAGCGGGAGAATCCGGAGAAGTCATTTGATGATTTCCCATCCACACCAAAAAATAATAGTACCTACCAACTTACCAATTTAATTTTTCCTAATCTTCCGCTAACAGCTGCATTTAGCGCTTCTACCAACTTTGGCACCATGTCCATCGTTACTTTAAGTAAAAGAGTTTGATTCAGTTGAGCTTCTCCTATCTTGTCCATATTCTGATTTGCCGACTCCATGCATAAGAGGAGGATTTTATCTATGTCTGATAGTTTCTTTATCACATCCTACAAATTTATTTAGGTTGAGCACTGAGCAGGTCTACTTACAAATAAGTGGTCAAATCATTGTTATTTGCAGCATGTACGGACGACAGCAGGTCAACCTACCCCAAACTGTCAGATATTCCCAATCAACCTTGAGCCTTAATGCTTTTGAGATAAAGTTGAAAATCTAATAAGAAAATCTGACAGATTGTAGTAGCTTGAAGTGCTGTCGTCTGTACATCTGTAATCTAATCCGCTATAGGTAATAACTAGAACGAAAATATCAGAAATTATTCTAGATAAACCTGCAGATCCACCATCAGCCCCATATCGTTTTCTATCAGATCTTGAACAGCATCCAGTCTAGATTCAATAAATTCTTTGTTGCACGAAGGCTGAAGTATAGCGGCTCTTAATGCTCTTATGCCACCTACTGTATACGTAGGACCTAGTACGCCTAGAAGACAGCATGTAAGTCCAGCAGATGGTACTAATGGTTGCACTAGTTCGAGTTGAGTTGCTGTACCTACATCTAGAAAAGGAATAGTGCATTTATATATCTAATAAGACTTTTTGTGTTGTTATGAAGTATAGTGAGAGGTCAGGTCAGTCTGATATTTTTATAAACTTGTCATTCCAACACTATTGACAGCCTCCATGGCGTAGCGGTAGCGAACGCGGCCGTTGCACATGGAGGCGCGGGTTCGATCCCCGCACAGTGCAAATATTAGTATGCATGAGTATGAATATTTGCACTGATCAGCCCCCTAATCGGCGAATACATTTTCGTCAAATGATTGCAACTAGTTGGGATCAGTTGGATTCGTTTGACCCGCCCATTGGTCCGTTCGGTTCAAACGATCCCAACTAGTCGCAATCATTTGACAAAAACGTGTTCGCCGATTAAGGGGCTGGTCGTGCTTCGGAAAGCACGTGAAGCCGTTGGTCCCGGTTGCCATACGGACATCTAGTGGCAGTCGTTACGGGTTGTTGGAGCCCTCAAAAGTCTAACAATTGGTCAGACGGCAGTCGATTCACGGAAAATATCGAAGTTTAGTCAAAATCAGCAGTTAGACTGGTAAAGGGGCCCCCAGACTCCAAAGCTGGAAAAGCTGCGGATGCGACTGGGATTAACGCTGAGATGATGTCATTCCAACACTATTCCATTGTCATTGTGCTTATAAGTTCGTAGGTAATCTGCTAAATCCATAATCCATCAATTATCTCAGTCTTCCTGTAATGGAATGGTGGTAGATTGACATTGCAGTATTGTCATTATTAGAAAACCTGTTAGTATTTAGTTGTAGAAGTGATTTTCTAAAAACTACTACTCAATTTGAACATTTATTAATATGGAGTGGAGAGTGTCAGTGATTGACTACTGGAAAGTCTAATGACGCAATTTTTTTAGTTTTTTTTTTTTTTTAATTACTTATAAACCAGTGCTTGATCAAATCCTGCCTGTTGATGGTAAGCAGTGATGCAATCTTTGATGGTAAAGCGTACTAGCTTATTAAGCCTATTCACTCAAAAAAACTGAGTGAATAGGAAGGAAGACGGCAGCTGAGCGAGGTGATGCAATGTTTAACCCAACAAGACGACCAACGATGCTGCGCCAGAAGATGATCTGGAGACCCTCCACGACCAAATTCCCGACACAACAACATTAGGCACATCGTACCCGGCACACATCGCAACACAACTGCTCAGACCCGTCCTTCGTACGGCTTCACCAGACATCATGCCGGAACACGACGAATCGCTTGGCGGCAAGACTTTGTCTGGTGGGTGGTAACTTATGCCGGCGGCTGATGTTGTTGCCTACCACCGAGAGAAAACATTGAACAAAGTGATAAACATACTCCTGAGTCATGACTGTGTATGAAATTTGTTATCTACACCGTGTAGATAATTAGTGATGGAAACATAGGTTTCTACTGATAATAATTTCGATAAGCCTCTGATGATGGACATAACAAGATTATATGTCTGCGAAAAACATAATATGGCATTTCTGATTTTTTTCGGAAATTTTAAATTCATTCTTTTATTTAAATTTCGGATTTTTTTTGTTTATTAGGTGCCCTCCCTACCTATCAATACAAAACATATTTGCATGATGTCATAACGTAATTAAATTTCAGCAATAGGTATATAATATACAATATGTAAAGAAAACCCTGTCCGATCCGTGAATGTAATGTTAGGTATCGATAACTGATTCTACTAATGCGCACAAAACCGGAATAAAGTTTTAAAAAAAATCCCCCTAAAAAAATTAATATTATTTCGCAAAAAGAGGTAACTTAATACATGTGCGGTATGACACCCACCCGCGGGCGACGGGGGGGGCAGGGCACGCGACGCGTGGTCGAATCGCATAAGCGGACCGTCAAAATGGTGTTGTCACTTTTTAAAAAATCACCAAATTTCGGGGAAGTTGGAATTAATTCGAGGGAAAAAAAGATTATTTTAAAATTCATTAGTATTGTTACTATGATCATTAGGTAATATTGTATATTATATTTGGTCATGTGTTTACCTAACCTTTATTATCCTTATCGGTCGGACAGGGTTTTCTTTACATATTGTATAAATTGATTACTATTGACCTGAATGCCATTATCACGCCATTTTTAATGATAAGACAACTAATCTCGCGCTTAACGTAAATCTCTGTACAGAAGTATAACCGACAACCCCCCGCATTTATAATACTCTAGCTACTATATTTATAACTAGCTGCGCCACGTGGTTTCACCCGCGTAGGTTTCGATGTTTTTTTTTATATGCTTCGCTCCTATTGATCGCGGCGTGACGGTATATAGCCTAAAGCCTTCCGGTATTAATAGGCTATCCAACGCAAAAATAATTTTTCAAATCAGAATAGTAGTTCCTGAGATTAGAGAGTTCAAACAAACAAACAAACTCTTCAGCTTTATATATTAGTAAGTATAGAGTATAGATTTCAGAATATAGATACAACCATACATTTTAGACGTTTGCACACCACTTACTTAACTTTAATCATCGTTTATGAATAAACCCCTTAGACACTGGTGTGTTTATTCATAAACGATAATTAAAGTGAAGTGGCGTGCAAACGTTTAAAATGTATGGTTAAAGAATCGCAAATCACCAGTTAACTTTAAACATATTTTATGAATAAGGGGGTAAATCATTCAAAGCGACATAGAGAAAGAGAAAGTGACTTTGTTTTATAATAATTATGTAGTAATGCCGTTTCATAGAAAAGAATTATATGTGTTTATTCTATATATTTTCTTTCCATGAAACAGCAGATTTATTAGTTTCTAAAACCGAAATAACATTGAAATTCTATTTACCTATGATCATTGTGTTTTCAGAAGAATGATATTCAATTTTCAGCGATTCTCTAGCAAATACTATGCATTGGATATATTCAACATACTTCAGCACAGCAGCAGCCGCAGTTACAGCATAGAATCTGTTGAACAAAACCACACAAAACCTTTGACCAATAGCCGAAATTTCCAAAGCCTGAAGATGTTCAATGTACTCTGTGGCCTGAAGCACAGGCGTAAAGTAGCCAGTCTGTTGGTATTCTATAGGATGCAATTCGGAGAATGTGCGCGGGAATTGTATGACTTAGGTCCGTATTCCAGAAGGAAACTCAAGCATTGATCTCTGTTTAAACATTACTTAAAACTAGTTTCAACCAATCAACGACGTTCTGTAATACGGACATTAGTTCCGTAATGTGCTTCACATTTGCTTTTATTTTTATTATTGAGTAACTGTTTTTATACGGAATACTGTCATATAGTGTCGTCGAAGTGGAAAGAGGGTTTCGTTTGCATATTATGGTACTATGGTTGATTTTGGAAAATCAAATCGTCTTTGTAGTTTTTAATATGAAGCTCAGTTGTACCATTAGGAATTAAAAAGCATTAAATTAGGCACTCGAACAACTAGTTGATTTCATTGGAACAAATACACAGTTGAGTTCTATTCGGAACAACTAGTTGATCGGTTCAGTTCGTCCGAATCACCGTTCCGGACGACCCGTCTTATGGTGAGTATCCATCCTTACGTTGTTGATATCACTACGATATGGACGAAGCGTTTTGCCCCGTCTGTCTACAACTTAAGCTGCTTACCATCAGGCCGGTTCGCGGTCAAGGAAGCACTAGTTTGTAAATGTCAAAAAAAAACTACTATTTCAATTGCAACCAAAAACTTCGTAATTTGGACAGATTGTCACTAGATTTCAAGATCTACGTACTTATGAACTACTTGAAGGTAAACGCCGTTGTACTGAGGAGCGCACAAAGTTTGTATTTGTTGACGACCTGCTGCATCATTGAAGTGTCTTCTTTGAACTGATACCAAGTTAACTAGCGGGTATCGATCCCTTATTAACTGGTATAATTGATTCGGTTGCACGCCTTCGCAAAATGTATGGGGAACTATAATCTGTGAAATGAAGGAATAGTAGATATACAACTAGATAAACTTGAGCGACTTCAAAACTTTTGCATAAGATTTATATTTGGCCTGCGCAAATATGATCACATATCTGAATTTCGTACAAAGCTTATGTGGCTTCCCATACGTCTTCGCCGGAATTCTCATATCCTATTTCAGCTCTACAGCACTTTGTTTAATCCTAAAACCCCCACTTATCTTAAAGAACGATTCAAGTTCCTTCATGACACACATAATAGATATCTGAGGTCATCGGAAAACCTGATATCAGACATGCCGATGCATTCCACTAAGTTTTATGATAAATCCTTTACTGTACAAGCAGTTCGGCTATCTGTAAGGCGTGCTCAAACTCCGTCCACTTTTAAAACCATGGTAAAAAAGCATTTCCTCTCTCTTTAAACATGTCATTATTTTTTATTTGCTTTTGTATGATTTTTATTAATTAGATGTATATAAGTATTTATTGTATAGTAACTTAACGTGTATATTTATTATATAAACTATGTAAAATTGTAAATAGTACACTGTAGACTACCTACATTATTTCTCTCTCCTTCCCCTTACTATTCCATCCACAGGTTGTCTGTAAAAGATCGCTCTTAGCGATAAGACCGCCCATTGTGTCACCCTTTGTAAAAATTTTATATTTATGTTTTTGTAATCTATATGGTGTACATAATAAAGACTATTCTATTCTATTCTATTCTAGATATTTTGCCCTGATTCCCTTGTACAAAAAATAAACTTAATTTATGTGCACTTCATCTTTTCTTTCTAATTCATTAAAATAAGGACAGAAAATGAATATTAGTTTAGTCCTGTGAAATTAGTCCACGACTGAGGTAAACCAACGAATGATTTGTCCCCATGTTTTAATTCAATATATTAACTGAACTATTCTTTTCTTAATGAAATGGAAATAAAAAGATTCACTGTATTTAAAATTTGTTCAATTTGTGAACTAAGAATTGACACTAATATAATAATAATTACAGGTAAGAGCGAATTTTCGAATGAGGCATTGATTTGCTGTAATTCCATAGACAGTTATGTTACTGACGGTAGCCAGAAGGTCCTACGCACTATAATTTGAATGCTCATATTAAATACTGAATATTTCAGGCACACTTAACTCCTTGTTATATCCCCATATTATTTTGGGGTTGGCACAACATGATAGGTTAATAAATAGACTATTAAAGAGTGAAAAAACTACACACTAACTATAGCAGCACTGCGAACACTTAACCGTAGGATTAGACGTTTTTGGTAGTCAACTCTTTTGGATAGTTCTTTTTAGGTACCTATACTAGCGAGGATATGCAGACAATCACGCAAATCGACTAGTAAAATCACGTGTAGTAAAACGTTATTCGGCCGCTGTTTGAGTTTCAATGTCAGAGTTTAGGACGTGTGCAAATCTATATCTTCGACAACGTGTTATTTGATGGCAGACAGAAGGTCCTACGCACTATAAATTGAATGCACACATTAAGTACTGAATATTTCAGGCACACTTAACTCCTTGTTATTGGATAATAATAACTCATCATCATTCTTCTTCTGCCCCTATCTCCATATTATTTTGGCGTTGGCACAACATGATAGGGTTAATAAATAGACTATTATAGAGAGAAAAAAACTACACACTAACTATAGTAGCACTGCGAACACTTAACCGTGGGATGAGACGTTTTTGGTCAACTCTTTTGGATAGTTCTTTTTAGGTACCTATACTAGCGAGGATGTGCAGACAATGACGCAAATCGACTAGTAAAATCACGTGCTGTTTGAGTGCCAATGTCAGAGTTTAAGACGTGTGCAAATCTATATCTTCAACAACGAGTTATTACGTGTTGGTTCAAAGAATATATTGAATAAGAATATATAGTAAACAAAAACTAAACGTTTTACCTACCTCAACGGGATTGAAGAAATTAATTTTGGTCAGAGTATGGGTATAAAGCAGAGTATCACTGAATTGGCACAGTACTAGATGGGGATGTCTTAGATCTATTGCTGCTATGCCGATTTCTCCACGAGCCATGCCTCTGCCTTCGGATATAGCTGAAAAAGTAAGAAAAGTTGAAGTATATAAGTATCTATAATTATGTATCCTCATAATGGTTTCCAGCATCATCATAATATTTTAATAATAAGTGCGTTTGTATAAGATCACTTGTTTGGGTGAAAATTCGACCATTTCCATTCACAGCTATTGAATAAGATGGATTGAAATAGTTGGTATAGGGATCTCATCATCTTAGCGTTTATCCCGGTTGCATCCGCGGCTTTCGCGTTGGAGCCCGAGGTCGGCTATAGGGATCTATTAGGCAGTAATTTTAATCTCTGACTCTATAAAGAAGAGATTCTAGTTAGGTAGGTACTTATTTCTCCGTTGGTGGTCAATGACATTCTTTGTTAATTTAGAGATCAAGACGTAATTAGCCAACTGGCAGATAAAACTATTTCATCATGTGGAAAATTTATCTGTTATACGCAAATTAAGAAGTAAGATTACCTAATATCACACTTGCGTCGACTGCTGAAATACTTGTAGATCTTGCTGAACGAGTCCCGCTGTATCCACCTAGGAAATTTTGTTTTATTGAGTATCTACTTATCTAGTTACTTCCTATGTTTCATGTTAGCCTAATCACAGATTGAAAGGTGAAAACTAGTATTCTCGACATCCGAGCAGCGGTGGCCAAGTGGTAGGTAATGGCCGTGACTTACTAGGTGGTGGTGGTGGTGGTAGGTTTGAACCCAGACAGATTCATTTGGTACTTTGTGTGAATTACACTGTTCTCAAACCGGTGAAGGAAAATGTCGGAAGGAAACCGCCAAGTCCTAAAACATAAAACATGCATGGACGACAGCAGGTAGCAGCAGCAGGTGGTAGCTACCCGGAACTGTAAATATTCCCAATCAACCTTGAGCCTTAATTAATACTTTAACGATAAAGTTAAAAATCCAATAAAAAATCTGATAGATTGTAGTACTGGGGCCGCCATTCATCGTGTTCCGGCATGATGTCTGGTGAAGCCGTACAGAGGACGGGTCTGAGCAGTTGTGTTGCGATGTGTCCCGGGTACGATGCGCCAAATGTTATTGTGTCGGGAGTTTGATCGTGGAGGGTCTCCAGATCAATCTCCCTCTGGTGCAACATTGTTGGTCGTGTTGTTGGGTTTAACATTGCATCACCTCGCTCAACTGCTTTCTTCTTTTCTATTCACTCAGTTTTTTCTTACTGAATAGGCTCTTAATAAACTAGCGCGCTTTATCATCAACGATTGCATCACTGCTTACCATCAGATGGGATTGCGGTCAAGCACTAGTTTATAATAATAAAAAAAATAGCGCCATCGGAGAGCAGTTTAGATGGTTCAGTAAAAAAGGCTCGGTAACGTCATCCAATTGCCTGCATTTCGTCTAATGATAACCGTAATTAAGAATAGACTATGGTACCATTGATAGACAAATCGATTAGGTACCTACATATATGAAATACCACAAATATTAAAGCTATGATGAACTTCTTTTTACATAGTAGGCACTCCGCGGTAAAGTACTTTTGCTACCTAGTTGTTACTGTTCAGTAAGAAACGGGAATTCACTATAATCACTCAATTATAACTAATTATTAACTAATATCATACGACGAAAAGTAAAAGGGAAATAACATACTAAGTAGGTAAGCAATTAAACACAAAATATGTTCGAGATAATATTAATATGTATTGAGATGGAATTGGTATGCCAACATGGGTACAGTCCCGTTTCCACATAAGCCAAGACAAAACAGTGTTTTTATCTGCAGTTGAATGGGACTCTGCTATCGTGAAAATTAGGAGAAGGGAGCGGGGAGCGCGGGGACTGGGTTGTCATTACTAGCCTCCGTTACAACCCTAATATAAACCAGGGTTTGGTAAACGGAGTGATGGGAGTGGTGAAGGAGTTCGAATGGCCTGCTCTTCGGCGCGATTAGTTGGAACAGGGAGAACAGTCAAGCGCTGTTCTCATACAATTTGACGACGCATCCATAAAAACGGACTTATCAGAATCGAGCCTTGCCTCACTGAATTTGACGGCTTGAGGGAGTCTGGGCAAATTAAGCGTAAAATGCTCGCGCTGATTCTTTCTTGGGGTTGTACTGTACATAAATTACAAGGTTGTACTCTAGATAAAGCAGTTATCGATCTAGGAAAGTCATTGTTTAATAAATTTTCATGTTTAGAAAGGCGTAGTCACACGTTACATATACCTACCGTAGTACCGTAGCACTTCGATAACGTGTGACTGCGGTTTTCCAAACATGAAAATTTATCTCTACATAGTGAATATTGCATACTTCAGAATAGTATTGTATGACATTATTGTCAATTTACAACGAGGGCATCTTGATAGAGTCTACTGTGTCCATTTACTTGCAACTATATTAGCAACTTTGTCCATTTCAGTATTCTGAAAATCTTGTTTTATACTTTTTTAGCGTCGTTTTTTGTTGTAGTTGGGTTTTAGTTTTTTACTTTTTATTATACAGTATGTTAACTAACAGAGGGCGTTCCCGTTAACCCGAAATAGTATAGCATACATACATGCTAAAAAAAATATTTCCATTCGAAAACAAAATGTTTAAAAAAATTTTCCAATAAGAAAATCCATACTAATATTATAAATGCGAAAGTAACTCTGTCTGTCTGTCTGTCGGTCTGTCTGTCTGTCTGTCTGTCTGTCTGTCTGTTACGCTTTCCCGCTTAAACCTCTCAACCGATTTTGATGAAATTTGGTACAGACAATCTTTAGACCCTGAGAAAGAACATAGGCTATCTTTTATCCTGAAAAAAATTGATGTTCCCGAGGGAAATCTAAAAAGCGCGATATAACCGAACTCCACGCGGGCGAAGCCGCGGGCGGAAAGCTAGTATTCAATAAAAATTTTAAATTGACATGTAAAAGAAACACACTGTACACGCGAACATGAAAGACGGCAACGTCGCAATTTATTTATACATGACGACTACTATTTGGATTTAAAACAGGAGGTTTCAAATTTATTTCTAATTAGAATTTTTTTTATTCGGATTTTTTTATGCTTATTTTTCTATGCTGATATTTTTATTTTAATCTATTAATGATATATATTAACGAGTTTAAGGGAACGCCCTCTGTTATTTAACACTAGCTTTCCGCCCGCGGCTTCGCCTGCGTGGAGTTCGGTTATATCGCGCTTTTTAGATTTTCCTCGGGAACATCAAATTTTTCCGGGATAAAAGGTAGCCTATGTTCTTTCTCAGAGTCTAAAGATTGTCTGTGCCAAATTTCATCAAAATCGGTTGAGAGGTTTAAGCGGGAAAGCGTAACAGACAGACAGACAGACCGACAGACAGACAGACAGAGTTACTTTCGCATTTATAATATTAGTATGGAAGTATGGATACTGTATAATGAAATGGACAGAAAACGATAACGAAAACTTAACTTAAAATTAGTTTAGTTTGTGAACAAGAGATTCGGGACTATAAACAGCTGATCGATTCTGTAAAAATCTCACCGTGCTAAGTAACATGAAGTATCTTTAGTAGGCTGTCAATAGTGTGGATCCTTACCCTACATAGCATTATTTGAAGTGACAGCTCACTCAGCTGTCTTTTCAATAAATAATGCTAGGAATGAGGCTAGGAATCGAGTCTTTTTGACGGGAAAGCTAAGATGAGTGTCACGCTCATTTTTCATTGAACTTTTAAAATTTTATATAGTGTCGTTTACTAAATAAAAGCGCGTGATTTATGTAGTAAAAGTGCATTCAGTAAATCCATACTAATATTATAAATGCGAAAGTAACTCTGTCTGTCTGTCTGTAACGCTTTCCCGGTTAAACCTCTCAACCGATTTCGAATGAAATGATTTGATGAAATTTGGCACAGACAATCTTTAGACCCTGAGAAAGGACATAGGCTACCTTTTATCCCGGAAAAATTTGATGTTCCCGAGGGAAATCTAAAAAGCGCGATATAACCAAACTCCACGCGGGCGAAGCCGTGGGCGGAAAGCTAGTAATTCATAAAGAACATTGAAATATCGCATCATGACTTTGCCTCAAACCTTCTTATTAGACGGTTAACGCGGCCGTCTTTTTCGACATGAATAAAAATTCATTATGGATTGGCTTTTGATGAAATACCAACAAACTTTGTATCTACCATATCCTAATAAATGTCTGTCTCGTTACGTTAACTTTACCTACTACTTGTAACGAACTTATTTGATTGGTTGATCCAAATGAGGAGCGTAAATAATATTATTTTTTCACCAATCTAAGCCCAGTACATAAAATGCTTATCTAAACTAAATGGTAAGTACTTACTTGCCTACCGAGAACACGTGAACATGATTTTTTTTTATTGTAAGTATGTATGTATGTACACTTCTTACGTCATTCTGCACACTACTTACTTACATCATTTTGCACACTACTTTTGTTCAAAGTTGTGACATTGCTGTTATTGCATTGATAATAATCCGTCAGGGTTTTACCATTTACCTAAGTAAAATAAATAAATATATACGGACAAATCACACAGATTGAGCTAGCCCCAAAGTAAGTTCAAGACTTGTATTATGGGATACTAACTCAACGATACTATATTTTATTATAGATACATATATAAATAAACATCCAAGACCCAGGCCAATCAGGAAAAGATCGTTTATTATCATGAACTGGCCGGGGATCAAACCCGGGGCCTCCACGACGCAAGCAGGCGTATTGACCGCTGCGCCACGGAGGACGACATGAAACATATTTTTTCTTGATATTTCAATGCAGATTTTTAATGTCTAAGTACTTTGTTTTTCTGATGTAGAACCGTCAGGTCAAGCTACCGGAAACTGGCAAATTTTGCCTTGAACTTTAATTGTAATAATATATCATAGAATTCAGTCAGACATCCCATAGGTTACACACACGAGACAAATCAGAAACACCAAAAAATTTAAAATCATCAAAATTCAAAATTAAGTAACAGTTAAATAATAATTAAAAGCAACATCAATTATTAAAATTACAATAAATAATAATCGCAGGCGCTAGCATGGAGCCGCAGCCACCTCCGTAAAACAGGCGAGTCCCACCGCTCGGACAACACCCTAGGAGCCAGTTCAGTGCCACGGGTACGGCGCAGAAGCGACGCACTCCTTTTTTCTAATGATACCGTGGAAATCCTAGGTTCTAACCTCGGCAAACATCGATGACGCGCTACAAGCCCGTGGTAGCCCCAACAGAGTCCTAAACGAGTTCTGGACACGCGGACAGAGCGTTGTACGCCCGCTAAGTGAAATCGATCCACGGTCTATACGTGGAGTACGTAAGGTCTATAGATCTACAAGGCTTGGCAGTACGCCCTCAACAGGGTTACCTTCACATACGTAGAAAATCAAAATCAATAGTCATTTATTCAAATTAGGCTGAGAATCAGCACCTTTTGAAAGTCAATATTACATAAGGCAGTCGCCACTTCCTAGTGCATTCGCTGGGAAGAAGAAGTGGCGGAACAAACTGCCAGCAGCACAACAACTCGTCTGTTCATTTAAGAAAGCAGATGACTTTATCTAATAATAGTTGTAACAATGAAATTATTTACCATATGCCAGCTAGCCATGCCAAAATACCAGCAAAGCAAAAAAAAAATATCATTGAAATGGAAATGTAAATAAGTAACCAATTATTACCCCCAGGTAAAAGGATAAAGGGCGTGACAGCGGCCTCACAAAGTTTTGCGATAATAAAAAAGAAATCTATAGGTACGTCTGTACATACCCACATATATTTTTATTACATCTTTTCAAAGTCCTCTCCACAAGCCTCTATACAAAGTTTCATGGGTTTGAACCTGTTTTTGAAACACTTCTTCCAGTCCTTCGCAGAAACCTCGTTTACAGCCTGCTCAAACGCTGACAGCGTATCATCCGGCGACGAAAATTGTATCGCTTTGAGCTGATCTTTTATTTTTGGGAATAAGAAAAAGTCACATGGTGCTAGGTCAGGGCTGTAAGGAAGTCCCTCGTTTTGATTGCGGTGTGGACGGGCGCATTGTCGTGATGAAGCAGTACCCCGCGGAGCCCTGTGTTAGGTCGGTTGTTGCTCACAACAGAGAAAACTTCTGTCAAGCGTTTGGTAGTATACCATTCAGTGTTGATGCTTCTTTCAAAATCAAAAGTCATTTATTTAAATTAAGCTGAGAATAAGGACTTCGTCCCCACAAAACTTTGGTTTCGTAATGGAATTGACACCAAGTAGCCAGTCAAACTGAAAAACCTCGCGATCATAATCTTACCCCCCGCTTCTAGATCGCTTCAGTGTGGTAGGCGTTGATTCGTTTTGAAATACCCAAACCATCGACTGGCGTTTCGTTTCTGGATCGTATCCATGATACATCACCTGTAACGATGTTGTAACTCGCCGAGACAAGCCTGCATCAAATTTGTCTATCATATCATGGCACCATTCCACCCGTGCCTGCTTCTGAGCTTCGATGAGATTGTGCGGCACCCAGCGTGAAACTATCCTCAGCAACCGAAGATGCACGTGTAGGATCTCGTGACGGCTTCCTGATCCAATCTACAGTTTATGCTGAATTTCTTGAAATGTAATTCGTCTATTGTCTTGGATCAAACATTTCACTGCTAACACGTTTTCTTCTGTAACAGCCGTCAAAAGGTGAACACTTCTTTCTTCATCCCCCCAAGTTAGTCGACCGCCTTTAAATTCTTTATACCACCGTTACCTACACGGTTGCCTTAGAAGGGCCTTGATCTATTGCCATTTGAAGTCTATAGTACGATTCGTCTGGTTTCAGGCTACATTTGAAATCGTATAAAATCATAGCGCAAAAATAGTCTCGACGCAAATCCATTTTTCAAAGAGACACGATAATTTTAATTAGCATACGATAATTTTAGTTATAATTTAAAAAAAAACGATAATTATATGAAAGTGTCTAAGTTATATCGAGCCCAACAAATGAGTTATGAACCTTTTGAAGTTGGTGAAAAGGGGCTCGTAGTTTATCTTTATTTCTGGTGCGTAACCCTGCGAGCCAACATGCTGCACCGGTCTGACAACGCCCTACGTTCCTTCTCAATGTCCACAACGTCAGACAAATCCTCAGTGACCCAGTGATCCAGATACTTGAACTGATTTACCCCGCTCAAAAGTGATTCACAAAGAGCGACCCGAAGTACAGTTGAGTTGAGTAGCTATTAGCTTTCGCTTTAAAGACCACGTATTCACTCTTCCTCGGATTATATTTAAGCCCATGGGCCTCCGCGTAAGATTCACAAACGCTCAAAACTTTACGTAGTGCAGATAGCGAGGGACTCAGCAGCGCCATGTCATCCTAGTAACTGATGTTGTTCATACAAACCCCATCAATAGAAAAACTGACTTTAGCAAGGGAGTACCCAGCTTCTGGCCTTTGGGGGCTAGTCAGGGCTAGGAGGGATCAAGTCAGATTTTTAGGGACGAACCATTTTGTCTTGTAAACTAAACAAGCACAATAAACATTAGGTATTTGTAGTGTAGTGTGTAGGGCAAATAGACGCAAATGATCCTGTGTAAGTCTCCGTTTATACTTTGATTAGTAATTAGAGGAGTTTAGATATGTGCTGCAAGATCTCCGGGGGGAAAGGGGGGGGGGGGGAGTTGCTGAAGTGGCTTTAGGCATTAAGTACTTCAACAATATAGTTGAAACTCTATTAAATAAAGAAATTCGACAGATATGCTGGTGTACTGTGCATACCCTACACAAGTACCTACATGACATGGCCCATATTATTCAAACCACCGATAACTAAGACTGCTCACATCTAGTTTGGGGCAAGGGTGACGGAGGTCAAACGACAGTTAAGTAAGTAGATACCTACCGCTTAGATCCAGAAACAGCGATATAGACAATTTACGCTTCAAGAAAGATTTGCTACTAATGAGTTAAACAACATTGTAATACCCAAGCATAGATATTTTCTGACCTAGGTACGCACGACGACATATCTAGTTATTTATTTCCAGTGAGACCGCTTCTCTCGTAAAAGTATAACTTTACTTGAGAAGCGGTCTTCGTCAGTGTGAGGTTAGGCTGCTGGGTTAAAAAAAAAATATTGGAGGCGTGGGTGCTCGCCAGAGTGTACGAGTGGACGGCGGGGCGCAGGGCGTTGGGCGAGCGTCCGGCCCCAGAGGTGAGGAGGCCGTCCGGCGGGAGGCGAGGGTCGCTCTTGTCCAGCATTGGACGCAGGACCTCGCCTCCGCCGTCTTCGGCCGCCGTACCCTCGACGCCATCGGGCCGGTCCTGGAGGACTGGCTCGACAGACGTCACGGGTTCCTCTCTTTCCGTTTAGTGCAGGTACTCTCCGGTCACGGCTGCTTCGGCAGGTACCTGCACCGGATAGGACGTGAGGAAACACCGTCGTGCCACGGTTGCGGTGCGGCGGAGGACACGGCAGAACACACCCTCGCGGTGTGCCCGTCGTGGGCCGTGCCGCGCCGCGATCTTGTTGCAGCGGTAGGAGGGGACCTCTCGCTGCCCGCCATCGTCAGACCAATGGTGGGGAGCGATTAGGCCTGGGCGGCGATGGCCTCGACATCACGACCTCGCAGAAGGAGGCGGCAGAGCGCGAGCGGGAGGAGGATCCCCTCGCTCCGGCGCTCCGCAGGCAGCGTAGGGGCAGGAGAAGGCGGGATTTCGCCCGCTTTCTCCCTCCCTGAGGTGAGCGACGGGCGTAAGGCACGGGGGTGCCCACGTCCGCCTTGCACCGCTCACTACGAGGGTGGCTGCGCCACGGCCCCTCTCGGTGGAGGGGAAAATGAGGGCCCGCCGTCCTAGGCGGGCATATCGCCGGTGGGGGGCTGGTAGCCAAAGCTCCGCTTTTTCCCAGTCCCCCGCCACCAAGGCGACACCGGAGTGCCGCTGGGGTTTTTAGTGGGTATACCGGGAGGCTCTCTCCCGGGGAGTCCCACATACCCCTCCCGTCCCCCGAATTGGATGCGTAATTGTCATTTCCCCCAGAGAAAACAAAAAAAAAGGCTGGGTTATAAATCGATTGTTGCGGTAGCATAGTTCTTTCTAGTGACCTGGGTGTGAGATGAAACACCGGGGTAGTTTTAAGTCTGTAAGAGTCTGACAGACACCGCCGCCCACCCCAGGGCAGCGGATAAAAGTGTTAGCACAAATCTACTTCTACAAAATTTGCAAATTGAGTTTCTGGTGCGTTTGTTACGAAATAAGGGCATGGGCACTGGAGTTAT
The DNA here is from genome assembly GCA_017933935.1 of Sesamia nonagrioides. Classification (NCBI taxonomy): domain Eukaryota; kingdom Metazoa; phylum Arthropoda; class Insecta; order Lepidoptera; family Noctuidae; genus Sesamia; species Sesamia nonagrioides. Next base: position 332,970 of record JADWQK010000325.1, on the reverse strand, counting down.
CTACCTAATAAGAGAGAAATCTTGAAAAGAATTTGAAAAAAAAGGACTCATTCAGCTGTGGTTAGTTAGGTACATTAGTAGCAGTTTATAGATAGGTACATACCTCTGCTACTACTGCTGATGTATCTGAGAGCGGTCGGTCTATTCTTCGGAGTGGATAAATCGTGTGATGTATCAGCTGCAGCAGAGTCGCTGGCCAGAATCCTTGGGCGTGGCCGCCCGCTGGATGACGAATCGGGTCGAGATGATGTTGAGTGTAATATTCTGGAAACAAGGGTTAAAATGTGTCCTGTCTTTATAGGTACTGCTATTGTAATTGAATTACCCTACGGTTTAGCAAAGGAAGGGAAACTACTAATTGGACCGTGTCGTGCGGCGTAGGTACATCTAGCAGAAACCATGTTTGCCTAAGTGAAATAAAACATTGGGAATTTGAATATAATATTATAATAATACTTGATGCTTACGTGATGTAATGTAGATAAAACCGTTGATTTAAAGTTATCTTCTGTTTCGGCTTGGTGCCAAGGTGTAGTGGTTTTTCTGATAATTGTATTACTGAATTGTAGCAGGTCATGGTAAACTGGCTTACCTGCGTTTAAAACTTCTTGGTGGTCCTAGCGGTGGGCCCATAGCTGGACTTCTAGGTGGCCCCGTTGAAACCACATCTTTTTCGAATTGATACTTTGGCGCTTTATTTACCGAAGAAATCATTTTAGGAGCGCTGAAAGGATGGAGCGGAGGTAACAATGAAGTTGCACCCCTTATACCTAAACAAATGTGAAAAAATAACAGTAATTACATTTACTCAAAAAGTACCAATATTTCGGATTAAAGTTTTCGGATTAAAAATTCTAATTCTATATGTATAAGAATTTTACCTAGCGACGAGTCTTTCCTAATAAACTCATTTTTATTTTTATATTTTGGTAGTGCTTTAGAAGTTATTCGCTTTTCTCGTGGCACGACATTCATTTTAATTATATTTCATAATTTATAAAACGGAATAATTAATAAACGGTAGATTGTTTGACTTTTGTGGAGGAAGTAAACTATTTTTCCCGCCACACTGTTAAGCATGTTGGTTTCATTTACCCCAATCGTTATCATTGCCATATGAGTCTAACTACCAAAGAGGTTTTAGACGTATTAATGTCATGGGGTCTGATCAGTGTTATAAATTATAAAATGGTACATCTGAGTTTAATAACTAACTTTACAAAAAATCTGAGTGATGAATGACATGCTCACTAACAGTAACATACAGTGCATAAGTCGAACGTGTTTTTGACCTGGCTGCCAGAGTTCAAACTGTCAATGTCAAAGTGCAAACATCAAATCAAAACGAGCGTTACCGTTTGGTTGGCGTGTAATTTTATATTGTTTTTTCAAGTTTTACATAGGATTACCCTTAATAACCATGATATTTTTATTTTTGAAGCCTCAAAAATATATACATTATAGTATAAAATTATATAGGGATTTTATTGTTTAAAAAATAAAATAATCTCATGAAGTCCTTCGTTGATAACTTTGAATTAAGTTAATTATTTAGCTCCAAAATAATTTGCGGAAGAAAAAGCAACTCTTTAATGAGCCTTTAACGAAAAGAAGCTATTTGAGGAGAAATTACTATCTGGAACTCTCTGGAACTTTAACAAAGTAAGTATGACTTGCGTTTAGTACATTTTAACCGTCAATAGGAAGGTCATACCACATGATATTATCCTACCGTGACACTGATTGGTTCTAAGTCTGCCTTTATTAATAGACATCCAGTTCCTTTACCGTAGATTCGCAATAGAGGTTGGTTAGTCTGATTCAGTACTCACTAAGGTAAGTTGCTATTATTGCTAAACAGATTTACTACATAACCCATTGAGTATTACGAAGAGTGCATTGTACATGGATACAAATAAAAAGCAATTAAAAAATCTCGTAAGTTTATGTAATACAAGCCCATTCCCAAGTGCCTACTTTCGTAATATAATTTAACAGTCTGGGTATTAATTTCAATGTCCTCAGCCCTCTACTGCAGCAGAATTTCTATACTATGGTCTGTATTCCAGAAGGAAACTCAAGCATTGATCTCTGTTTAAACATTACTTAAAATTAAAACTAGTTTCAACCAATCAAAAGGCTTCAAACGAGACTTAAGTAGAGCTTGAGTTTTGAGTGACATTCTGTAATACTAGCCCCGCACGATGATATTGCGATGGAACCTTGTCACAATAACAGCTTTGTGACGTCATCTGTCACACAAAAGGACAGCTAGCAAAATAATGTTAAACGCAAAATTAATAAGCTGGGGTTAAGGGTTTATTTGTATTTTATAATTTTATTATACATACACTCTTTATACCTATTCACCCATATTCTGGCAAATAAACTTTCATTATTAATAATTTCAAGGAAATAATTCTTGTAGACGTAAGAAAAATATACTTATTCGTATATCTTTCTTATATGTATACTAATTTTTTCTAACTACATTTTTGTTAATTTGCGAGCGGGAATTGAACCAGAGTCCACTGTGTAGCAGTTATGTTTTAATTACTACCTACATCTATCAGCTTATAAATAAAACTAGGATAGTATGTAAAAAAATATTTATATCTTTTTCAATATTTTTATTCAATTCCACTCATATAGTCTTCCGAATCAGAACTGCTTTCTATGTCTGTCGTTTCCGATTCACTGTCGTCTGCCGTATTTATGACTCTCGTCAGTTATTCGATCTTTATTCCAATATTCCTCTTCAAGCCGTTTAACATGATTGACTTCCTTTCGCCAGTCATCTGGAGTTATTGACGCCAACGCCTCCAACGTCAGAGCTTCAATGCGACTTTCCAACTGCTCCACATTCTTTTCTGACACCCTCACCTCACCTTTACCAGGTCCAGATGTACTCAATGGGGTTGAGGTCGCAGTTGTAGGGTGGTAATCTAACGACCTCATGGCCATTGCCAGCTAATAAATTGTCAATTTTATAATTTTTCGGCGGTCTGTGCCGTTTAATTAATGAATACAGTTCAGGTTTTGTAGTGTCGTTGGGAAAGTCGATGTTGTGAGCTTGTAGCCACTCAACCATCAACTGTCTTTTATTGTTCATACTTGGTGGCCTATTCTCTTTCCTACTGTGATATGGGGCGTTGTCCATCACAATTATGGAGTTAGGTCGTATGTTGGGTACTAATTTTTCTGTAAGCCACTTGGTGAAATTCTCAGCATTCATTTGATCATGGTAATCCCCCGTTTTGGTGTCTGCTTTAAACATTAAAAGGGCATTGTCAACAAATCCGCTTTAACTTCCTGCGTGAACTATTATCCATCGGCGGCCGGGGCTGTCGTTCCGTCTCACTCCGACATCGGTTGTTGTTTGGCAACATTTTTTTACCGAGTAGTGTGCGTGTATCCACGTTTCGTCGAGATAAATAACGGGTCTTTTGATATTACCAAGCGAGTCATTTTCTTTCATACGTCGTCTATATTTAGCCCTCCACGCTTGAATTTGGGGTCTTTCAATTAGAGCCAGTCTTTTTTGGTAGCATCGTTTAAATTGGTAGCCTAAATCACATTTAATTAATTTTCTTAATGTAGTTTCACTACCAGTATAATTAAGGTCTACTTTTGAAGCCGCCAATATTTTGCGCATTGTGGGTATTTTTCTCCTCACCGTATACATTGAATGTATAATATTTCTTAAAGCTGTTAAGGAAAACCCGTCGAAATATTCCTTATTTTGTCTTTTTCCTTTAGTAGGAGTTCTCAATTTGCTGCCACTGGCTGTTTCTGACTCATGCTCTCGTCGCAATTTCGTCACAGTATTTTTTGCAACGCCTGTGGCACATGCCACACGCTCCGTGACTTTAGTAGAATTTTGCAAAATATTTTTAATAACTATTAACAGTTGCTTCGGTATTAAAATGTCCTCAGTAGTGTCCGAAGCACCGTTTATACTTTCAAAAACTAACTTACAGTCCTCTTTCTCTTTAACAAAATAATTGTCCACTTTAATTATAATTTCACGAGCACGACTATTAATTAATTTCTTACTCATTTTAACGAGTAACAGCTAACAAAACTAAACAACAAAACTCAAGAACAACAATAAAACAGGATAACAAAAACGAAAACCTAACAAAAATATTCGATGTGCGTAAGTGGGTAAGCGCGGACTGAACTTGCGAACGGTACCGGCGGGGCGAGTTCGACTACGTCACCAAGATGGCCGCCAATCGCAATATCATCGTGCGGGGCTTATACGTACCTAAATCATATATAAATGTTGATAAAAAAAGTCAAGCGAAAATAACATTTTAGAAATTGTTTACAACTAATTCTTAAAGTGAAAATATTTTTTGTACAAATCCAACTAATTATTAGAATAGTATTTGTAATAAACAAATGGATTCCTTCCAACAGTATCTATGATTCTAGAATGGCACTTTAAAATGTTTTTTTTTATTATCAAAATAAAAACGTAATAAAAGTACTTAAGTATCAATCATTATGATGTGTGTAATCTACCCGTATATGATATATTCAGTATGATTGTTTACAAAATAAATATTAACAGTCAACTAGTTGTATATGACTTCATGTATACCTTCTATTGCATGCCTTTGTGTACAATCTATTTGCTGTATGCCTATTACCACAATATCTTGACTGCACACTAATATAGCATTTATAATACAGATAGCTAATGGTTTTAGAAACCAATAATTTTAATGGGATGTATTTGGTTTTCAAAATTCATGCATTTTTGATGCTGTTTGTAGCACTTTTGAGATCATTCACTCTTTAGATAGCAGTTTTATGTTATCAACTTAACTAGATTCAAAAAAAGATTAAATTATTGTCAGTAAATCAGAGTCATACTAGTAATATAGATAAGAATGGGTATTAAGCATGAATATACTCATTTTGCTCAAAAATGGTATGTTATGCTCTACACAATTTAAACAAGGTTGCAAATTGTAATACTGTTCTTATTGCATGTCATGCATATGTCTCCACAGCTCTTCATTACGGCATAATGTTTTGTGGCAACTCTACCAATAGAGAAATGGCATTCAAAGCCCAAAAACAATGTCTCCGAGCCATATGCTTGTTAATAACCACCAACAGTTGCAAACCATATTTTGTTAGTTTAAAAGTACTTACGCTGCCATCCCTCTACATTTATGAAACTTCAATATTTGTTAAGGAGAATGTGTCTAAATTTGAAAAACTTATTACTAGACGTCACCAAAACACACTAAAGTCAAAATAACACAGAACTGCACTTTTTTCAAAGACTTGTCTCGGCATGGGTCCAAAATTTTTTAATAAACTGCCAATAACTTTAAGAAGTATGACTAACATGAATCGTTTTAAGTCACAACTTAAGAATTTGTTGATTGGCAAAGCATACTATTCCATCAATGAGTTTTTAGATGATAAGAGTATAAAATAAGAAAATGTTAATTTTATTGTCCAATATTGTTTTTAATTAATTTGTACACCTTGCAAGGCAAAACATAGTGATACAACACAAATTTTATACCATGTACCATATTACCTGTTTACCAAATAAACTACTTTGACTTTACTTAACAGTTCATGTAATAAATTGCAGAATTTTAATTTGTGTTATCAATCAGTAAAACTAATGCAATAGATACTCGTAAATAAAAACAAACATAATCAGCCTATAATGATCCCACTCCTGGGACACAGGCCTCCTCTCAGTGAGAGAGAGTGGACCGTAATCTACCACGCAGACCCAGTGCGTGTTGGTAGAAGTCACATGTCCTTGAAGTTTTGTGCCTGTATGTTTTCTTTCACCGTTTTGAGAGCAGTGGTGATGATTTAATTTAAACAAAGTAAAGAGTCTGACCGGGTTTGAACCTTTGACCTAAGTTGCGGTCAATAGCACTACGCCACACTGCTCTCAGTAGGTACTCTACTCTATTGAAGATGGTATAAATCAAAATAAAATTCAAATTCTATTAATTTAATAATGTGTATTATATTTATTCATTCTGTATACTTCTTTGTTTTTAATTTAAAAATTCTAAATATGTCACAACACATGACACATGTTTAGAATTTTTCAAAAGTATACAAATGACTTAGAATATTGTTGCATCAATCCACACAATCCGTTATTTAGCTTACCATCTTTATCGTAAGAAAATAAATGAAATCTTTCATGAGATGCACATGTAACAAGTTTTAACATTACATATCATCCTTATCTATAGTTCAAATAAGTAATTATCAATGGACGAACTGTAAATAACAGCCATGCGCTGAAGGCGTGGCAGTCGACTGGAGATAATAATTATATGATAACCTCATGTGTAAGTAATTAAAAGTAGAACGTGTGTAAATTATAAATAACAATAATCAGGTAACAACAAATTATAATACCAATACTTATAATTTTCTCGAAATAGTGTGGCTCTATTTTATGATTTTTTTAAATACTTTTGATCCTTTGCGACAAATGCCTATAAACAACTAAAAAAAAAAAATTGGGTCTAAAACGACCATACTTGTCACTTAGCAATTTAATTAAATTATTTTTGGCCTCTAAAATAATTGGTTAAGTAACACTTCTGCCATTCATATTTTAACTTGAAATAAATATATTTTTTATTTATATACTGTGAACACAAAATGTTCAATAATTAAAAGATGTAACATTAAGTCCTTGGTTAGTAACCAAATTCTGTCTGGGAAATCCTGGGATTGTATATCATAATGTCAATAAGCCGGCGTAACGAGTACCAGCTGTATTTGATAACACTAGACACACCCACTATGCGTCACTAAAAGTACCACTACGGCGACTGCGCGTCATAACAAAGTACCACTTTATCAATGCAAACTAAAAGTACCACAGACTCGTTTTTTTTTATTTATTTTTTTTGGGATATTAGCAGTTTCCTTGATTTTTGAATAATATTGATAAAAATGCATGTTAAAAAATAGTAATATACGTAGGTATTTAGCATACATTTATATAATATTTTTCACAAATACAGTCTTCATTTATTTTTCGAAGTCGACGCTAGAAATGGTTATGCCTATAAACCTAGTTTTTGAAAACTTCCTATACTACTTGGTGGATAGGATCGCGTTATGGTGTTAATAGAAAATAATTTGGAAAATTCCTAATTAAATAATATTTATTACGTCATTGTCGTGTGCGTCAAAGCTCTCCTTTTCTATTATTTCCTGCGTTATATTAACGAAAATATTATTTTTATCATGATAGCTTATCGGTTTTGCACCCGACGCAATCAGCAAAACAAGTGGTTCCACAAAATATTCCATACGCTTCTATAGCGTGTGAGCGAGATGGATATCGTTTTGGCGCTTCAATTCTCAGTATTTTCTTCGTCTGGCCGTACATCTTTGAACGAAAGACAGTGTTGTGACGTCGTTCATAGTACGTAGCTCTCAGATGGTAGTGCTGTAGCTCGGTTTAGAATTTATCTCGGCGAGCCTTATGGATATAAGCCGATAAACGCGTCAATGTGCCGTATTAAGTGATATCACTCTCAACGGAGGCGTGTTCTCGGTGTATCCCGTTAAGTGGGTCTTATTGCTCAATTAACTTTTAAAGAAGATTAGAATCGATTTAAATCGATTAAAGTGCAACAGCTCATTGTAATTTTGGTTAGTAAAAAAGAAGAATCAACGAAGATGGCCCTTTACAGGTAGAATTTTTTTAACGGGTTTTGTGCATGCGCATAAATTAAAATTCCTTATTGATTTGAAACAGTGCTACCAGCTAATTAATGGATTAATTAAAATTTTTGCCCAAAGTAATAAATCAATTTCCTAGTCCATTGCAGTTTCTAGAATGAGCAAAAATAGTCTGATATGACTTGTATTTTAGCTCCTGAGTTTTGTTTTTTTTACCTATTCATATGGTATTTTCTCAATAAATTCTGGCTACTAACCTTCTTGTAGGTACTCTGTTTAATATTGAAATCTAAAAAATAACATCTCTTTTTTGGTTTAATTATTTCGTGGTATTTTAGAATCACCGCGTATTATTTGTGCGTTAAATTTTAAATTGCTATTAAAATAAAAGGGTCACCTGACCACATTTTGCACTCGGTTACACTCCCAATTACATGGTGTCGGGTGTTGCGGGTTGACCTATTTTTACGGTTTTCAGCGTATAAAAGCAACTGATGTTAGAAAATATGAATTATTTCAATTTGTATAAATGCAGAGAAAAGTTATACATATTATTATCAAGTTTTCACTGTATTATTTAGTCTTCGGTTTAAAAGTAAGCTAAAGAAATATTTGTTATAGTACCTAACTTAATTTACAAAAAGTACAAATTTTTTGAAGCGAAAACTTCTTAAGCGACTTTGAGCACTTTTTTTGGGCGGGGGAAAAGCATTGAATTCGCGTGAGCGTGACCAACCAAACACCGCGATCCTTTTTTATAATGTATTGTAAATACTGTTCAAACTTCACACGCGACTGCGCCGATTGCGAAGTGTGCAAAATGTATGGTTTGCGTACGTACTTAATTCACAACGCTCCGAGAGCAAATCTGAACTTCACCTTTTTGCTAAGTTTTATTATTCTATAATCTCGTGACAGCATCGTTTGATGACAGAAGACTAATAGTAAACAAAAAGATACATGTATTTTTTTAATTCGCGCTAAATACTCTCCAGCGTTTGATGGTTTATTAATCGTTCGCACGTGTTCTTGGCAAAATTGTGGCGTCTCTCCCACAAAAGCCATTAATCAAGAATTGAATTGAATTACATGTATTTTGCACACGTAAACTGTTTAGTTCCCCGCGTGCAAGACTAAATTCATGGTATAAGTACCAACTGAAAATTAGGAAGCCATCATTCAATCTGGTCGTCTCATCATGGCGCGTGTCTTTAAGAATTTGATTCAATGGTGATTGATTTAGTATCTAACGAAACTCCGCTGCGAAATACTCAATTGTCTGGAGTGTGTACCTACATTAGTCTGTTGTCTAGGACAGTTGATTCTTATTGCGTATCCGTTGTGGTACTCACATATAATAACTAATATATTCCATCAAAGTAAACCTGTCTTTACGTTAACAACTCGGCCGTTCTAAATATAGTCAATCTAATTTGCATTTTGTGTTAATTTGTTACGTAAAAGAATTTTTTCATTTTATTATCGTGTTGACATTTGGAAGTAAAACATTTTCAGCGGTAGTAAAATTTTCAGTCGTGTAACGATTTTTTTTTCTCAACAGTCTGTCATCCAACATCCAGTACGCGACCCTGAAGACTCTGTCGCTGGTTTCCATTAGCGTCATGTCTCCTCAGCAGTCAATCAAGGAGTTGTTCCGGACGGCTGACTGCGTCTGCTTCGATGTGGACTCCACAGTCATAAAAGACGAAGGAATTGATGAGCTGGCCAAGTACTGTGGAAAAGGAGATGAAGTTAAGAGGCTGTGAGTACCTATTCATTTACTTTGTAGCACAAGATACAAGTACAAGTTTTCGCTTTCCCTACACAATCTGTAGAAAATCTACTCGAAATTAAAGCAACGTTCTCGTTGAAAGAATTATTTTAATTTCGAAATGATAAATGAATCAGATCACAAAGAACTTTAATGACGAGAATATTTCCACACCAAATATTGATTCATCTTCAAATCATGTAAACAATTGCTCCATGTCATCATTTAATGTTGTTTGAATTAATTAGGAGCCTGGTGAGAAAAACCAAATATGTAGATAGGTCTAAACAAATTAGGTTAAATTCGGGTTTTACCTACAAAAACCTAAGTTTATTTCTTATCATAAAACAAATTGCATTTAAATTGAAGAGAGCGGCATCAGCCTTTTTTAAACTGTTTCAAACTATTTATGCGCAAGCGCAACACATCGACGTTGTTTATTTACTAGATATTGCAAAAATTTAGGCGCGGTATCGCATCTGTACGGACAACTGCAATCAGCTGATTCATTCGAGGGTAAACCGCTGATAATCTCATATCATTGTTACCTTGTCATGTCTTTATTATCCTACAATCTGCGTGATTCAACAATTCTTTGTCTGATCCTAGACCTACATTAGTCAAAAGAGAATGAAATTTGGCATGTCATTTCCGCCTGGAAGTTACTTCAAGGATAGGCACTTATGATAAAACGTAGGTAGGTACGTAATCTGCGCTCGGCCCGCGTTGTGGTTTGAGGTCTCGGTCCCTGTGTTCCCTAGTAGGGAAATATACTGATTAGGTACTAACTGCTGCAAGACCTCATAATGAATGGTAGGAAAAATCCAGCTGTGAAGTGATCTTTCATGGTTACGAGTTAGAGGTTAGAGTAGACTTAATGGAAGTCAAACTTTTGTGTTTATTATGAACGCCACCGAAATTTACTGTGCATTTCCCGACTTGTTTATTTTGGAAATCTTGTTTTCTTAATGTTGTTTATTAGGAATTTCCCCAGTGATAACAGAGATTTGCTTGTTTTACCTATGTTATCATTATTTATACATTGTATGATACACTTAAATTCCCATCAATTACTAGAATTCAGCCATTTGATAATTTTAATCAACAAATAATTAACGTACAATTTACTTAAGCAATGCTATTTTTTAACAGAACCGCCGAGGCTATGGGTGGCAGCATGACTTTCCAGGAGGCTCTGAAGAAAAGGCTGGATATCATCAGGCCGAGTGTCTCGCAGATCAGAGGGTTCCTAAAAGACTTTCCTATTCTCCTCACGCCTGGAATAGCGTAAGTCTTTTGTTTGTGTGGGCTTGTTACTAATGCTAATACAAATCAATTAGATACTTAGTGATTGATTTGATTGATTCAAGTATGACGTGTTTCTAATACAAATGTCATAGCAACTAGCTTATCGCCATTTTCAATTACCTACATAGCAACTGATAGGCATTGATTGTATCTATAACTTTATATCTACCTTAAAGTTCCGATATTTTTGAATGAAACGTTTCGATGATTTGAGTAAATAAACACTTCCTTCAACTTATTGTTATTGCATGGCTCATGGAACCATGACCCGAGATGTCTATTTTATTATACATACGCAGTTTTTAGTCCTAAGAATCGTTGTGACGTCAAAAGTAATTTAGAACTGTTCTTTTGTTAATATTGATTTAGTTGCTAATTGGGTATTTTTATCACGGTACAGTGGGATGGACGAAAGGTGATAAGAATAAACTGAGATACTAAAATGAGATACTTCATTTGATTATTAGTGGGTTTAATGTAAAGTCAACACCCACTGGACTATCGACGTATGTTTATAAAAATAATCTTTGTTTGGTTCTAGCTGATATTACCTAAATACTAATGAACATCAGCTTTCCCCGTGATCCGTGAAGTAATCTAGTTATCTCCGCTTTAGAAACTAATGTAATTTCCTGACCTCAATTATAACTCGAAACATTTTGCGATAATGATTTTCGCGTGCATAATATTGACCCTTATATTTAATAGTTGTTTATTTTGTTTCTCACCGCCCATAGACTAGACTGTACCATAGATTAGACTGAATTTTCTTTTAATTATCTATGATTTTAAAATTAGATTTGAGTCGAAAATATGGGTCCTAGACCTTAGACTTTACTTCTTTATCAGTTAATAAAGACGTGAAGCGGCTTTGTTGATAACGATATAGCGGGTAATCGGTTAAATATGTAGCGGTCATGCCGATGCGATATTAAAATATAGTATGACATTCAGGAATGGAAACATCTGTTCTCTTTGTTCAGTATTTTAGATATCTAATGTTGCACTTACAAGGGTAATTAAGCTTTTTTATGATTCTGTAGTTTTGAGGTACCTAATAAACCTTTTAGAGTAACTACAAGACATTTAATTGTACATTGATATACAGACAGCGAGATTTCGATTTACCACATTTTCTCAGTTTCGAATCTTACATCTAATCAGCTATTAAATTTCCAGGGACCTAGTAAAAGAGCTTCAAGAGAGGGGAGTGGAGGTGTATCTAGTCTCCGGCGGGTTCCGGAGTCTTATCGAGCCTGTGGCAGAGATGCTGGGCATCCCAATGACGAACATCTTCGCTAACAGACTTAAATTCTACTTTAATGGTGAGTATTTTGCGTTTGTGTTGTACATTTTAAGAAGAGCCAGACAATTTGTAGTTCCGAAGCAGATTATTCTTATTACATCAATAATTAAGACAAGATAAGTTTATAGGTATAATCGTAAAAATAAAATATATCCTTTAAACACCTACTTAGCGTTACTAAAATTGCTAATGATAAGAAATTATCTAAATTTTCTGTAACTTAGAGAGATATTTATGTACACGTGAAGCGAAATAAGATATAACTATCAGCGAGTTAATGTCTGAGACAATATCGCCTGTCGCGTCCAAAGGTCACACTCTCGTCTAGGAATTGATGTCTCATGTATTCCACATGATTCGAACGGAAATAATTCGTGAATTAGTAGACTAAGTAATTAAATAGTTTAAATTATCAATATTTACGAATGATGAATAATTAATGTTTGTGTTCCAAATTCCAATTAATATTGCGTAATAATATCTCAAGACAATTTGAACTTTTGATTTTCGTTTTTATTATAGTTTTTGTTTGGGTACGTTTGTTAGAACAGGGTGCATTGAATTTTAGCACCAAAGTCGAGGGTAACCCTTGAGGGTATCTTAATGTTTATAAAGTGCATATCAAAAGTGCATCATGTAAGGATAATTTATACGTTGTTCTTGAAGATTCATCTTGAAAATGACAGAAACCACGTAATTGGTATTCGCGCCCCTCAAGGGAACTGGGTCACTCCAACGCTATCATTTACCTACATATAACTTCACTACTTGTTTTCTTTTAAACAATATTGCTTCTAGAACGTTTATAAGTAAAGATATAAACAGCTTTTACTTTTAAAACGTGTTGACAATGAACTCGGGCTTTTCGGTTAATCCTTGAGGCGCGTAAATGTGAAAGTGCTGCAAAAAGAACCGTAGCCAAATAAAAATTCGGTTCATTTTTCACCTTGATATTTAAACTGTACCGTTTTGTTCCTTCCGAAATATAATTGATTTATTATATGGATATTAAAAAATAAAATAATCTGTTTGCATTATCATTTCACTGATTTTATTAATGACGATAGAAATAAGTGATTTACAGCTTTTATTTTGCGATTATTTTAGTATCTCATGCGATTTAACATTTGTTGATAATTATTTGAGTAGGTAACCCGACACTAGGCCCGCGTGATAGATGACCCTCTTTATCTCATTAAGAAGGGCTTTCCCCAGCAGTGGGAAAATAGTATAGACTAATCATCTATCAAGTAGTAAATTGGCTCTATTACGCAATTGACCATCTGTGCAATATCAATGATGCACAGCAAAAGCTTGTCTATTTGTAATTTATTACATTTATGTCTTGTGTGGTCATGGTCAGTTAATGCTCTCTGCATCTGGCAATCTAGAGTCTGTATCATACATATTAACATTGTAAGGAATAATAAGTTATCTGGAAAAGAAATCGATGCAGGAAGCGGAGTTTGGAGGCATGAGGAACAGCCCCCTAATCGGGGCTGTTCCTTAGGGGGCTGCCTAATTGGTGAACATAGTTTTGCCAAATGATAGCGACTAGTTGGGATCGTTTGAACCGAACGGACCAATGGGCGGTATAAACGATCCCAACTCATCCCAACTGGTCGCAATCATTTGACAAAAATGTGTTCGCCGATTAGGGTGCTGGTTGGAAAGTTTACTCATCCTCCATAGAAAAGAGAGGTTCCTCCGACCAGACGGGTGTTGTCTGGCGGGCACTTGCCTATCTTTTGAAGTTGGGAGGTTTTATGTATGCTAATTGCACGGTAAACTTTGCTTGCGAGATGTAGAATTCGTGTGACGTCAGTATGACGCGTTGTTTTATTTGTGGCGTTTGTAGGTACCGCTACACGGAGGATAAGGCTCTTGTCCTGTCCATAAAGTTAACTGCAATAGTTAGAGATGAAGTACAATATTTTTCTTTGTTTTTATGATCTACAAGAGACCAGATGTCTATGAATGTTATTTGCGCATATAACTGTATAACAACACGTAGAAATATACAGACGTGAGCACATCAAACTACTACAATCTGTCAAACTTCTCTATTAGATTTTGAACTTTATTGCTAAAGTATTAAGGTTCAAGGTTGCTTGAGAATATTTGACAGAAACCGGTAGCTTGGTTACAATTTATCACTATCATATGACAAGGACATCGCGGCATAGAATAAAGAGAGGGAAGTACGTTATCTTCATACAAACGGACCGCGCGCGGCTTGTATGTGTGCGCCATAGTATCTATGCGTCGCCGCACGCACACCTAAACACAATATTAGAGTGCCTATGACTGCGCTAGTCGCGGCTAGCACGGAACGAGGTTCGCGCGTCACGGCTTTTCGGCACATTAGCTTTTAAAAAATGATCACATAAACTGCAAAGTTGGTATGTCTATTTATGAACAAATAAAAGACATATTTTTCAAATTATATTTCTAAAAGTTATTTACAAGGATACGGATATATTACACATTAAAGTTTAATAACAACGCGTTTCGTAATAGTCGAAACCGAAGAAAGTAGGTATTTTTCTGTAGCTAATTTGTAATTTTGTATTAAATGTGTGATTCAATAGATGTTATGTTTGTATTATTTATATTTGTATTAATTAAAAATAAAAATAAATATGGTTCTAAATGTGTACAAAACTAAAAATAAAAATTACAAAAAAAAAACTGACTAGTATATGTAAACTAAATACTAAGCAAATATTTAAACATAAGCTCTTAGTCTATAAATATTTGTTAGCGGTTTGGGCGACAACCGTAACCGACGAAGCGCGGACAGTCGTCAACCCTAAGACAGTAGGCAATTAAATCGCGGATTGGGTCGCAGATAACCTACTTCCCCTCTTTATTCTATGATCGCGGTGAATATTGATAAGGTCATGGAAATATTCCTATTTATAAAAATAGCAAAAACAATAGCTAATCTGGTGATAATAACCTTCCGATACAGGGAGTATTTGTGCTATCTTAATTATCTTCATATATATATTTGTTGCCACGCTAAGTAGGTATGTACTTATACTGACTCAGAGCTGAGAAATTATCATTGTAATTTACATGTACGGATTGTGTATGTGATAATTGACCTAATTTGAACTTCATGTAAATGCATGAAGGTAATTTTGATATGTAATTCGTGATGGCCTTTTTACGTCGCTCGTTTTTTCTTGACAGAATATTTTATTTATGAGAAAAAGTAGCGGATTTTTCCTTAATGATTGTTACTTTTGCATAGATACCTAGGCAAAACAAAGGCGCTTATCAATATAGTTTTAATCTGATTGTGTTGTTTGTCATTAAACTCCTCACGTGTTCTTGTGAATAACAATAATAATTGTTATTTTTATGCGCAAGATAGGTTTTCTGACGTAATAATATCTTCCGTCCCCGGTGCGGTGGCAGGAGTCAATAATGTCACCGCCAACCCCGCATTAATAGATAATGTTTATGCACTTTTTGATATCCAGCTGGCTACAAAATAAACAGTATTTGTTTTGATGTAAAGTTCATTATTCTTTGTGATTTGATAACAATTGCATGTCTGCATCGTCAAGCAAACGGTTTGTTTCTTGAATGATTTCTTCGTCCGTATACATTTCCTCGCATGGCAGATTTCTAAGAAGTTGACGTTAATGTTCCGGTACAAAAAAAAAATGCTCACTATACTTGATATCGCATATTTTTCCGTTACCAATCCATAGAGATATGTATTTACAGAAACTCGGTGAAGACGCAATATGAAAAATATCGACATAATATTATAAAATGACCTAAACGCGTCACGCGTCTTTCTTTTGTTTTTACTGAAAAGCAATTATTACAGAAATTCAACTCCTTACAATAATAGCGTAGCAAAGTTAAAGATACTCCAAGAGTTCGTATGTAGAGTGAGCTTTCCGATATTCCCTCTCCGTTCATATCTCGCACACGCGCCAACTGCGTGCGTTCATGACGGGCGCGCGCGCATTCTTGCGTTTCGTGTTTGTAGCAACTAGGGCACTGATGACATTACATATTTGTTTGTAAAGATAATCGACTTTTCGTATTTGCGTGGATCGAAACAAAAATAAATCGCACGGTTTTTTTTTACGTATATTGGGTGTTTATTTTGATGTTGCCCGTTATTCTTATTTTTATTTTTTCTACTTAGATATTAATTGAAAAAATGTATGTCTTTACCATCTCATGTCTATTTATCAGCTTCTCTGATCTTGAATAACAACTTAATATTATTATTATTTTTAATGACTACAATGCTGCATTTGCGTCACAAATTGAATTATTTTGGTGGATATTGTTAATCCACTGCTTTATAAGTATGAAAGTATGCGTAAATAAATAAATGTAATGTAAATAACGCAATGAATGTCGTTGAACTGTCAAAATGAAAGGCCGGTGCTACTGTTAGTGGGTTACGCTTTAACTCGCACATACATATTTACCTTGACTTGCGCAATATTATTTCGTACTACCGCATTAGGTCCAGAAACATCTATTAGCAATGTCATAGAAATGATATGATAAGAAATGATAAAGATAACAATATAGCATTTACAACTAAAATAGACTTTATTTCTTTAAAAATAAGTTTGAATTTCATTTGAATGAATTCAATTTTTAATCGGTCACATGAATAACTTTATTGGGTTACATGTAATTAAGCTGTTATTAAATTAATAGAACAAGATATTGGTAAAATTTTATTGATAAAATTGACAAGGGGGCTTAACATAGAAGGTCTTCTTAAGCTTTAAAGTCAGCGACCGTGGACCAGTTTATCAAAAGAAATGGTGCTACATTACAATGATAACAATATCGGATAATGGGGTCATCATTTGACGTCACATTTTTCCACTGGAACAAATATTATTATCTTCAATAATATCGAGTATTTGCAATACTATCTACTTATTCTGTGTGTAACCTATTATCTCTTTGTTCCAGGGGAATATGCTGGTTTCGATGAGAACGAGCCTACCTCCCGGTCCGGTGGCAAGGGTCTGGTGGTCAGACGGCTAAAGGAGCAATATAATTATCAGAGACTGTTCATGATCGGTGATGGCGCTACAGATGCTGAGGCTAGCCCACCCGCTGATGGCTTTATTGGTTAGTATTACATTTATATCATCACGGCTTTGTTCTCCGAAACGATTAGCAGTTAGGATTATTACTAGGAGTTACATTCCACCTATATTTCATCAATAAGTCCCATGTGAGTCCTATCTTCCTACCTGCTATTATCCGGCAACAAATGAACACTGGGCTGTTCTTGAGAAATTCCTGATGGAATAAGAATTTATTAACAGTAGTCTTCTTCTGAGCCTATAGAAGTCCACTGCTGGACAAATGCCTCCCCCAAGGCTTTCATTCCATTGGTGGGCATTGCATAATCCCCACGTTTGGCAGGAGGGTTTGGGAAAACCATAACAATGGTGCTTACACTGAAACCACAAGATGAGTAATGAGGTAGTGCGAGCATCTTTAGATGGGAAAAAATGATCAATTAAAATACTCTTTATTTATTGTTCATAACATAAGATATAAGAGAAAAAAAATCATCGTTCTGTCTTTGTCAATGAACAGCCTTAATTAAAGTTGTCTTAACCGCGCCCTAAATTTCTAGAACATAAATATAATTTTACCTTATATAAAACTAACATTGTATTTCCTTATTTACAGGTTTTGGGGGCAATGTTATCCGTGAAGAGGTCAAAAAGCGTGCTCTTTGGTACGTCACCGACTTCCAAGAACTCAT
This sequence comes from Sesamia nonagrioides, assembly GCA_017933935.1. NCBI lineage: Eukaryota > Metazoa > Arthropoda > Insecta > Lepidoptera > Noctuidae > Sesamia > Sesamia nonagrioides. Next base: position 315,102 of record JADWQK010000325.1, on the reverse strand, counting down.
CACAGCTCTCACCCTCCAGACCAAATGAATCAACAAGACTTCTAGAATAAATTATTCGTGCTCTGAAAAACGTACTGAAGCACGTTGACATAGAGCTCATATTGCCACTCATATATTAACACATGTTGTACGACGACAACATGTATATAGACATATAGTAAGCAATAGCCTAATGTGTTAAAAAATTCAAGTGTTCAACTAGTCGATTGATTGGAGAAATTTGGACAAAAGAATTACATTACTGCTTCCTATTAGTAGTTTAGTCGTTCGAAATTTAAATGTTCTTCGGCATCATTCGGAGATATTCGTATTTACGAAGGTTGTCTATTGAGTCTTTTGTTTTTGATTGTGATATATGAATAATGATTTGCCAATTTGTGCCTTATTAACCTTCTCACAGGTTAGAATTTTAGGCGTATTTTGATTGAGCATTTAAGTTTATAACATTGTTACGTTGTTGTGATGGTACTTTAAGTACACAATAAATGTATACTTTTCAGTATAAACGGGACCTAGTTCCGTTGACTATGTTTGTTATTATGACGTAAGAGTTTAATTTTAATTTTAATGTAAGTTAAAAATGTATTGTTCTACTCATTTGATCTGACTTGTTCTTTATGTTTTGTCGCTTGTCCCGTAGTCTTGTATTATTTTAGTGACATCAACGGTTTAAAGTGCCAAGTTAAGTCAACAGAGTAGCGATTTAATATAGATATGTAGTTAATTCATAGAGAACTAGAGATGTACCTTTGAAGTTCATAGTAAATATTTTAGCATTGACAGCTTACCTGAATCTGCTTTTATAGCAATTGAACAAACATAATATTGTTTTGTTGACATTGTCCCACTGCTGGGCAAATATTTGCCCCAAGTCCATCCTGAAACCTAGCCACTGTTTTTTGGGTTGATGTCGGTGGTGTCGTCTTTCAGATTCCTTTAAAAGCTTTAACAGTACATCTCTCCCTAATTTAATTAAAAATATTATTGCAACATTACGATCATGTGAATGCTATTTGATCGTTATAAATATTGTTGATAGTTATTTATTTATTTAGGCGCCATATTTTAAGTGATTATTTTAATATGTAAGGTTCTCATACATATTTAAAAAACGGCTGTGTACTTCTTATGAATAGTTAATACAATTATGATTATTAAGCTTTATTTTTTCTTTTCATTTTTGCCTAAGACCTCCTTTCTAAATGTAGGGATTTATTAATATTTGAACTACGAAAATCGCCCTTCCTGCAACGTACTACTTAAGTCTTCAACATCGAATTGACTACGTCTGAAAACTGTGAAAGACACTATTCTTTCAGTGTGAGAGTGGGACGGAGCTATACAGGGAGCATAGCACAATTTCATTTTAACAACAGTAGTCTGATGGCTTTAACTTATCATACGTACAGTCAAGACCAAAAGTCGAGTTACAATCTCACAAAACTATGGCCAAGCAATACTAGTTGTAATTACGCCCTTCTTCTATAATAAAGTTTGATACACACTTATACACTTTGACAACTTGCTGCCCGCTTATGATTGTTAGGTACTACTTACTAATTTCAACGCTCCCAGTAAGTGTTTAAATAGCCTAGCGGTTCTCGTCTTGATAGGCGTTCAAGGTGGTTCGAGTTCAAATCTAATAACTTACAAAATATTTTTGAAATGTTTATTGGTGAGTTATGAATGCTGACAACAAAAATATGTAAAAATACCGATCCGCAACTTAACGATGGTACTTTATTTTAAGATTTTTTCTATATTAGAGTCATTATAAAAAGATGACGGTAGATTTGAAACAAACTGAACAAAAAATATTCCACTACCTACAATAACTATTATTAACTACAATAACTCAAATAATATTACTTAGCTGTTGTTGGTTGGTGAACATATAGTTACGAGTTTGTGTTATTACTTTTACTTTTTTAATCAATATGCAGGCATATGCAGCAATATATCTCAAATATCATAATATGAAACCGGCTTTTGTGTAAGTTGTTTTTATTATTATTTGGGTAAGGTGCAAACCAATCTCTTATTGAAAGTGTGTAATAAATTTGTTATTGTTTTAGAGAAATACTGTAAGCCAAAGTCAAGAGGTTGGAGGACGAAGGTGGCTTATGTGTCGAGACAAGTGGAACGAAACAACAATATTTACCGTTGAATAAACCTTTGAATCTTGCGAAGAAGAGAGGTTGCATTTGTAGTTTAAAAATAAACTGGCGATACTGGTGGAGACTTATCGAGCTAAACAAAAAAAAAAAAACAATTTATAACAATCACAGTGCAGAAGTGTCCTACAAAGTGTTTTAAATATATGTCATTATATATCGTAATAACGGACTCTAAACCAACTCGTAAAGTAATTTAGCTAAGTGACAGTAATATGTTCGGTTGGCTTAATGGCTAACAGATGTCACCTTTTGCAATTTCAATACAAATTACTTTTGGTAAATTATAAAAACAATAATTTCGGAATTCGATAAGAAATAAGTTCGTTTACTTTTGAACTAAGAAATCGCTTGAAGATTATAATCTCATGCCTTCAAACTCCGAAAAAAGGCACTGCAGGATGGCATGCTATACACGCGAAAAAATTGTAAATGTAATAAGCACTGTTTTGTGTTCTAAGTAAGTATAGATTATTTTATGATTGTAATAATATTCAGGTTAAGCTTCAATCCTCTTTTCTTTAAGAAAATGAATAATTAAGCTATAACCTCTTTAATGATAACATGTAATACTATAACTTTCATATCTAAAAACCAAAAATGTTTTTTATATTTTTACCATAATAATATCATAAGTTTGTCAAGGATTACTTTTATATAAAATATTACAATGCTGCCATTTCAACGTTTGTTTCATTTATTAGTATAAGTATATCTATACTGAATAATATATAACTTTATAATATATTGCATTATATTATTTATTATATTACATCTATAGTAAACTAAAACATATAATAAAAACCTATTTTGGTATAAATATTCAGTAAATTTTCCTATTCGTTTAAATATTATTTGCAAACATTTTTATTTTAAAATACAAATCAGTTATCATAATTTTAAATTATATGAAACAACAAAAAGATTTGCCGTTATTAAGTGTGGGTCAGGATGGCTTGACCAAGAGAGATTTTTGAAGTTTGAGCAATACCAAGTTTTAGTACCTATTTGGTACTATTTAGTACCGGACATCAAATAATTGGTACCTCGCTATAGAGGGAAAAATATTACGAGGAAAGTGGCCAGCCATTCTGACCACAGAATGGCTGGACCAAGTCGACTTCACCTAGTTGTAGGTGTTATAACTAGTTCATCTTTTCATTAAAATTTAGTACCTTATTGGTACCTCAACATATGTTTTTCTTATTTTTTTTCGATAAGCCAAATTAAAGTTACACCTAGAAAGAATTTTGCATGTAATCTGGAGCACGTTGATTTCACCTAGTTGTAGGCGTTATAATTAGTTCATCTTTTCGTTAAAATGTAGTACCTCCTTGAAATCTGCACATGTTTTTCAAGATTTTTTCGATAAACCAAAAATACGGTACACAGTGCTAGAATTTTATTTTGAAATTTAATTTGAAAGATTATAATTTGAAAGATATTGCCGCTTTTGAGCCCAATTCTGACGTCGAAATTCGCATTAATGATTTACCTAAAAATATAACATTAAAAGGAATAGAGTAGGTACCACCTTTTGTCTGTTATAGAATTCGTACCACCTCCGACTCCGCAAGGCGTGGGACATTACAAATCACATTGCCGCAGAGGGTCTAAATGGCAATGTTACGACGACATGTCAAGTAGAATCACAATTAGTAAAAACAAAATGTATGCACACTGTTATTTATATGCTAAAAATATTAATGTGTCAATCAATGAATAAATATACGTAATATTTATGTGTGTTATAATTTATTTTCGGAAATTTTCTTAGTGCAACAATAAACATTATTATAAACGTATATGCAAAACTTCTAGCACTGTGTACCGTATTTTTGGTTTATCGAAAAAATCTTGAAAAACATGTGCAGATTCCAAGGAGGTACTACATTTTAACGAAAAGATTAACTAATTATAACGCCTACAACTAGGTGAAATCAACGTGCTCCAGATTACATGAAACATTCTTTCTAGGTGTAACTTTAATTTGGCTTATCGAAAAAAAATAAAAAAAACATATGTTGAGGTACCAATAAGGTACTAAATTTTAATGAAAAGATGAACTAGTTATAACACCTACAACTAGGTGAAGACGACTTGGTCCAGCCATTCTGATGTCAGAATGGCTGGCCACTTTCCTCGTAATATTTTTCCCTCTATAGCGAGGTACCAATTATTTGATGTCCGGTACTAAATAGTACCAAATAGGTACTAAAACTTGGTATTGCTCAAACTTCAAAAATCTCTCTTGGTCCAGCCATCCTGACCCACACGTTATTAAGGATCGAACCCACAATCGCTCGCTTATGATAGATCAGCGTTAAGTGCGGCCGCTAACTTAACTTCAAATGAAGTAACGAAATAGTGCATTACTTTAAAGAAAGATGAAGACTGCGATAATAAAAATAATGCGTTAGTGTGCGTGGCCGGTTTAGCGCAGGCGACAGTAGTCTTTAAGGTGGGAATGGACTTCTACAGCTGATTGTACCTACTGCCAAGTATTATGTTGGATTGGTACTGCGCCATTATTTCATTTATAAACAGCGACCCGCCCCGGCTTCGCACACTATAGAAAAACTATGAACGTTGTATAAACAACATAGCGGCCCGTCGCTCCCTTCGTCTCGGCCGGTCGGTACCGCAGCAAACGCGACGCCACAGATCTATATTAAATCAACAATGTGTTTAAGGTATTAAATTGGATAAGGATTAATGTTGTATTGGTTAAAATCGCGAATATTTGTCGTAAAAAGAAAATGACAAAAAAATATTATTGTGGGATATCCATAACAGATAGACATATAATATGTAAAGAAAACCCTGTCCGATCCGTGAAGGTATTGTTAGGTATCGTTAACTGATTATAATAATGCCTACAAAGCCGGGCTAAACTTAAAATAAAATCCCCCTAAAAAAATAAGTATTATTTCGAAAAAGCGAAGTATCTTAATGCATGTGAGGTAGGCAACACGTTAGGGATACATGCGCGGGTGAAGGGAGGCAGGGCAGGCGGCACGTGATCGCATCGCTATTCGCTCCGTTAAAAATGGTGTTGTCACTTTTTTAAAAATAACCAAATTTTGGGAAAATTGGAATTCGCGGGAAAAAAGATTATTTCAAAATTCATTAGTATTGTCACTATGATGATTACGTAAAATTTCATATTCTGTTTGGTCATGTGTATACCTAATATTTATTATCCTTTTGGGTCGGACGGGGTTTTCTTTACATATTGTATAGGTACCATTGCGGACTTTTCTGTAGACCTTTTCAATGTGTACAATATTAATTATTTATTTATTAATTAGGGTTCAACCGGCGTTTCACTGCAAACGCCGGAGAAATGTAATTATTTACGACATCACATTAGAAACTTCAAAAACAATAATATTTCTCCACTATTTAATAAATGTTATTATACATAATTATAAACCTCATCTTTAATCACTATCTATTAAAAAACCGCATCAAAATTCGTTACGTAGTTTTAAAGATGTAATCATATATAGGGACATAGGGAAAGAGCGACTTTGTTTTATATTAGGTAGCATTGATATAATATTAAACTAAGGATTAATATTATATCAATGCTATGTAGTAATTAAAATGTTTTCTTTTTTTAAATAAATCAATAATTGTCAAGGTTATGATTTATTACAACAATTGTTGAGGTTGAATTTTAATATTGTCTCTGGCTGATTATTTTTATAAAGAAAATAAATTCGACAGAAAGGAGAAAAATGTTTTGGAGAAATGGCTGTTGTAAAAAATTTGGTCACAAAGAATGGTTTAAATTTATATAAAGGAAATTACAAGATATGATCCGTAGGTATAACTGTTTTTATAGAGTCTTGTTTTAAACATGAAGTGTAAATAAAAAAAGAGTGAATTATAGCCGATTTATTTTGCTGAAGCTTTTACTACAGGATCCCAAGAGGTACTGCATCCTATTTATTTCATAATTACAACAACAATCGAATGAATGATTAAAATAGCATGCTGCAAAAACATCTAAGCAATTAACACTTAGCAGAAGTGAAACCTTCAAAAACGTCGGTGTCAAGATAATGACACCGACCGACGTTTTTGAAGAACGTATGTAAAATTCCGGAAAGAGGATAACTGTAGGTTTTAATAATGATCACAGTGATTCAAAGTTGATAAATACGCTTCTCATCAAAAAAATCGAAACATTTTACGAGTTTGTTATGTAAGGATTATCAGAAAGATAATAAGTACAAGAGTAAAAGTAATAAGTACATAATTATTTAGAAATATATGTCATTATGTCGTTTAATAGTGAATAAAAAGAGGTTTTAAAATCCTAATGTTAATGATTTAAATTCAAATTTAATTTTCATAGGATTCGTTTTTGGTAACGAGTAAGTAGGTAATTTTTGCCCTGTATGGAATATGAATGCCTCCCCTGCCCCCATCTGGGTACGCCCATGCCTGTGAGTGAGAGATTGAAAACCCATGTTATGAGTAAAACATATAATTATGTACTTATAAGTTGGATATATACAATTAAATATGTATAAAGATACATAAATGATCATAATAGATAGTCTGGATATATAGATAGTCGTGGTGGCCTAGTGGTTAAAACACCAGCCTCTCAAGTATGAGTGTGCGAGTTCGATTCCAGGACAGGCAAGTACCTACCAATGTAACTTTTCTAAGTTATATGTACTTTCTAAGTATATCTTGGACACCAATGACTGATTAAAAGGTGAAGGCAAACATCTTGAGGAAACCTGGACTTTAAGTCTGAAATCGCCAACCCGCATTGAGCAAGCGTGGTAATTACGTTCAATCCTTCTCTGTATGAGAGGAGACCCGTGCCCAGCAATGGGACAATAAAAGGTTGATGATGATGATGATACAATTAACGAAAAACTTTATTATTTTTATTCTATTAATATGTAATTACATGTAAAAGTTTATTAAATTAATTGCAGGTGCTGACCATAATAATTAAATATTATTTAATTAAATATAAATAATAATTAAATATTATTTAATTATTACGGTCAATACGAACACGTTTCATCAATTTTCAAATCATAAGGTATCTAAAGAAGCTTCCACTTCAAAATCTTTCATTCATTTACGGACTGACAATGCGCAGAATAAACTGCTTGGTCTTAAAGAAAAGTACATAATAATCCCTTATTAAAACAAGTGTTTTGAATATATAGCAAAAGTTCACCATCATTCTTTCCATTTCCCTTCATCAGACTTATCCATGATACATTATAAAAAAAAAACAGAAACGGGAATAAAAATAAATCGCATAACCTCAACTTCTTGCTATTATTTCTCGGATAGGCGTCATTGCTCCGTATTTATGGAAGCTTCAAAAGGCTGTCCGAAGGTTTGGTCTGAACTATTTCAAAGGCGCTTGTTGAAAATTGTTTAATCTTATAACTGAGCACCTAGGTATATCAGTGCAGTAGGCAGTAGCTACCAAAAAGTAACGATTACTTTAATTTAATACAATCAATCGAAAATTGAACGCAACTTAAGAAATAAAGTTGAGAGCTTAAACTTTATTTCAGTCTTCCTCAGTTTAGATTTTCGTAACCGATACATAATCTGCCTATAATGTGGCTGATAGCCGATGGGGCAGTAAGGTTCTGGAGGCCCCCAACAAGGTGGGCCGATGACCTGGTGAAGGTCGCAGGAAGCCGATGGATGCGGGCAGTACAAGACCGGTCAGCGTGAAAAGCCTTGGGGGCGGCCTTTGTCCAGCAATGGGCAGATGTCCACTGCTGGACAAAGAAGAAGAAGAAGAGAATGTGGGTACATTACATTATAGGCTGATTGATGAATCTCCTGGGTTACAGGGCTCCTCTCGGTGAGCGGGAGTGGGCTTTTACCACGTACCAGTTAATTTGAAATTAGAGACACAAATTATTGGCAAAAGGTACATGCAACAGGCACGTAATCGTAATAATGTGAACTTCATTTCACACGCGCCTTGTTGTTCAGCGAGACGTCGATGTACAGACGACAGCAGATTAAGCTACTAGAATCTATCAGATTTCTTTATTCGATTTTCAACTTTATCATTAAAGCATTAAGGCTCAAGGTTGATTGGGAATATCTGACAGTTTGAGGTAGCTTGACCTGCTGTCGTCGGTATCCATACTTCCATACTAATATTATAAATGCGAAAGTAACTCTGTCTGTCTGTCTGTCGGTCTGTCTGTCTGTCTGTCTGTCGGTCTGTCTGTCTGTCTGTCTGTCTGTTACGCTTTCCCGCTTAAACCTCTGAACCGATTTTGATGAAATTTGGCACAGACAATCTTTAGACCCTGAGAAAGAAAATAGGCTACATTTTATCCCGGAAAAAATTGATATTCCCGAGGGAAATCTAAAAAGCGCGATATAACCGAACTCCACGCGGGCGAAGCCGCGGGCGGAAAGCTAGTATAATATATATGCAAGTGAGAAAACGCGAAGTGTAATACATGTTATCGCGACAATGTACCCGTAGATAATCATCTGTGTCAAATGTTAGTCATATTATAGTAAGTTACACACTACTGTTGTAGTATGACACAGATTCAAAGGGTTACATTCATTATAAACATACCTAAAAAGAGTAAAGAAATCTAAACGTTTCGTTAAGTCGTTAAAAAGTTGCTAGTTTTAGATGAATGAATGAAATCTAGGACCCATCAAGCTTGAACTCATCATCATCTCAGCGTATAATCCCGGTTGCATCAGCGGCTTTCGCTTTAGAGCCCGGGGTCCGCTTTCCTACTAATACGCCTCCATTTCGCACGATCTCTGGCATCCAGACTGTTGGCACGCATGACATCTCTTACAACGTCAAGCCAGCACTTCTTTGGTCTACCCCGCTTGTTCCGGCCCGGCGGAGGCGCAATGGCAAGACATTTGTTACCCATGTAACATGCCGGTTTTCGTAAGACGTGACCGTACCGTACTCTCTTGCAGTTTGTCTGCTATGCCACGAACACGGATACTGCCACGGATGCGGGAGTTACTGATGCGGTCTTTCCGCGTAACTCCACACATCCACCGCAGCATATTCATTTCCGTAACACGCAGCTCCTGCTTATGTCGCTCAAGCACAGGCCACGCCTCACTACCATACAGAAGAACAGGTCTAATGATGGTCTTATAGACCTGTCCCTTAAGCTTAGCCGGCTTTTTCGGGTCACAAGTCATGAACTATTTCTACAAATTAATTTGATATCGTAATCATCTGACTTTCTACAGAACGCGACACTACATATTATGTATATTCCGCAAGTTTTATGAAAGTGACCCAAATCGTTTGGTTTTGATCGAGCAATATTGCTTTTAAATACGGTGGCGCCCCGGATGGTTGTTGCGAAAATAGCCCACCGTTGACCTGTCGCCGTTACCGACTTTGCGCACGCGCATTTAACGATGGCGAATTCCCTTCGGAGTGACGTAAACATTTTTGGAGGGATTTTAGCATAGTTTCGTCGATTTTTTTCGAATATGCGTGATTTGGTTTAATATTTTTATTCGATGTTATTTGAAGATTCACGGACGTAGTACGGCTGAATTAAATAATAAAAAAAAATAGTTTTTTTTAATTAATCGACATTATTCAGTCCATGCTGGTTCAAGAAAAACTACCAAAAAATTATAACAGCAGTCTTCTTCCTCTTCTTAGTATTTTCATTTGATCTACTTCACCTATCGCTTCCTAAGAAGTTAAGACTCTCATAAAATGACTTATATGGAGTGCTGAGAGCCATTTACATTAATATTTAATCTATTTCCAATAAGTAACGCGATCATGTACGGAAGCTCGCGCGTCGGTCATCGCGTCTTTAAACAGTCGTATTTTGAACTTTAAACTCTAAAAATACATCGTTGGTGACCCCGCGCGACTCTGGCGCAGTCTCGCTGACTTCTGAAAGGTCAAGCCACGCTGAACGTGTCGCGCCCTATTGTCTAAACAATAGTAAATTGGATAATTAATTAAATAAATCAGCGACCGATACCGGAGTTGTGTGAAAAATACAAGGGATTGCGGTGTTGTGCATTTGTTTTTCAGTTTTCAGTAATTTCGTGCGTTTTGTGTAATAAAGTTTGAAATGTTACGTGTGTTTCTTTATTGGTTGTACGGTGTCAGTGGATTCTTAGGTATTTACTGAAAAGTGTGCTTGAAATGTGAAGTGTTTTCGGTCACATAAGCTGGAAGTAAGTAACGACATTAAATACATTCATTTACATAAACAAGTAAGTAGATACTCGGAAAAACTTATAACTTTAATATTATAATAGCTTAGTCTTATTTCTTACCCAGTTATTTCATAAAATATTTAAGAATTATTTATTGTCAGTTTAATAAATAACAATATTTAAGTTTTAAATAAAATTGTGTGTGCTTATTTCATACATTTACAATAAAACTATAAAAAAGGCGTTTCAGTTAACCTCTTTGTATTAAAGCGTATATTTAATAACAAGGGATATACTCAAACGCTTTTTTAAAATTTACAAACAGCAGATTGTAGGGCTGCAAAAATAACTACCTACTACGTACGGAGATAAATGGAGCAGTTTCGTTTTCATATAAAATCAAATGAAATGCTTTTGATAATTGCTAAGGACAGTTTTAACTTAAATAATAAATAAAGAGAAATTTTAAAAATAATATTGACCAGATTATCCATACTAATATTATAAATGCGAAAGTAACTCTGTCTGTCTGTCTGTCTATCTGTCTTTCTGTCTGTCTGTCTGTCTGTCTGTCTGTCTGTCTGTCTGTTTGTCTGTTTGTCTGTCTGTCTGTTACGCTTTCCCGCTTAAACCTCTCAACCCATTTTGATGAAATTTGGTATAGACAATCTTTAGACCCTGAGAAAGGACATAGGCTACCTTTTTTTAAAAAATTGATATTCCCGAGGGAAATCTAAAAGCGCGATATAACCGAACTCCACGCGGGCGAAGCCGCGGGCGGAAAGCTAGTTGTGCTATAAGTACCTTTAGGTAGGTCAGTTTGGAGCACAGGCGTAGAGGAGCCAGCCTTTCGGTATTCTCTCTTCTTTATTCTCTATCTCTTTCTTAATAAACTAGTGCGCTTTACCAGTAAGATTTCATCACTGCTTACCATCAGGCGGGATCGCGGTCAAGCACAACTTTAAAATAATAAAAAAAAAAAAAAAGTCGTGGGACTGACCTATAGAAGTGAAAATTGAAATCATTAAAAAAACACAGTATCGGAAAAGGGTCAGGTCAGTCACGCTCACACGAATCAAAATCAAAATCAAAATTGTTTATTTCAAATTAACCATCACTTGGTACTTTTGAATAGTCAATGTCGGTCAGTCCAAGAAAAGTGAAGCTGAATTGCACGTTCCAAAGCGTAGATCTCTATGGAGAAGAACGTGCAAGAAACTCCATGGACACTCTTTTAAAATCATAATATATGGGTTACATTTCTTCGTTACATATTTATGTTGCTTCCATCATGTGAGCACAATGTAAAATTAATTAAAATATAAAAATGAATTAAGCCCACTGGCAGCTAAGAGATGACCAGTCTCCGCTGACGGCTCCCGTTCACGAGCATGACGCGCGCATCAGCCCCACTTAGCTCAACCATATTGAAGGGAACCAAATGACCCAACAACACACGCCACCATCTGCAAGACATTTGAGTGAGCATGACAAACTCTCAACTGCCAATCTCAAAATGTCAAACAAGTTATATATATATATATATATATATATAAAAAAAAACAAACCATAGTCCATGGTGCCTCACATTCACAAACTTGAAAAGTGCTTATAAATTAAATACTTATCCCCCATCCAGCAAAAGTTCTCAAGGTTATTAAGAGTGCCTTTTTATAAACTGAGCATTATTTTGATCCTTTCTTATTTGTTGCATCAGACTAAGGGCTAGGTTCTCAGGTATGGGTATTATTCCATATTTCGGTAGTCTGTCGAACTTATGAGGTGACCGTATTCCCGTGTTTCCCATACCCATATTTCTTCTCAGATACTGATCGCTTATGATTTGAAAACGTTTATAAGGTTGCTGATAGTAAGGAACCGTGGAAAATGTAACTGTTTTCACAGTAACTGTTTTCCTGGTTGGTGGCGTCGTTTGGGGTGTTGTTGGTTCCTCAGTAGTCGTTGTAGTTGTCGTTGTTGGTGGAGGCATCGGCGGTACCGTCAAGTCCGGTGCTGATTGGTTGAAAACCATAAACGGTACTGGGTAGGGCACCACTAGGATGTTGTTCTGTACGCATTCCGTCGCACAGAAGTCCTCGCAGCATGGTTTAGGTTTTGGCTTTCGTTTCTGGCACCTGTTACAACTGCACTTACATTTGTAATTATATTCTGAATTGGAGTAATCGAAGTAGCGGTATTTGGCCCGACGTGGTGACTGACGCTGGTGCATCATCACTTCCTCGCTGGTGTAGCTATCGTAATGCTCGTGTAAGTTGTTGTCGTGGTGCACCGCCAGGTTGGAATGGTGGAAATAGCCACCACGAGGTAAATGATAGTTTCTCATAGAAATACACACGTCCAACAGAAGATATATTGCTAGGCTATTGTACATCTGAAAAATATATATTATTACTAACCGTGCCTCGCGGTTTCATTCGCTTAAGTAGTAGTGATATAAAAAATAGATTAAAACCTATTCTCATGCTTAACGAATGTGCATTTAAACGAAATTTCATTAAAATCGGTTCCTCCGTTTTGGAGGAGTTCGAGGACTAATACTTTGACAGGAGAATTTTATATAATAGAAGATTAGATGTTGTGAAATGTGGGATTTCCGTCAATATATCTATAGGTACTAATATATAAAGCTGAAGAGTTTGCTTGTTTGTTTGAACGCGCTAATCTCAGGAACAACTGGTCCGATTTGAGAAAGTCTTTGACTTTTTAAAACCTGCCTGCTGAAGCCTTCCTGGATTAATATCCAGGAAGGCTTTAGGCTACTATACCCCCGATGCACCACCTACTTTTTGCAGCCAAATAGGCGAATCTTGTATTGACGTCACACTTTCTAGTGCCGACGTACGTTTGGATAGGTGGCGTGTCCTACCGGACGCGTCTTGTAGTGATCATCGCCTGATCGTGTACGAATTTGTTCCTGGTTATATTCAGGGTCCGTCTCATATTCCTGGTAATTTCAGATATAGATGTAAAGGTGCGAACTGGGAATTTTTTGGCTCGCTTTTTGCGTGTCACGCCAAGGAGTTCACTCGGGACGGGCTGTCAGCCGAAGAAAGTGCTGACATTATGTCAGAAACCTTTACCTACTGTGCTGACATCGCCATTGGTCGTGGATCTATGACCAATATTCGTAGATGTGACTGGTGGAGTGATTATTTAGTTGAACAGCGCAAAAGATATCGCAGAGCGCGTAGACAGTTAAATAAACTCAAGAGCCGAAAGATTACTGGAGATCTTCTTACGTCCGCTTTAAATGCTTTTAGAGTTGCCAAGTCACGCTACAAAGCATCGGTGGAAAAATCTAAGGGTAACTTGTTGCGGAAAATCGTTGACAAACTTGACAGGGAGGGTCCGTGGTCTCCCTTATATCACGAATTTAAAGCTAACAGATCGGTCGACCTTGCATACGTTCAAAACATTAAGGTCAATGATAAGCATACCACGGGCATAGAGGAAACAACAAAAGTACTAATTAATACACTTATCCCTGATGATTCACCGGCTAACGATAGCGACTACCACCAACAGATTCGAGCGTGGGCTCCTGTGCCACCTGAATCACCAATGTCAGACGTACCATCTAATGACGAATTTATAAATATTGTTAGAAAACTACCGGTCAATAAATCATCAGGGGAAGATAAAATATCTAATAGGATGATTAAAGAAGCGTGTAAAACAGCGGGTGATGCCATCTTAACTGTATATAACCGATGCATTGCTGAAGGCGTTTTTCCTCGTAAATGGCGACGCGGTTTCATACGAATAATACCAAAGTGTGGTGATAAACCACCGGATGATCCGAAGTCATATCGGCCTATCACGCTTCTACCATCTTTGGGGAAACTTCTTGAGCGCCTCATCGTTCCACGGTTACTACCGAACGGTCCAAAATTTCATAGTAATCAATATGGCTTCACCATCGGTAAATCAACAGTCGACGCGGCGCTTTCTGTCAGAAGAACCGTTAACCAGTCGGAACACAAGTACGTGATTGGTATCTTTTTGGATATTTCTGGGGCTTTTGATAACGCTTGGTGGCCTATGCTGTTGTTAAAATTAAAAAACCGCGGTTGCTATAGAAACATATATAATCTCGTTTACTCGTACTTTATAAACGGTTCCGCGGTACTTAAGCTCGGTCATTTTTCTAGTACTAAAGCACTAACCATGGGATGTCCTCAGGGTTCAGTTGTCGGTCCTTATTTATGGAATTTGGGTTTTGATGATTTTCTCGCGATCCCGCTTCCTTGCGGCTGTTCACTTACTGGTTACGCGGACGATGGCCTACTGCTCATTCAATCAAGTACCCGAGCCGGACTTGAGAACTTGGCCCATACTTGCCTAAATCTAATATCTCAGTGGGGTGATCGTAACCGCCTAGCGTTTGCGCCGCATAAAACCTATCAACTTCTACTAAAAGGTAATCTTAAATCATTGCCTACTATTAAATTTAATAACGTTCCCGTTAAAAACAGCAATCCGTATGCTACCTTGGTATGGTCTTAGAAAGGAATTTTTCATTTATCGAACATATAAAAATAGTTGGCGAAAAAGCTAAAAGGAACTTTTATGCCCTAACTAGAATATCCAAAGCAACTTGGGGTCTATCATTCCTAACTTTAAAAACTATATATGGAGCTACCTACTTAGGATGTATGTGCTACGGTGCACCTGTTTGGGCCGATAGGGCCAGCATAGGGGCGGCGCGACGTAAACTGCTTCAAAGCCAACGTTTGGCATTGATATTTTTATGCAAGGCGTATAGAACAGTCAGTACTGAAGCCTTACCCGTTCTGGCAGGTGTACTTCCAGTCGATCTTGAAGTACAGCGACGTGCTTCAATGTACTACTCCGCGAGGGGGGAGGCCATGGACACTAACTTTGTTACACAACGCGACCTCAATAGAATTTCTAGATTATTTAAACCTCAGACTGACGTCTGGGAGGACCTCTTATCCGAATGGCAAAGTAGGTGGGATAATTCCATCAAGGGCCGGCACCTCCATCTGTTCTTTCCATCCGTTGGCGATCGGCTGGCTAAGACATGGCTGGAGGTTGACCACTGCGTTGCCCAATTTCTCACAGGTCATGGCAACTTTAAAAGTAAACTGTATTCTTTTAAACTTGTTCCTTCGCCTTTGTGTCAGTGTTCTACATCGAACTGTGAATTTGAACAGTCCGCACATCACATCTTGTGGGAGTGTATTCTTTGGCAGAATGAACGCAATATTATGTTGGATAGTGTACAAGTTACATCCGGAGTTGTTTATTATACGGACCTTGTTGAAACTAGAACTAATTTCCGTGCGTTCAGGCGCTTTTGCCATACCTATTATTGGAATCAATTGTAACAGCAAATACCTACTTAGGACCCATTAACTTGATCAAATGTTATTCCGTGGTGCTTGGCAATCTGGGCTTCTCCCAGTTGCAATAATGTCCCTTTGTGCCGATTGGCCTAGTTCTATTCTGTCTCCTGCTTATTATGGAGGGAAGTGGAAAAAATATCTTTTTTCTTACTCCTCCGCTATTCTTTTCTGATTAATTTCGTTGCGGGACCCAAGACAGTTGAAACATTTCTCCGGGACTCGTCGAGCTTCATTGCTCGGCGTTTTTCTGGCGGTCTCCACTGTTGATTCTGGCTTTCAGGAGTTGCAGTGGGTTGGGAACAGTGTGGCGGGTTTTGTCCCAAAAAAAAAGGCTACTATATAACATCACGCTGCTACCAATAGGAGCAGAGCATAACTAAATCATGCGAACGAAGTCGCTGGCCGCTAGTGTTTTATAATATTGGTACTTACCAAATTCATAGTAAATATTACTATATTATGGATTATTTATGATTTAATCACAAAATCAAGATTAATTTGTTGTCTACATTCATTTCATTATTTTGATGCACGTAAAATTATTTGAAAATTTTATTCGCGTTTTCCATGAAATTGTTATAAAAAATACTGAATCAAGTTCGAATGGGTAATTCAATAAATTGAAAAATTATGGTTAGTTTTTAAATTTTATTATATATTTTTTATGAACACAATGTGATTGCTCGTATAAAAACTGATTTCGCCTCGTTCTACTTACATAGTTTAAAATTTTCTCAATTCTCAATAAATTATGTCACGTGACAACGGCCAGTAAGATCAAGTAAAAAAAAATATAAGAGTACATCATCATCATAATCATCATCATCATCATCAGCCTCTACTCGTCCACTGCTGGACATAGGCCTCCTTCATGGCACGCCAACAAGTTCGATCCTGAGCAGTCACATATGCCGCAGGACCGACAACCGTTGGGGTAAACGAGTCCTCGAGTGGAGACCGAGTCTCGGCAAACGTAGCGTAGGACGCCCTTGGGCGAGATCGAGCGACGACATCAAAAAGGTGGCTGGTAGTGGCTGGCGGAGAACTGCTCAGGAACGAAGAGTACACGCGTATAAAATTCAATAACTTATAATTTCTTACTAAGGGCTCTTAGATACGATTTATCGTACATGGGGACTCTGTTTTGCTGACTACGGAGTGGTGCTCGGACCCTTGTCATTTTCAACAAGAGTTTCTCTGCAATGTTATCAGAGATGGGCACAATGCCGTACTTGGGTATCCACGTGGGCTTAGTTCTCCTCAGTGACGTCAGCATATACTTATTGTTTCCGTTTTGCCTTTTGTCCGGCGTCTTAGCTATTATATTGGAATAGTCGTCTACGACGCTCTTGAGCACTTGTTCTAGCATAATGTTATCATTGTCTGAGGTAATGGGATCAGTCGGTGATTCTGTGGTGGTGGTTGTGGTGGTCGTAGTCGTGGTGGTGGTCGTGGTTGTGCTTGTGGTTGCGGGTTGTTGCGTGGTAGTCACGTCGTGTGCACGCATGATCTCGTGATTATTGGAGGCTGGCTTCACGATTGGGTTGGGCATCATCATAGGGTATGGGTACGGGACGAATACGACGCTTGACTGACCAGTCATCCCTTGTGATGGTTGCTGGTAAGGGTTGCTTGGACAGGTTTCACAAGCACTCTTGCAGCAGTCGGAGGGCGGATCACATTTATTGCAAGCACATTGGCAGTCGTCATACTCGTTGCTTGTAGCCCTAACATGCGTGTGACCGTAGTCTTCGTCATGGTCATGGTCGTGGCTGTGACTGCGGCTCTTCTTGTGCCGGTGTCCCCAACGGTGAAGGTGGCGATGCTTGTGAGAGTGGACCTGCACTTCCGATGAAGCAGCAGATTCGTTCTCTTTAGAATTCTCGATTTCAGAGCCAGAGTCTTCGTAACTTGAGCGAGCATTTTGGAGCTGGTAGATGAGTTGGAACAGCAAAATCTGTAATGGTACAACAGTTGGGTTTGAATGGACACACGAGGTTATCCTATGATATGTCATAACACATTTATGATTATAAAATAATGTAAAATAATCTTGTTGCAGTAATATTTTGTCTTAACTCAGCGTCCTTCCCTGCCTAGCCATCATGGGCTACGCGTAAGGCACGTAGATTATTATTGAAAGATTATTTTTTAAGATACTTGTAAAACCTGAAGGAAATTTGAAATTCGGCAAATATTTTCCAATTACAGTTAAGTCTATTTTTGTGAATTTATGACAACAGTCCTTTTTTGCGAACGGGAACTCACCAGTTGGAAAATCAGTTGATAATGTTATTTACCGTTGTTATGTACCATTTCACTGGTCTCGTCGAGGAGTGCAATGTGATGTAAATACACGGGTGTGATGTCTGAGAACCATAAAGGTTATGATAAGGTGTATACCCCTTTTTTCTTTAATGGAAAGTCATCAAATGATCTCTCCCGCTCTGGGCGGAACGGAAGGGCCTGTCAGACTTTTACTGACTAAAACCCAAGCGGGCTCTTCCTCTTACCTGTTCGCCAGGGGCCACGGTATCTATTTCGAACAATCTGCGGCCCTGACAGGCTGATGCCAGTCCTTACTGTTCTTTGGTATACTTTAACTATAAAGTACCGAAGAAAACTCAAAACGTACCAGTGCGATATCTTCGAAAATTTTCATAATTCAAGTAGACTGTTACCGAGACTTGGGGCAGCAGTGCTTCTAATACCTACCTAACACCGGTTGCACAAACTGTATAAGTCAGGTGTTCTTTTGTTTTTTCTGAACGCGTACTCATTGTTCGTGGTTACATTACTTGTAGGCGTTTTGGTTGTAGTTGATTATGATATAAGTATTGTATGGATTGTAATGTTCTTGTTGATTCTGTTACAGGCACAGTATGGTTTAGTACGATGCTTGTCGTTAACGTTTTCACTTAAAAACAGAACTGCAGGATTATCGATTTCGTAAAGAGGAATACGAATAGTTTCGGTTTGACGTTCCAACAAAATGAAGCGTATTGTTTAATCTAATAAATCGACGTGGACAGTTTGGTAACTACATAGTTAGAGACAACTCTTACCCTGTGTGCGTGTGTGTATTGAATAATGTTATATGTGTTAATATACAACACACAGGGTAAGAGGGTAACTATGTGATGCAATAACTTGCATAACATAGTTACCCTTATATTCCTTTCAAAAGGAGAAGTGGTAGGTAGTATATGGGCCGGCTACGATGCGTCAAATGTTGTTGTGTCGGGAGTTTGATCGTGGAGGGTCTCCAGATCTATCTCCTTCTGGCACAGCATCGTAGGTCGTGTTCGGTGTTGTTGGGTTTAACATTGCATCACCTCACTCAACTGCCGCCTCCTTTCTATTCACTCAGTTTTTTTGAGTGAATAGGCTCTTGATAAAATAGCGTGCTTTATCATCAACGATTGCATCACTGCTTACCATAAGGTAGGATTGCGATCAAGCACTAGTTTATAATTATAAATAAATAATTTCAGTTATGTTAGTATCCTGAACAATAGAGGACAATTCTATTGCCAATGTCATCCGGGGACAAATCACTGAGCTGCAACTGAAAAACTCCGCTAACTCGGAATTTTTCATTGGATTTTTTCTCCCGATTTCCTTCTGATAGTTCTATATATGATGGTAAGTAGGTTTACATGTAATATCGCAAAATAATATTGAGTGAAGTACTGTCGACTGAAAACTATGGAAAAAGTCTGGAGAATGCGAAAGACCAAAGGCTAAGGGCGAAGCAATCTGGATATCTCCGATGTCTAAACCTTTACAACAACATCATCTCAGCGTTAATCCCAGTCGCATTCGAAGCTTTTTTCAGCTTTGGAGTCTGCGGCCGCGTTCGCTACCGGTACGCCACAGAGGCTGTTCAAACCTTTAATTTAAGTAAATTGCGATTGCACCAAGCAGTTGCTACCTAATCTCTTTACCGCCTTTGGTTGTGGTAAAAATAGCTAAGGCATTAGACGGCATTTTTGTCCCCGAAAAGATTAAATATATCGAGAAATTAGTTGGAAGATTACTAATGGAGGTTATTGGAAATTATAATTGAAGGTAATGTCGTACGTCACAGTAGTGCGACGGGGACGAAGGTGGACAGGTCACATCCTTACCATCTATTCGTGGAGTAGAAACGTATCGCCAACTGTCATGGAACACTGCCAGCGGGCCGTTATGAGAGGTGATTAAAAACGATAACTAATAAAAATGTTATTATGTTTTAATATGAAGTGGTTTATATTCTAGGTTTTTAAGAGAAACGAAAACTCTTCGGTGGCTCAAAGGCCAAGGAGCCATGCCACAAAACTATAAAAAAGCCAGTTGGCTTTTCTCAGCTAAATAATGAACTTTTCTATGACACCCTTGTCACGTCAAGGGTCATGTAATTTTGTTCTGACCGAGCGGTGCGGAATCAGAAAGCTTCTGGTTGAAGTATAAATTAAACAGGAATTAAAATGATCAAAATCAAGACATTATAAATACTTTTATGAAGATTGTATTAGGAGATATATACCTAGCCATAATATATAACAAACTCAGACAAAGTCTTCATAAAACTAGCAATATTTTAAAGAAGGGTCAAAGCTGAATTCGCCGAAATAAACTGTCTGGCAAAAAACTTGTCAACTTCCAACATTTACAAATAAACCTTTTTTTCCTCCAGCATTACGCTAATCACAGCCACACACACAAAGAAATAAACGTGCTTGTATACTGAAAGCGCTGAAAGCGGCACTTGTATTGGAAATAGTATTGGTAATTGTATAGGAGATATTTACCTAGTCATAATATAGAACAAGCTCAGTCGAAGTCAAACTAGCAATATTTTAAAGAATAGCCAAAGCTAAATTCGCCGAAAAGAAATCGTTTGCCTAAAAACTTGTCCAGTTCCAACATTTATAAAAGAACCTTATTTTCTTTGAATTTTTTCCTACAGCAATAAGCTAACACATACACAAAGAGTGCTTGTATACTGAAAGCGCTGAAAGCGGCAACAGTTATCTGGTGCCGCTTTTATATGTTTATACGCACCTGTTGTTGTGATCGTTACCAACTCGACGCGCATGCATAGCTGCCAACTGCAGTGCATTTACTATGACTAATACTTCGATATTCTGCCTTTTTTGTATCCTGCGCAGGGTATATGAAGAGAAGTTTTTATCATGAATCATCATCATCATCATCTCAGCCTTAATCCCAGTCGCATCTGAAGCTTTTTCAGCTTTGGAGTCTGGGGTCTGCTTTACCAGTCTATCTGCTGATTTGGGCTAAATTTCGATATTTTCCGTGAAGCGACTGACGTCTGACCTCTACAACCCAAAGGCGATGTCGAAGCATTGCAGTTAGACCAATTGTTAGACTTTTAAGGGCTCCAACAACTCGTAACGACTGCCATTACATGTTCGTATGGCAACTAACGGTTTAACGTGCTTTTCGGGGCACGACCAGACCAATGCAAATATTCATATTCATGCATATAAATATTTGCACTGCGCGGGGATGGAAATCACGCCTCCTTGTGCAGTAGCGGCTTTCGCTACCGCTACGCCACGGAGGCTGTCCAATCCAAGGAAGTTTTTATCATGAATAATTCCTGAAAACTATGTATTATGGTTTGGAATTAATGTTAACATCCATGAAAGAGCATTGAGGGGCTCGTCGCCCGGCTGCCATGTGTAAACCTATCTTTAACAGTAGTTACGGGTCGTCAGAAGTCCAAAAGTCTGACCACCAAGACTAGCGGTCCAACCAAAGGGTATAGTATTACTCAGTAACTGGGTTGTGGAGGTCAGATAGGCAGTCGATCCATGTAACATACTGGTATCCAGTTGAATCCGGTTAGACTGGAATCTGAGCCCCTCATTGTTGAGAAAAGACTGGGCAGATAATTCGTGAAAGAGCATGAAAATAGAATTTATTTCGTCTTCTTCTTCAGTCTATAGAAGTCCACTACTGGACAAAGGCCTCCGCCAAGGTTTTCCATTACATTTGGGGGGTTCCCATGATCCCCACGCTCGGCAGGCGGGTTGGGGATCGCAGTAATTTGATATTCCACAGGAGAAGCGCTGTTGCCCGCTTCCATGGTGCAAGTTCGTCGCCTCTTTGGACCCACGGCACGGTAATACATGCTAATCTGATGTAGTGTTTTTACAATTGTGATCTCGTGGCATGGAGAACGAGGGAGATTACTAATATGGATCTGCGACATTTTACATTTATGGATTTAGGCCAAATAAATAATCAACAACTAAAGTGCTATGAACTCCTAAGCTCTTGTTTATCCCATGTGTAAAAATAAAAACATTACCTACATAAAAAAATACTATTGTATTATTCAGCTTCCTGAAACTCAAAATCAACATTTTTTCATCAAAATGGTTATATTGTATCTAATTATGAACAAAGCAGCCATGTTCAATAAGCCACCAAGTCCCAAGATAAACATCACTAAGATATAAGTAAGACGTAGACACGTATTTTCGGGTAGCAGAGCACTGTTAGTGTGTGTGCGTGTGCGCAGGGCGTCGGGTCACGACCTCGTCTCGCCGGAATTAGCTTGTGACGTCACAGCCAGGTGCCTGCCAACTGCCAGTACACACACGACGTAGATGACACTTCGAATATACACAAAGTGGGTATAGATTCGAAAATACTGATTGGGAGACGATTTTGTCCTTGAGAAAGGGCTAAACTGTGGAAAAAAAGGGAGCCATGATTTAAAAAAATATATAGTAAATAGAAGACGAACCTAAAACTACATTGTTCTTTCTTTCTTTTTTTTTTTGGCTTCGCACGGTTTGTGCATTTAGCCAATGTCACGTAATGCATTACACAAGGGAATAAAATTTAACTTTCTTTTTGTTGCAAGGAATTTAATTTTATTTTTTTATATTATAAACTAGCGCTTGACCGCAATCCTGCCTGATGGTAAGCAGTGACGCAATCGTTGATGGTAAAGCCCACTAGTTTATTAAGATGTTGTGTGTGTTTGTCTTGCGATGTTGGTATGTTGTCTCACGCGTTTCTCTGCATTGTAGGTGTTAATGTGGATTCCCACAAGCCTATTCACTCTAGCCTTGAAGACACTCAAATTGTAGTTCGACGGAAACACCGCCGCTGGCAAATTGTTCCAGTCCCTCGATGTATGCGGTATAAAGGAGGAGGCGAAACGCTTCGTCCGGATCGTAGTGGTGTTAACAACGGAAACCAGCCGTGGGTCGTCCGCTGGTAGAACGGAGATGGGGGAATTAAATCATGCAATTCCCTCGCACACTCCCCGAAATGCATCCTATAGAACACCGAAAGGCTGGCTACTCTACGCACGTGCTCTAGGCTTTGGAGACCAACTCGAGTTAGATCAGGGTCACCAATCAGCCTCTTTGCACGTCTCTCCACTGAATCCAAAGTGGCCAGGTGACACTTGGCAGCACCAGCCCAAATGTGGCTGCAGTACTCCACACACGAACGGACCTGTGCTTTGTATAACATTAGAAGCTGCCCAGGTGTGAAGTACTGCCGGACCTTTGCGATAACGCCAAGTTTCCTGGCAGCCACCTTGGCCTTGGACTCAATGAACCGCCCAAAGTTAAGGTTCGAGGAAATCTCAACTCCCAAAAGCTGAAGGCGGTCAGAACACTCCAAGGACACATTTCGAAAAGTAGGAGCCAAGGTGAACGGGCTCCTTTTGGCGGTGAAAAGACACGCCTGTGTTTTCGCGGCATTGAATGCTACAAGATTGGCATTGCCCCATTCGGAGACTGCCTGCAGTGCAACACTCGTTCGCTCAACAACCAAAGAGAGGCCACTCTCTTTCGGACCGGATTGATTCCCTACTAGCCCGAGCATCCGGCAGGTATCTCTCAGGTATTTCATGCCTGTTGTTTACTAATTTGAGGTCGCTGATTTTAAATGTACGCTCATTTTTTCTCTAACAGCTTTTGTTCTTGATATACAGCGGTCAGACGTATTTTTTTACTAGTTACACTTTAAATACAAGTCAATCTTACAATGCATCTAGATCAGTAGATCAGTGCAGTAGATCTCAAATTGGTGAATTTTCTTCTTGGACAAAAAGGGGGCTATACAAAATATTCATGTTTTAGTTGTCTGTGGGACAGCAGAGCCAAGTCTGAGCACTGGGTTAGAAGTGGCCCAGGCAAGCTATGCTTCCGGGACAACTGAATGTGATAAATGAACCCCTTGTGCCCCGGGATCGTATAATATTGCCACCTTTGCATATCAAACTAGGGCTCATGAAACAATTTGTCAAAGCTCTGAACAAGGATAGCGATTGTTTCAAATACATCTCTAACAAGTTCCATAATTTGAGCGCAGAGAAAATAAAAGCCGGTATTTTCGATGGTCCACAAATAAGACGGTTGATAAAGGATGAACATTTTAGTAGTTACATGACTGATACTGAAAAAAACGCTTAGAATGAATTTGTTTGGGTCGCACAAAATTTTTTGGGAAACAAAAAAGATGAAAGCTATGCCGCGCATATTAAATTGCTGTTGACACACTTCCAGCAGCTTGGTTGTAATATGAGTATCAAGGTACAATTCCTCCACAGCCACTTGGACAGTTTCCCTGAAAATCTTGGTGATCTGAGTGAAGAACAAGGGGAACGGTTCCATCAAGATATTCGAACTATAAAGGAACGTTACCAGGGTCACTGGAATGCTCATATGATGGAGGACTATTGTTGGAGCATTAAAAACAGCCCTTGTGAACCATCCCAAGCCAGAAAATCATACAAAAGATTTTTTTATAATAAGTAGTGTGTTTGCTTTTCTAGTGATTTTTTATAATAAAAATGATTTTTTTCTTTATAAACGCGTTTTATTGTAACTCGAAAATGAAAGCTGATACAAAAAATCTGAGTTCATATCTGAAATCAGCACCCCGAAAATGCATAATACTGGACAAAATGTTTCATGCAACAAAAATGCTGTTCCCTTGTGTTATTCATGTCGAAAAAGACGGCCGCGTGGACCGTTTACGAGGGAGGTTTGAGAAAAAGTCATGATGTGGTCACTATGCTGCGATATTTCACTGTTCTTTATGAATTATTTACTAAATGCACTTTTTACTACATAAATTCCGCACTTTTGTTTAGTAAACAACACTATAAATAATTTTAAAAGTCCAATGAAAAATGAGAGTGACACTCAGCTTGACATTCCCGCCAAAACTCCCCAAAACTACATTGTTGACTGAATAGGGACACTTCTGTCAGAGCTGTTGTTCGAAAGAGATACCGTGGTCCTTGGCGCACAGGCAAGTGAAGAAACACGGATGGGTTTTAGTCAGTAAAAGTCTGACACACCCTTCCACTCCGTCCAGAGCGGGAGAGGACATTTGATGATTTCCCATCCTGAAAAAAAGAATATAGTGATACTTGAAATGACTAGCATGCGAGACTAGGCTTCTTGTACACTAATGTGATCTGTAGGGAAATTGCGTATCACACTATCAGTAGTAATGGGTTTGATTTCGACATCGACAGTTCAACAGCATTCATTACGTTTTTACGTTGATGAGCAGACTCATTTTACGAACAAATGAAGCAATGGATTGACAACTTGCTCCGAAATGATTCCAACTAATAGTAATAGTCGTGGTGGTCTAGTGGTTAAAACACCAGCCTCTCAAGTACGAGTGTGCGGGTTCGATTCCAGGTCAGGCAAGTACCAATGTAACTTTTCTAAAGCTATATGTACTTTCTTAGTATATCTTGGACCCCAATGACTGATTACAAGGTGAAGGAAAACATCTTGAGGAAACCTGGACTTTAAAAGTCTGAAATCGCCAACCCGCATTGAGCAAGCGTGGTGATTACGCTCAATCCTTCTTTGTATGAGAGGAGACCTATGCCCGGCAGTGGGACGATAAAAAGGTTGATGATGATGACGATGAATAGTAATAGCGTGTTACGCCATTAGGGTGCTGAATACCTGAAATATCTTGACATCTTAGTCTAATCCTGCACAACCTAAGGGTCGACTCTGATTCCTTTGAAATCTTATCAGGCTTCCTACGCAATTTTAGATACTCCAAAATTACATCAATCAAAGATTTCTCCAATTCTCCCGTTAAATGCATCAGTATCAGGCACGCCAAACGGCTCGCTATTATTTCAGCCTGATTGATTATGCAAATTCAGTTTAATTAGGTAGCATATTAATTGATAAGCTCTTTTGATTATCTTATCTGATGGTAAGCGATATTGCGGTCGACGATGTTGCATGATTGCCTAGAAGAAAAATATCCATTCGACAAATTTATTAAAGTCTAGTGACCGCCCGCGACTTCATTCGCGTGAAGTTAGTTATTTGAACAGTTTATTTTAACCCCAAAAAAAATATACAGCATACATTTTAAATTTTCGTTATGCTCCGCTCCTATTGGTCGCAACGTAATATTATATAGTCTAAAGCTTTCCTGGATTAATGGGCTATCCAACGCAAAAATAACTTCAAATCGGACCAGCACTTCCTGAGATTAGCGCGTTCAAACAATTAAACTCTGCAGCTTTATACACACATCAAAAGTGTCTAGGGATCAACATATATTTTTGCAATAACTTTTCTCCTGATTGATATTAATTAAAATTTTCTTTAAGGATTCATCAAATAAAGTGTTTTCGTTTGTCACAGTAACGATAAACCAAGTCACCTTTGCATTAATAAAGAAATTTGCCATTTTCCTAATAAAGGGATATTTGACATTTGAACCACTAACACAAAAGTTCGAAAAAAAGACTGAAATAACAGTTTTCTCTAAAATTTTATTGGGTAACTTAAACAATTAATAATCCGTGTTTCTACCGCGAACACTAACAACACAAGAACATCGGTTTGGCATACTCAAAATGAGTTCATCCAAATCACGCTGTGGAATGGCCGCCCATGTTCGTTGCAACAACAAAAAAAGGTCTTCTTGCGACTGGATACCCTCCATATTCGGCAGAGCTCTTCTCTGTAGCATATCCCATGCATGCTCAATCGGGTTCAAGTCTGGCGACTGAGCAGGCCAGGGCAGGACATTGATGTTAGCTGCGGCGAGAGTCTGTCTTACAACTCTTGCGGTGTGCGGTCGTGCATTATCATGCATTAACTGAAATAAGGGACCGATTTGCACTTGTAGAGGAACGATGACGTCTGATACAATCGTTTCAGCATAAATTTGAGCGTTGAGGTTGCCTCTGATCCAAATCAACTCAGTTCTTCCGCCGATCCAAATACCCGCCCATACCATGATGGTTCCACCACTATAAGGATGGACTTCCTGGCAGGATTTTAATCGCTGTTGGCGTCCAGGGGTTCTCCAGTGTCGTATACGTCTTGTATCCGGTCTCATACCAAAACGAGACTCATCAGAAAAGCACACGAAACGCCATTGTTCTTCTGCCCAATTTCTGTGTTCAAGAGCCCATTGATATCGAATCCTACGATTGTGCATTGCTATAGGTGGTACCCGTAGCGGTCTTCGGGAATGAAGGTTCACTTCATGCAAGCGGTTTCTGACTGTTTGGTCGCTAATTAAGTTCCCTGAAGAGTGATGAAGCCTCACGGCTAATATCATGGCGGTTATTGTTGGAGCTCTTCGAGTTAAGATTTGAATGTATCGGTCTTGTCTCCGTGTGGTGCAGCGATACCGTCCTCCATGGCGCTCAGCCACGGTACCAGTGCTTCGGTAACGTGTCTAAAGTCGACTGATAACACTCTGACTTGTATTCAGAGCTAAAGCCACAGTACGTTGCCGGGAACCAGCTTCTATCATTCCCACGGCTCTGAGCATTTCTTCCCTGCTTAAATGACGTCGCCGCTCCATAATAACGTTGGTTTTAATCAGTAGTAGGGAAACAGTAGCACTAATAATGTCTTCAATGCGTTGTATGTTTTTATAGGGAAAATATTGACAGCTGATTTTCATCTTTTACTCGAATTTGATTCACAGTTCCTGATTCAAATTATGAAATGCACCAAAAAGGATCCATATAAATTTATAAAATCATAAATTTATTACAAAGCCACATCTCAATCTCAAGAAATCCGCATAAAAATGCTTGATCCCTAGACACTTTTGATGTGTGTATATTAGTATAGATTGGTATCGATAAAGACAGATCCAAGCATGGAGTACCAATCTTTAGCCCATGGCCATGAGTTACACAGCCAAGCGACACGTGTCTTGCGGAAATGACTGTAGAGGATACAAATGAAAGATGTGAAGTGGGAGCAAACCACGAGTAATCTTGAGTCTCGACAAGATTTGCGGACTGAAATAGGAGACGCGGTTGACGCAAGTCGCAACGCTTTCCAGGCGTGATCGAAGTCTTAGGGCTTTCTTTTGTTTTGGATGAGAAATCATCAAATGGCCTCTCCCGCTCTGGGCGGAGCGGAAGAGCGTGTCAGAGTTTTACTGACTAAAACCCACCCGTGTTCCTTCACTTGCCTGAGCGCCTGGGCCACGGTTTCCTGAGGTCTGAGGGCTTACGGCACGTTGTGTTCTACGCGCGCCTCAAGTAGATGTCAGTACATCGTGACGGGGTCCACCAAGACCGATGCCTGCAATCACCAAATACTGTGGCCCATGGCGTACACGCAAGTGAAGGAGCCCGGGTGGGATAAAGTCAGTAAAATTCTGTCACGCCTTCCCGCTCCGCCCAGAGTGGGAGAGCTCATTTGATGATTTCCCATCCGAGAAAAAGAAGGTATACCTACACCTTAGCAGCATAACCTTTATAGTAAGGTTCTCGGACATCACACCCGTGTTTTAACATGACATTCCATTCCTTAACGTGTCCAGTGAAACGGTACATAAGGACTCATGTGTAGAGAGCTACAAATAATATTATCAACTGATTTTCCTTAGAACTGATAGGAGGTTCCTTTGTACGTGTATACGTGTGTCATATCGGCTCTTATCTATTGTCTACATGACCGGTCGTGTCTTGACAGGCGGTTTTATAGCTTCATATTATTTGCGATGTAAAATAGGATATTAACTTGTGTGGTTGTAGTTACATTAATGCATCTGCACGTTATATGTGCTGCTAACGTCCTGCCACTATGAATTCAATTGTGAATATGAATTTGGTTGTTTTTAGAATAGAATAGAATGGAATGGATTAGAACGGAATAGAATGAAATAGATTGGAATAGAATAGAATGGAATACTCTCTATTATGTACACCATATTATGGATTACAGATGTTTTTTATAACCATCACTCCTGGTTATAAAAAAACATATTCTGTGCCGAGACCAATAATTACTGATGGAGAACTATGGGTGATACATGTTGCGCAGACTCCAAATAAATTGGTATAAGGACATGATTAATTGGTATCATGCAAATGAACCTAGGAGGTTTGCGGTTGCCTCAATAAATTAAGGCCTCCAACAAGGCCTTAAAAAATAAGTGATTACACTCTAAGGGGAGCTCCTGTTCGAAATAGATACCGTGGTCCCTAGCGTACAGTGAAAGAACTCTGGTGGGTTTTAGTCATTAAACTCTGACACACCTTCCGCTTCTGCCAAAGTTACATTAGCGGGCTGTGGCGATGTATGTGGCCGGTACATCGTTGCTACGCAATATATTCGTGCGCAGACGATGCAGCATCGGGGCACTATCGGTGAAGTGGCGCGCTTCAAAGGACTTGTCGTGACAATATTTGATGGAGTGGCCACACCTACGTCACTTCGGTATCGTCCAAACTTTGAAGGGGGATTGACGTTCTTTTAGCATATTTTTTCATTGTTTTTGTAAAATAATAATTTATTGACATATAAGTAATGCAAAGCCACTGCTTCCTCCATCGTCTCGGCCGCACAACTAATCAACGAATATTCGCCGTAGGCCGCTTTCTGAATCTTCGCCCGCCAATGTAGACAAGAACATCGTGTAACAACGGATATTTTGCGCGCCAACGCGACACGAATCTTCGCCTGCTAATGTAGCCCCGGCACCCCAGAGCGGGATAGATCATTTGATGGTTTTCCACCCACTGCGGCGATAACCCCCCCTCTCCTTCTGAAAAGTAATAATACTCGCAAAGGAGGAGGCGGCGCGTAGAGAGAAGCAATGTCTGCGCCCTCATGCCGTCGTAGCGTCAAGAGTCAGCTGCCGTAGGCGCGGGCTTACAGACGGCGAAAAATAGGTGGCTCGCTAGGCCCGCGCCGATAGCGCTTTGTGCTCTACGCGCCCTCAAAGAGATGTCAGCAATAAGTCACGGGGTTCAACCAATGCAGCAAACATAATTGTTAACTAGTGCATATGTATGTATAATGCAGTATATATATATAGTATATATTAAGAGGTATTCACTCAAAACAACCAAGTGAATATGACGGAAGACAGCAGTTGAGCGAGGTGATGCAATTTTATACCCAACAACACGACCAACGATGCTGTGCCAAAGGGAGAGTGATCTGGAGACCTTCCACGACCAAACTCCCGACACAACAACATTTGGCGCATCGTACCCGGCACACATCGCAACACAACTACTCAGGCCCGTCCTCTATACGGCTTCACCAGACATCATGCCGGAACACGACGAATCGCTTAGCGGCAATACTTAGTCTGGTGGGTGGTAACTTCTGCCGACAGCCGATGAAATATAAAAAACCGGAGGGACAAGTATCTTAAGTAGGGTTGTAACGGAGGCTTGTTAGCGGAGGCGGAGGCGGATGCGGAGGTGACGAGTCTCACCTCCGCGGACGCGGAGGTTAACGGAGGCGGAGGCAGAGGTGAAAGTACATATAGAAAAAAATTAAATTTATGGTTAATTAAAACAAAATGTTTATTTTAAATACGTACATTAATAGTAGTATACTTGGTAAAAAAAATATTACCTCCTTGTAACGAAAATTAAGGAGAAACAAATTGTGTTTGCCGCATTCCCGCCTCGCACTAGTTGATTCTTGACCATTTCGCGCTCAAACGCGGCCGGACGGTTGTCGAGCGTCGCAGCTTGCGCGTTATTTATTTTATAAATACGTAAATAAACCTCCGTTATAACTCCGCAAAAAATTGTGCGGAGGCGGAGGCGGAAGCGGAACTTCCGCAGTAACGGAAGCGGAGGCGAAGCTCCGTTACAACCCTAGATGATACTATAAAACCATGAAGATTTGGGCCTGATCTGATGATAGAGATAAATAAATATAAATATATATACAGACAAATCACACAGATTGTGCAGGCCCCAAAGTAAGTTCGAGACTTGTGTTATGGGATACTAACTCAACGATACTACATTTTATAATAGATACATATATAGATAAACATCCAAGACCCAGGACAATTAGGAAAAGATCGTTTCCCATCATGACCTGGCCGGGGATCGAACCCGGGGCCTCCACGTCGCAGGCAGGCGGGTTGACCGCTGCGCCACGGAGACCGACATGTTTATTTCTGTCGTGTAATATTCTTATGTCTATATTTCTAAACGGTCATTGGTCATAATTTTGTAATGAAACTGGTAGACAGAAGCAAAGAATACCAACTATTATTACATACTATGAGGGTACAACTCCGTGTAGTTTCGATAGTATAGGCACAAATTTTAATACTGTGGTATAAAAGGTGTGTCATCGTGCCGTCCCCTTTAGCGATAGCTATGCAAAACTGTAATTGTAATTGAAAAGGCATTAATTCTGACGTAGTGAAAATAATGTGAATGATTAGATATTAAGCAACACTCAAACGTAATCTCGCAGAGACTCGACTGTTTAAACCAACTTCTTCTTCTTCTTCAGCCTATAGATGTCCACTGCTGGACAAAGGCCTCCCCCAAGGATTTCCACGCCGACCGGTCTTGTGCTGCCCGCATCCATCGGCTTCCCGTGACCTTCACCAGGTCATCGGTCCACCTTGTTGGGGGGCTCCCTACGCTGCGTCTTCCAGTACGAGGCCGCCACTTTAGAACCTTACTGCCCCATCGGCCATCGGTTCTACGAGCAATGCGCCCTGCCCAGTGCCACTTAAGTTTAGCGACTCGCAGAGCTATGTCGGTGACTTTAAACCATGCCACGAGAAAATTATTCCAGAATTTGTTTTAACGCAGTTAATTTTAAATTGGAGTCTGTATTTCACCACTTTCATAGCCAAAATGACCCTTTAAATGAATTATTAGTTGAATATTAAGTAACTCTATTAACTATGAAACGTTAGGTTAAATTATTGTAGTTATTGACTGATGGTTAATGTAGAAATACCATCCCGCACAGGGCCCGCCTGGTAGACTACAGACCTCGCATAGATTATGCTAATTGAAGGAATCGATTGACATGAACTCTGCTCATCCTCCTGCCATATAGATATAACACTTAAAACATTTATTGGTACAGTCGCATAAGTGCTTATAGCAAGCCACATTGATGACACCGTTTCAACTAGAGTACAGTCGGAAGGTTAAGAGCCCGTTATCACATGTTATCAGGCGTACCTTGGTGACGCCCCATTTGTTCGTTTGACCTGACACAAGTTATCAGTACCACGGCGATAACCGCTCCACCGTCACGGTCTACCTGTTGTTATTTTTCAACTGTTGTTTTTAAGTGTTTTTTTAGAAATAATTTGAGGAAACACCGCGTTGTTTTTTTGGTTTTTGAGACCTCAAGGCACCATGACAGTGCTTGTGTCTTAATTGAAGAGTTATAGTGGTTCTTATGGTTCTTTTAAAGGTGTTATCGAAAACGGTCTACGTGTTTGTTACAATATAAAGGTTATGTGGTGAACTCTAGAAGTTTGACACGCGTGACGTTAGTTGTTCGGAGTGGAATTTCAGCATTGTAGCTCAACGATAAACTGTTATGATATAGGTATGTATAGATATAATATGCAATTTCATATCGTATGTGTATACATTATATTTTGATATACCAAAGCATACGTCGTGGTGGCCTAGTGGTTAAAACACCAGCCTCTCAAGTATGAGTGGGCGGGTTCGATTAAAGGTCAGGCAACTACTAATGTAACTTTTCTAAAGTTATATGAACCTTCTAAGTATATCTTGGATACCAATGACTGATTAAAAGGTGAAGGAAAACATCTTGAGGAAACCTGGACTTTAAGTCTGAAATCGCCAACCCGCATTGAGCAAGCGTGGTGATTACGCTCAATCCCTTTCTGTATGAGAGGAAACCTGTGCCCAGCAGTGGGTCGATAAAAGGTTGATGATGATACCAAAGCAGAACGTCTGTCTCTTTTTCTGAAAATATATTTTCATCTTCATTCAATAATTTGTGTTGCAATTGAATACTACATAACAAGTTTTATAGCAACAAAATATTTTAAATGTAAATAATACCGCTAACCATCTTGGGCAATGTAAAGATCTCTGAGATATCGCTTCAAGAGGATGGAGCGTCTTCCTGTCTGCCAAGTGAGGTGGTTTCCCCTATGACCTAATAGGGTCAAAGGCTTGTTTCTTAATATTTTAAGATGATCACCTAACATGTGTTGGAGGATATTGGAAAGCCTAAGATTTGCAAAGGACATTATTATTATTCTTACGTGTAAATCCCATTTTGTTGGGCCAAAACAGCAAAAGTTTATATTTTGACGGTAGTCTTTTTTTCTATTCACTCAGTTTTTGACTGAATAGGCTAAACTAGTGCGCTTTATCACTAAAAATAAAGTAGTGTTCAGTAAGTGATGTAGCTGTCATTATAGAAATTTCAGGCAGTCGTACATCATCATAATCTGCCCAGCTTTTTCTCAAGTATATCTTCTACTATACAACGCTCCGTACGGCGAGTTACCCCACCCTTATGTTATTGACATCACTACCAATCGGACGTAGCGGTTCGCCTCATCTTTTGTACCACGTACATAGGAGGACTGGAATAATTTGCCAGCGGCGATCTTTCCATCTGACTACAATTGAAGTGTCTTCAAGGCTAGAGTGGATAAACTTTTAATAAACTAGCGCGCTTTACCATCAACGATTGCATAATTGCTTACCATCAGGCGGGATTGCGGTCAAGCACTAGTTTATAATTACGTATATAAAAAACCTATGTTGGGACAAACACTAAATAAAATTGCATGCCTTCAGGTGGATTATGGAGATGCCAAACTACACACATCAAAAGTGTCTAGGGATCAACATATATTTTTGCAATAACTTTTCTCCTGATTGATATTAATTAAAATTTTCTTTAAGGATTCATCAAATAAAGTGTTTTCGTTTGTCACAGTAACGATAAACCAAGTCACCTTTGCATTAATAAAGAAATTTGCCATTTTCCTAATAAAGGGATATTTGACATTTGAACCACTAACACAAAAGTTCGGAAAAAAGACTGAAATAACAGTTTTCTCTAAAATTTTATTGGGTAACTTAAACAATTAATAATCCGTGTTTCTACCGCGAACACTAACAACACAAGAACATCGGTTTGGCATACTCAAAATGAGTTCATCCAAATCACGCTGTGGAATGGCCGCCCATGTTCGTTGCAACGACAAAAAAAGGTCTTCTTGCGA
Source organism: Sesamia nonagrioides (assembly GCA_017933935.1). Taxonomy (NCBI): domain Eukaryota; kingdom Metazoa; phylum Arthropoda; class Insecta; order Lepidoptera; family Noctuidae; genus Sesamia; species Sesamia nonagrioides. Next base: position 280,823 of record JADWQK010000325.1, on the reverse strand, counting down.
CTGGATACCCTCCATATTCGGCAGAGCTCTTCTCTGTAGCATATCCCATGCATGCTCAATCGGGTTCAAGTCTGGCGACTGAGCAGGCCAGGGCAGGACATTGATGTTAGCTGCGGCGAGAGTCTGTCGTACAACTCTTGCGGTGTGCGGTCGTGCATTATCATGCATTAACTGAAATAAGGGACCGATTTGCACTTGTAGAGGAACGATGACGTCTGATACAATCGTTTCAGCATAAATTTGAGCGTTGAGGCTGCCTCTGATCCAAATCAACTCAGTTCTTCCGCCGATCCAAATACCCGCCCATACCATGATGGTTCCACCACTATAAGGATGGACTTCCTGGCAGGATTTTAATCGCTGTTGGCGTCCAGGGGTTCTCCAGTGTCGTATACGTCTTGTATCCGGTCTCATACCAAAACGAGACTCATCAGAAAAGCACATGAAACGCCATTGTTCTTCTGCCCAATTTCTGTGTTCAAGAGCCCATTGATATCGAATCCTACGATTGTGCATTGCTATAGGTGGTACCCGTAGCGGTCTTCGGGAATGAAGGTTCACTTCATGCAAGCGGTTTCTGACTGTTTGGTCGCTAAGTAAGTTCCCTGAAGAGTGATGAAGCCTCACGGCTAACATCATGGCGGTTATTGTTGGAGCTCTTCGAGTTAAGATTTGAATGTATCGGTCTTGTCTCCGCGTGGTGCAGCGATACCGTCCTCCATGGCGCTCAGCCACGGTACCAGTGCTTCGGTAACGTGTCCAAAGTCGACTGATAACACTCTGACTTGTATTCAGAGCTAAAGCCACAGTACGCTGCCGGGAACCAGCTTCTATCATTCCCACGGCTCTGAGCATTTCTTCCCTGCTTAAATGACGTCGCCGCTCCATAATAACGTTGGTTTTAATCAGTAGTAGGGAAACAGTAGCACTAATAATGTCTTCAATGCGTTGTATGTTTTTATAGGAAAATATTGACAGCTGATTTTCATCTTTTACTCGAATTTGATTCACAGTTCCTGATTCAAATTATGAAATGCACCAAAAAGGATCCATATAAATTTATAAAATCATAAATTTATTACAAAGCCACATCTCAATCTCAAGAAATCCGCATAAAAATGCTTGATCCCTAGACACTTTTGATGTGTGTAGTTTATACAACGTGTAACATAAAGGGTATATACATAACAAAGACATGGCATCTTTACATGATATCAAACGATATTGGAAGGGTTTTTTAATCCTATCTCTTTATGTTAGGAAGTTATGAGGAAAAACACTGCCTGTGATAGGCTACTATCATACTAGTCGCACAGAGATATTGAAGACATTTATCGGATTTTGGCAAGTAACGTGACGGGTAACGAGTAGTTATTAACGTATGTAGTGTGCTGCCACGTTTGTTATGATTTAATTTTAAGAAACACACGAAACCGAAAATTTGGTACCAATTTTTTGAGTATTTTATTTTGAGTTGAAACCTTTCCGATATCGTTTGATATCATCTAAAGATGCTATGCCCTTGGTATGTATATACCCTTTTTGTTACACGTTGTATATCGATGTTTATATTACCCATTTTTGCAATAAATGAGTTTGAGATTGAGTTTGGGGTTGGTTTCCAGACTACCTGGATTCAGCTGAATACCAATATAAAAATGGAGCGATTGCCTATTTACCTACCTTTTTTTAATCATTATAAACTAGTGCTTCACTGCAATCCCGCCTGATGGTAAGCAGTAATGCAATCGTTGATGGTAAAGCGCGCTAGTTAATTAAGCCTATTCACTTAAAAAAAACTTAGTGAATAAGAAGGAAGACGGCAGTTGAGCAAGGTGATGCAATGTTAAACCCAACAGCACGACCAATGATGCTGCGCCAGAGGGAGAGTGATCTGGAGACCCTCCTCCACGACCAAACTCCCGACACAATAACATTTGGTGCATCGTACCCGGCACACATCGCAACACAATTGCTCAGACCCGTCCTCCGGGTCCGGGTGATAACTTCTGTCGGCGGCCGATATTATGCATGGTCTACCACCACAACACAGTTACTAAGTGACATGATAGCCTTTACTGAGACTGGTGGTCACACTTTTGTCAGACATATAGTCGTATATAAATGTAATATAAGCTACAGAGGTCATCATCACCATTTCAGCGTTAATCCCAGTCGCATCCGAAGATTTTTCAGCTTAGCTTTATTACCAGTCTAATTGCTGATTTTTGGCTAAACTTCGATATTTTCCGTGAAGCGACTGCCGTCTGACCTTCACAACCCGAAGGCGATATCGAAGCATTGCAGTTGGACCAATTGTTGGGGTTTTAGAGGGCTCCAACAACCCGTAACGAGTGGCCACTAGATGTTCGTTTTTCAACCAGCACCCTAATCGCGTAACACACTATTACTATCACTTTTTTTTTTGTAGTGTGGCACTAGTTATGACTTTGTGCCAATTTCAAGTAAAATAAAAATCTTCAAAAGTTCTTCTTTCTTTCTCTTATGGCTTCGCACGGTTTGTGCATTTAGCCAATATCCCGTAATGAATTATTCATGTCGAAAAAGACGGCCGCGGGTACCGAACACTCAAGAGGAAGTTTTGGTACAAAGCCGTGATGTGGCCACTATGCTACAATATTTCACTGTTCTTTATGAATTATTCACTGAATGCACTTTTTACTACATAAATCACGCGTTTTTATTTAGTAAACGACACTATAAATAATTTAAAAGTCCAATGAAAAATGAGCGTGGCACTCATCTTAGCTTCCCGCCAAAACCTCTACTATCAGTTGGAATCATTTCGAAGCATATTGCTAATCCATTGCTCCATGTGTTAGAAAATATGTCTGCTCAACAATGTAAATAACGCAATGAATGTTGTTGAACTATCAAAATGAAACCCATTGCTACTGATAATGTGTTACGTAATTACCCTGCGGGACCAACGGCTGCCGGACATGCTTTCCGAGGCACGACATCGTACATAAATGTGATTTAAGCTACAGAAGTATAAATAAGACATCACATATTCACTTATAGATCCGGCAACAACTCTTTAGGGATATGTAATTAGATGATTTTAGATGCATATCAGACTATATATTTTTCTCGGTGGTAGGCCTCAACATCAGCCGCCGGCGTAAGTTACCACCCACCAGACAAAGTCGTGCCGCCAAGCGATTCGTCGTGTTCCGGCATGATGTCTGGTGAAGCCGTACGGAGGACGGGTCTGAGCAGTTGTGTTGCGATGTGTACCGGATGCGATGCGCCAAATGTTGTTGTGTCGGGAGGTTGGTCCTGGAGGGTAGCGGGATCCGAAGCACGGTGCTCCGCTGGCCGACCGCAGGTAGTTGGGGGCCCAAGTAGTGTGCCAGCCACATACGAAAGGCTGCCCCGCCAACTGCGAAAAATCCCAGGGTGGCCCCATCGTGCCGGTTGGCGACCGGACGAGAGGACCCGATGGCGATCCCTGGGGGGGTTCGGGCGTCCCCGCAGTCTCCATATCAATCTCCCTCTGGGCCAGCATCGTTGGTCGCATTGTTGGGTTTAACATTGCATCACCTCACTCAACTGCCGTCTTCCTTCCTATTCACTCAAAAAAACCAACAATTATGAAAAGGTCCAAAAAGAAAAGTAGGTGTGCACAGCGGGCGCACGTCCTCTCTTTCAAAGTGCACCTCTCTAACATTAGAGGTCTGCACTCCAATCTCTTAGCAGTACACCATCACCTTGAGACTGAGAAGCCGCATCTACTTTTCTTGACGGAGACCCAGATCAGATGTCCGCCTGATGCGGCATACCTCGGCTACCCGGGATACTCTTTGGAGCATCATTTCCTGCAGCGTGCCGGGGTCTGTGTGTATGTTCGCAATGACATCTGTTGCCGGCGTCTCCGTCACCTCGAGGACCCTCATTTTTCGTCCTTATGGCTGTTGGTTGACACTGGTGTGGACAAAATTGTCTACACCTGTGTCTACCGATCGCACAGCGGTGATCAGGAGACAACTCGGTTATTCGACCACCTCAGTGAGGCTGCTGACAATGCGCTACATCGGCACCCTGACGCTCAGTTCGTCGCTCTGGGGGACTTCAACGCCTGCCACCAGGACTGGCTCTTCCCATACCAGAGGACCGACCACGCTGGGAGAGAAGCGCGAAACTTCGCGCTTTCTATGGGCCTTTCCCAGCTGGTAGAGCAAGCGACTAGGGTGCCTGATGTAGTTGGCCACACTGCCAACTGTTTGGACCTTCTGCTGACCACTGATCCGGACAGATGTGTTGTAACAGTTTCCTCACCGTTGGGAACTTCAGACCACTGTCTGGTGAAGTCTGTGTCGTCCTTCTCCCCACCAGATCACGACTCCCGTGGTGAACGGCGATTGTGGCGATACAGGTCAGGGGATTGGGATGAGATGCGCCACTTCTTTGCGTCTTATCCTTGGCAGCAGGTCTGCTTCTCTTCTAACAATCCGTCGAGCTGTGCGGACGCTATAACCGATGTGGTGCGTCAAGCTATGGAGTATTTTATCCCATTCAATGACGTGCCCGTCGGTGGCTCGGCTCGCCCATGGTTCAATGCCGATTGTGTAAAAGCTGAACAGCGTAAGCATACGGCATTTCTCGCCTGGGTTGACGCTCGTGACCGCGGAGCTCCGGATCTAAGCTCAAAGAAGAGAGCCTTTAACCGTGCTGTCAAGTCCTACAAGAAAGCGCTCAAGAAAGCTCGCTTCGACCGCATCACCCATATTGGCAACAAGTTATCTGCGCAGCCATCCGGTAGCAGATCTTTTTGGTCCCTTGCCAAGTCGGTTGAGGCGAACTTCTGTCGGCCCTCACTGCCTCCGCTGGTTAGGCCTGATGGAACACTGGCTCATACGGCGAGAGAGAAAGCAGGTCTCTTTGCTTCTCTCTTTGCCCATAATTCGCGTCTTGATACTGGCAGTGCTACTCCACCTAATTTACCTCATTGCGGAGCTTCAATGCCTGAGGTTCGCATTAGGAACAAGGAGGTTTTGAGAGTACTGTGTCGTCTGGACGTGGATAAGGCTAGTGGTCCGGATGGTATACCAGCGATTGTTCTTAAAGCTTGTGCGCCCGAGTTGTCTCCTGTATTGACGCGCTTGTATCGCCTCTCATTTAGGACTGGTATAGTGCCCAAGTCCTGGAAGCTTGCTAACGTGCAGCCCGTGCCCAAGAAGGGTAGTCGTGCCGATCCTACCAACTATCGGCCGATTTCGATCACCTCCATACTTTACAAAATTATGGAGTGCGTATTGAATTCGCGCCTCTTGGCATACCTGGAAGGTAACGATCACCTCAGTGACCGACAGTACGGGTTTCGCCGCAATCGGTCAACTGGGGACCTACTAGTGTATGCCACTCACTTGTGGGGCGAGGCCCTCGAGAAGAATGGGGAAGCGATTGCTGTCTCCCTTGATGTCTCGAAGGCCTTCGACCGGGTATGGCACGCTGGCCTTTTGAGTAAGCTTCCAGCGTACGGCATTTCCCCTAGCCTGACTGGCTGGGTAAAAGACTTCCTGACTGAACGGTCCCTCCGAGTTGTTGTCGATGGATGCTCTTCTGAGCCCATGTCAACTAATGCCGGTGTTCCTCAGGGGTCTGTTCTCTCTGCAACTCTGTTCCTGCTGCATATTAACGATCTGCTGATGCCCGGTATCTATGGGTATGCAGATGACAGCACAGTTGTAGAGAGATACCTGCCGGGATGCTCGGGCTAGTAGGGAATCAATCCGGTCCGAAAGAGAGGCCATGGTTGAGCGAACGAGTGTTGCACTGCAGGCAGTCTCCGAATGGGGCAATGCCAATCTTGTAGCATTCAATGCCGCCAAAACACAGGCGTGTCTTTTCACCGCCAAAGGAGCCCGTTCACCTTGGCTCCTACTTTTCGGAATGTGTCCTTGGAGTGTTCCGACCGCCTTCAGCTTTTGGGAGTTGAGATTTCCTCGGACCTTAACTTTGGGCGGTTCATTGGGTCCAAGGCTAAGGTGGCTGCCAAGAAACTTGGCGTTATCGCAAAGGTCCGGCAGTACTTCACACCTGGGCAGCTTCTAATGTTATACAAAGCACAGGTCCGTTCGTGTGTGGAGTACTGCAGCCACATTTGGGCTGGTGCTGCCAAGTGTCACCTGGCCACTTTGGATTCAGTGGAGAGACGTGCAAAGAGGCTGATTGGTGACCCTGATCTAACTCGAGTTGGTCTCCAAAGCCTAGAGCACAGGCGTAGAGTAGCCAGCCTTTCGGTGTTCTATAGGATGCATTTCGGGGAGTGTGCGATAGAATTGCATGATTTAATTCCCCCATCTCCGTTCCACCAGCGGACGACCCGTCGTACGGCTGGTTTCCACCCTTACGTTGTTAACACCACTACGATCCGGACGAAGCGTTTCGCCTCCTCCTTTATACCGCGTACATCGAGGGACTGGAATAGTTTGCCAGCGGCGGTGTTTCCGTCGGACTACAATTTGAGTGTCTTCAAGGCTAGAGTGAATAGGCTCTTAATAAACTAGTGCGCTTTACCATCAACGACTGCGTCGCTGCTTACCATCAGGCAGGATTGCGGTCAAGCGCTAGTTTATAATAAAAAAAAAAAAAAAACTATAAGCAGACGTGATTCACGATCATATTACAGAATAAAAGCAACGAAAATGCATGATTTAATAATTACAATAAGTAAAGAGTAGGCAGTCCCTGATCTAACTCGAGTTACTCTCCAAACCTAGAGCACAGGCGTAGAGTAGCCAGCCTTTCGGTGTTCTATAGGATACATTTCGGGGAGTATGCAAGGGAATTGCATAATTTAATTCCCCCATCTCCGTTCCACCAGCGAACGACCCGTTGTACGGCTGGTTTCCACCCTTACGCTGTTAACACCACTACGATCCGGATGAAGCGTTTCGCCTCCTCCTTTATACCGCGTACATCCAGGGACTGGAACAATTTGCCAGCGGCGGTGTTTCCGTCAAACTACAATTTGAGTGTCTTCAAGGCTAGAGTGAATAGGCTCATAATAAACTAGTACGCTTTACCATCAATGATTGCGTCTCTGCTTACCATCAGGCAGGATTGCGGTCAAGAGCTAGTTGACAATATATATATAAAAAAGTCCACTTTTATTTAATGTAATGTGTCTTGATACAATGGATAGGTAGTTCCTTTTTATTATAAAATGGCTAGCCGTACCTACTCCAGATGTTACCTCCATAGCAATGATGTACAGAACAGGGACACGGTGAGTTTGTAAAACTGTAAGGCGCAAAAAAAGTATTTATCGAAGCAAGAAAAACGAGATGAAAGAAAGGACATAGAAATATAATAACTGAATCGAGTATTTAATTAAATAATATAATAAATTTAGACAATAATAAAAATCTAGTAATACTAAACTAAACATCTAATTCTCAAATACGAGAGATTTGGTCTCTACATAAAATGTGTTTAGTTGTCAAAATAGTACTAAAAATCATAAATGTTAAAAAAAGGTCTTTTTGACTATGGCAAAAAAAAAAATACTTAACAATAGCTTATTTTAAAACATAATATATTATTTGTTTTGTGAACTTTGGATACCTTATTCCATTGTTTATCTGTTTTATTTTGATGATCGTCATTTTTTAATTATTAAAATAAATGTATTGTTGTAATTTAAGTAACGTAATTTATTAAAAAAAAAACTTTACTGGCTTACTTAAGTCACATGTCGTGTGTTTTTATACTTCGTATGACCTACACGTTTAAATATTTACGCACCTAAGTCACGCTTCTGTGTCACGTAATTTAGTAGGTAATCGATTTTAACGCAAAAAAAATCGTCACTTATGTAGGGGTTTAAATCACTTAGCGCATTAATCATCATCATCATCAAACATTTTTTTATCGTCCCACTGCTGGGCACAGGTCCTCTCATACAGGGAAGGATAGAGCGTACTCATCACGCTTTCTCAATGCGGGTTGGCGATTTCAGACTTAAAGTCCTTATAACCTTCATGTCATTGGTGTCCAAGATATACTTAGAAAGTACATATAACTTAGAAAAGTTACGTTGGTACTTGACTGACCTGGAATCGAACCCGCACACTCATACTTGAGAGGCTGATATTTTAACCACTAGGCTACCACGACTTACTTAGTGTGGTGTGCAGTGTGCATTAGGTACCTCTTTTTCTGATGAGTGTAACAGCAATTGGTAACTGAAAATTATTTTTCTCAATCTGACTGAGATTGATCGTAACGTATCACACATTTCGTGATAGTCTTATCAATGCTAAGAGTGTGAGTAATGCGTTATCATTCCAATACAAGACCCTGTTACAAATCTATCAGGTTTACTACTGAAAGAAGTCAATGTATGATTATGTCAAGTTTGGTTGCAAAATAACTAGGTATGTATTTTGCCATGGACACACAGATTATCAAGTCACACACAACACAACACAGACGTAGACACAGTTTTTTTTTTTAATAATTATAAACTAGTGCTTGACTGCAATCCCACCTGATGGTAAGCAGTGGCACAATCGTTGATGGTAAAGCGCACTAGTTTATTAAGCCTATTCACTTAAAAAAACTTAGGAATAGGAAGGATGGCGGCAGTTGAGCAAGGTGATGCAATGTTAAACCCAAGACCAACACGAGCAACGATGCTGCGCCAGAGGGAGATTGATCTGGAGACTCTCCACGACCAAACTCTCGACACAACAACATTTGGCGCATCGCACCCGGCACACATCGCAAATTCGCAACACAATTACTGCTCAGACCCGTATGGCTTCACCAGACACCATGCCGGAACACGACGAATCGCTTGGCGGCAAGACTTTGTTTGGTGGGTGGTAACTTCTGCCGGCAGCCGATGTTATGGCCTACCACCGAGGACTAATTTAGACTAAGTTAGATAATTACTTATTATATATAATAAATAACTTATTTTCTATTCCTGTTAACTACTTTCAAGTCAATCCCTTTTTTGATAACATCAATCATCGTCTTGTAACAAACTACAAAAATAAAACTTCTCAAAATATTTTTCTTTACTTACTGCGTAATAAGTAATAACTTATTGTGATTACATCCTTTTAAAAGTAAAAAATCGATAACTATTGAGATGATAAATGTATTATTTGAGTGCGAAGTGGGACTTAAAACTTGTCTAAATGGCAAAGGGACAGACGGAAATTTTCACCTTTATGCTATGAAAATCATATTGCAATCATTTATCTCCCTTGCAGAGAATTATGTTTTTTTTTATACAATTATAAATTAGCGCTTGACCGCAATCCCGCCTGATGGTAAGCAGTGACGCAATCGTTGATGGTAAAACGCACTAGTTTATTAAGAGCCTATTCACTCTAGCCTTGCAGACACTCAAATTGTAGTCCGACGGAAACACCGCAGCTGGCAAATTGTTCTAGCCCTCGATGTACGCGGTATAAAGGAGGAGGCGAAACGCTTCGTCCGGATCGTAGTGGTGTTAACAACGTAAGGGTGGAAACTCGCCGTACGACGGGTCGTCCGATGGTGGAACGGAGATGGGTTCCCCCATCTCCGTTCCACCAATTCCACACCAGTTAAATCATGCAATTCAAAATGCATCCTATAGATTCTATAGGATGTATTTTAGAGAGATAGCCAGCCTTTCGTTGTTCTATAGTATAGAACAACGAAAGGCTGGCTACTCTACGCCTATGTTGTTACTTAGGACCATTCGCTACTGCCATTTCTTTCTATCCAATAGGTGATTCAATTAGAGAGGATCTTTCTAATAACCCGGTACCCATACTTAATGAAAATACAACTGAAATCAACAACTTCTCTTGAGCATATTGTAACTGTCAATGTTCATGTCTTCTCTGTATAAGAAGAACCTGTACCCTAAAGCAGCCGGGACAATAAATGGCTGGCATTGTTATGAATAAAATTATCATATTTTTTTTGTTATTGCAGTTATCCTGGTGCCTACAGACCTAAACAAGAAATTAATTTCCTATTAGCAAAAAAAAATGGAGACAGTTCAGTCAAACCGTCAGTCTCCCAAAGTGCAGTGTAGTGATGATGTGGATGACGCGAAGAGTGAAGTGTCCGTGAAGATAGAGGATGATGAGGAGGTCCTCAGTCGTGGCAATCAACGGGAGAATCGGCTGACCAGCATCATCGACCAGCTGCGGTGCCAGAGCAAGATGAAAGGTAACGTTGTTGGATTAAATCATATTTATAAGGAGATGTTTCATTTTGGGCCACCACTATGTACACTTTAGAGTTAAAAAGGAAAAAAAAGATTTTCATAAAAATACTACTAAATTAATTTTAATAAAATACAACTATATATGATTAATAATTTGAAACGTTTTTAGTGAGATAACCCTTTATTAAGTTAGCCATGACACTTTTTATGACGTTTGATTGGCGAATTTGACAGTTCTATTTTCCCGTTGTGTTCATGCCGAGTGTTGATTTGAGTTGATTGTGTTTAAAAACACTTAAATATAGCGTAACTATACCAAGCATTAAGTGTACAATGTGCTGGCCCAGGCTCCATACATTTCTGAAATATCTCCTTTAATTGTGGACGTCATAAAGATAGCTGTGCCATATAAAATACCTATTTACTTGCATCGGGTTATATTAGATGCCTTCCCAATAAGGTTTCTTACATTGCGGTCGATGAGGATGAACCTGAATGGTGTATCTGTTGGAGCTTTACCTATATATGAGCAACTCAGCAATCAAACTATATCATAAGCCTAAATTAATCGGGGTAGCTACAAATTGGTAGTTTATGGTAGAAAAACTTCAATGGTGAATTGTTTTCTACCAATTGTTGTGTATGTACCAACCTTAGGTGCTTAAAAATTATTAATTATTTATATGTTTTTTTTATGGATTCTTATAATAAACTTGCTTTGTAAACTGTATCGGAGGAGTTCGCTAAACGCCATTTACAAATCGATAACTAGAAAACATTAAGGCCCCATTGGACGCTAGCTATTATTATTTCTTTCTTCTTTGGCTTTGCACGATTTGTGCCTTTAGCCAATGTCACGTGTTGGGATTGTTAGAAAAGCCAATCCGTAATGAATTTTTATCCATGTCGAAAAAGGCGGCCGCGTGAAGCATCTACGAAGAAGGTTTGAGGCAAAGTCATGATGAGGTCACTATGCTGCGATATCTCAATGTTCTTTATGAATTATTTACTGAATGCACTTTTACTACATAAATCACGCACTTTTATTTAGTAAACAAGACTATAAATAATTTAAAAGTCCAATGAAAAATGAGAGTGACACTCGGCTTAACTTTCCCACCAAAACTCCCAGTCAGTTAGCTATCAGACATTAATTTGGAGTAGGAAGTATCGTACTGAACCAGGTCACTCAAAAAGTATTGCGACAAAAAGTTTTTAAGTATGAGAAACTGGCCAGTTATAATTTATTTAAAAAATATGATTATTTAATAATAAGTATTATCGCAAAACTTTCTAAGTGTCCCACGTACAATGCAGAGAAGTGATTTTCTTCCATTTTTTCATTGCTCGGTGGTAGACCATAACATCGACTGCCGGAAGAAGTTACCACCCATCAGACAAAGTCTTGCCGCCAAGCGATTCGTCCTGTTCCGGCATGATGTCTGGTGAAGCCGTATGTAGGACGGGTCTGAGCAGTTGTGTTGCGATGCGTGCCGGATACTATGCGCCAAATGTTCTTGTGTCGGGAGTTTGGTCGTGGAGGGTGCCCAGATCTATCTCCCTCTGGCGCAGCTTCGTTGGTCGTGTTATTGGGTATAACATTGCATTGCCTCGCTCAACTGACTTCTTTCTTTCTATTCACTCCTAATAAACTAGCGCACCTTATCATCAACGATTGCATCACTGCCTACCATCAGGCGGGAATGCAGTCAAACACTAGTTTATAAGTATAAAAAAAACTTAACAAACGTTAAGGCCGATGCTTCCTATCCAACATATATTTAGTTAGTAGTTCGACCCGTTAAAACATCACTTCCCATAAACTACGCTAGGTCTTCAACCGTGACGAGAACAAAACTAACCTTTACGATTTTATCTTGTTCATGTAAATCGCTTAGTAGATTTATAAAAGTAATTACAACAGACAAAGGGCACGCGTGTACCGCTTGCCACAATTAGTGACTTCGGCGGTATGCACCTTAAATCTTGGCAACAATGGCGCTGATGTCTGATAGGGTATCGCCGCATCTGTGTCGGGAACTGCTCTGAATTAGTTTGGTTAAGGCAAGGCTCTGATTATGATGTGGGGCGGTGGAAAATGTATTGTATGTTTTGCAACGTTTTGTTATGTTTTGCCAATCATTGTTGGTGTTATGTACCTATACCTACTTTCTTTCATAATCAGCAGATAATGTTCCCACTCGTTTTTTTTTTTTTGTTGGTATGGGAAATCATCAAATGACCTCTCCCACTCTGGGCGGAGCGGAAGGGCGTGTCAGACTTTACTGACTAAAACACACCCGTGTTTCTTCACTTGCCTATGCGCCAGGGCCACGGTTTCTTTTTAACCCGCCCGCAACCCTGACCCAGGAGTCATCGGTCTTCGTAGACTCCTTCGTAGACGATGTGGTGACATCTCTTTGAGGCACGCGTGATACACTACGCGCCGTCGACTAGGGCCTGGTCCTTACCGGGCGGTGAGCTGCCCACTGCTCACCGCCCGAAGGCTGCGCCTACGGTGGTCGGGAGTTCGATGTTGTCTCCCGACTAGAGATGCAGATGTTCCCACTCCTGGGACACAGGCCTCCTAGTGAGTGGTCCGTAATCTACCATTCGGGCCCAGTGCGGGTTGTTAGATAAGCAAGTCATAACAAATGGTTATCGTTGGTAATAGGAAGTAGCCAAAGGAATTCTGAAAGCCGCGTAGTGGTCTGGGTTAAGTCTATACTTACTATGGCAAGTTATAACAAATGATCATCGTTGACAATAGGATGTAGCCAAAGGAATTCTGAAAGCTGCGGAATGGTCCACTGGAAAGGCTGTGACATAAGAGTCCTATGATAGAAATCAGGCAATTTGTGTAAATTATTTCATCACCGCTGCTCTGAAAGCGGTGAAACAAAACATCGTGAGGAAACCTACTAGCACTGGGCCCACGCAGTGTATTACTGTCCACTCTCCCTCACAAAGAAGAGGTCTGTGTTCCAACAGTGGGCATTTGTTAGGCTGATTATACTAAAGGTATTTTAAGTCCAAAGTGAACACTAGTATTGAGTTATTAGCACTAGTATTGAGTTATCAAATAACTTAGTAACTATTTGTTTTAGAATGGGAAAACCATTTTTTTATATAGGTACCTAATTATAAACTAGTACTAGACCGCAATCCCGCCTGATGGTAAGCAGTGATACAATCGTTGATGGTAAAGCGCACTAGTTTATTAAGAGCCACTATATCCTTCAAGTCACTTAAATTGTAGTCCGACGGAAACACCACCGCTGGCAAATTGTTCCAGTCCCTCAATCTACGCGGTATAAAAGAGGTGATGATGGAATGGAGATGGGGAATTAAGACATGCAATTGCAGCTGTTTCTAAAGACTAGATACTCACCAGTGATCTGAGGATATTTCTCGTAATTTGAAGAAAGTTCACAGTCTGATCTGTCTCAATCTGTCATTTTGACAAATTTTTGACATTTGTTTGTCCCCGAAATGAGACTGCGACGATTTGGCACAATCGCTAATCGCGCAGAGCCATTAAAACCAAAAAGAAGAAGACTGCGACAATTTTGAATGTTTTAAATTATAACAATTGGTCGTCTCTTCTTTGTCATAGCAATAAAAAAGCATCAGTATTCCTTTGTCAGCAAACAGTAAGGTTAGCACGACCTACGCAGAGTAATTTCTACATTCTAATACAATTGCTGTGTTTTCAGTTCGTAAAGTAACATAGGCGTCGTCTCTTTAACTAGCGCTGGAAGTGTAACACGCCGCGCGTGTCAAACTTAGGGCTAACACTTTTTTTTAGCAATTTCAAAGTTGTTATTGAATATTTAGTTATAATAATTAGATAAATATTTTACTTTTTTTTTTTGTTAATTTATCATCAAAGCGTGTTTTTCTTTTAAATGTAGGTTTTTATTTTTGATTTTTTTATAAGACGTAAGTACTTATCAAATTATTTCATTGTCTCCGATTCTTAATAACTGTACAAAGTCTAAATCTGTACTAATATATAAAGCTGAAAACTTTGTTTGTTTGAATGCGCTAATTTCAGAAACTACTAGACCGATTTGAAAAATTATTTTTGCGTTGGAAAGCCCATTAACCCAGGAAGGCTTTAGGCTATATAACCGACATAAAGTATGAAGATAAAGCTGGCCGCATACATATACACTTTCTAGGTACTTTTTATTCTGTTAGTCTTGGAATATCATGTCGACTGATGAAGATATACAAGCTTTCATTTAAGAATACTTACATACATAATTTACATGATCCGAAATCACGTCGTTTCTGAATTTTATCTATGTAACGTTATAATTAAAATTAGACAGTTTGCGCGTCAACCCTATTCATTGCACTACTACCTGAGTGATGGTGCTGCCACCGGCGCGCGCGCATTGCCGTTGAACTAATCAGCGCAATCATCTCGCCGGCTCTATTAATGATCATTTGTCTTATTTTTTGTCATTACAGTCGAGGAATATATGTAATTTAGCGAATAATTGAATGTTACAGTAGTTTGTGTTTGGTAACAGTAGATAATTTTATGTACTTAGTGCAATAAAAATAGGAATGTGAAATCAAGCTAATTACAATCTTAAAGATCGTAATCTTTATGAAGAATAATCGAGAAAATCGCTTGAAGATAGTATTATAGTGAAAATAATGTTGCACTGTTTAAAATTTTCTCTGAATCGAAAGTAGGTGGTGGAGCTATATCAGTATTTTGATGATGTCTGCAACTTTTCGCAAAAACAAAATGAGTAACTTATTTATAACTAGCCTTCCACCCGCGGCTTCGCTTGCGTGGAGATCGGTTATAATGAACTTTTTTGATTTCCCTCGGGAATGCTATTTTTTTTTTCGGGATGAAAAGTACCCTATTATTTAATCTTAATTTCAGTTTACGTTTGAAAACTTTCAAAGTAATCGGTTTAGCAGTTACGGCGTGAAAGCGGAACACACAAACAAACTCACTTTCCGATTTATAATATTAGTAAGTTTCCAATTAGATTCTACCTACGCTACAATATTCTCCTTAAAATGCCGGCCGGCTTTCACATTAAACGGTTTAAAACAGAAGCGATATTGCAAGTCGGCCTAATTAATCCATCGGTTAGGGGTCGTTTAGTTAATGAATGAATAAATCGCCGTCAGCCTCCCCCCGCCACTCCTCGCTCTTCCCGTCGAGATAACGTTAATCGGCGCTCTCGATTTATGTACCTTCCGCGCTGAAATACGGCAAATGGTAGTCAACTACGACCACATCTTGAAAAAATTATACTCACCTAACCCCTATGCAAAAATAAACTCAAATCATCATATATATAAGCGTGGTATTCGCTTGCGAGGTGGTCTGGCGATAATTTCTATCAGTCGTGAGCAAATATAGAGAGCAAGCGCAGTGATGTATAGACGGCGCGCGCGGTGCTATCGCCGCAGCATAGACCAACATAGATGAGATAGGACACAGACTGTAGCACTGTCATTCGAAATTTTATAGAAATGATTATTATTATTTATTTTCTTTATCTCCACGTGTACAATACATTGAGATAAATGCTATGCCCCGCAAAACCGTTTTCACGGTTTGTGTGCGGGAACGGAACAAACAGTGTATCAGCAATAATTAAATATGCAACAATATTACAAAATGTTACATCAACAATATCAGGTAATATCAATAACATGGCATTTTCTTAATTAAACATCAAAAACTCCCTATCATTCTTTCCTAATAATATTAATTAACTAATATAAACGGCCTAATAGAAAACAGGCAAGGGCTGAGGGCCGAGGGGCCCTAGTATGCTTTTTCAATAGTGTCAGAATGATCGATCAGTGATCTTATAATGATCGATTTTGTCAAGTTTCATAATCTACTAACAAAATGGTGTCAATATGACTTTCCAGTGCTCAATCACTGTCACTCCGTTCCATATTAATAAATGTTCAAATTTAGTAGTCATCATCAACTTTTTTATCGTCCCACTGCTGAGCACAGGTCGCCTCTCATACAGAGAAGGATTGAGCGTATTCACCACGCCTGCTCAATGCGGGTTGGCGATTTCAGACTTAAAGTCCAGGTTTCCTCAAGATGTTTTCCTTCACCTTCAGTCATTGGTGTGCAAGAAATACTTAGAAAGTACATATAACTTTAGAACAGTTACATTGGTACTTGCTACTTGCCTAACCTGGAATCGAACCCGCGCACTCATACTTGAGAGGCTGGTGTTTTAACCACTAGGCCACCACAACTTATTACTCAGTAATTGGGCTGCGGGGTTAGCTGACCCCAACGTCATAGGGAACAGGCATCTGCCTTTATCAAACCTATATCATCACGTCCTCCACTTCATCATCCGATGATGACAATCCCTTATTTCTTTTGTCAATAAATAATAAATATATACGGACCAATCACACAGATTGAGCTAGCCCCAAAGTAAGTTCGAGACTTGTGTTATGGGATACTAACTCAACGATACTATATTTATAATAGATACATATATAGATAAACATCCAAGACCCAGGCCAATCAGGAAAAGATCGTTTTCCATCATGAACTGGCCGGGGATCGAACCCGGGGCCTCCACGTCGCAGGCAGGCGTGTTGACCGCTGCGCCACGGAGGCCGTCAACAGCAAGATAGAATGAGCTTCGAGTCCTCTAGTCTATTATCAGTTTAAGGCTTCAGCTTTATAATAGAGATGGATCCAAGGTATGGAAATCATAAAAATAAATAGTGCGTCTTATAGATAATAAAAAAATTAAGACCTGTATTTTTTATTTTGTCGAAATTACCAACAATTACTGAGATATAGCGTATTAAAGTTACAGAGTGGGGGCTAATTACGTCACGCCGTGGTATATTTTGTACCACGGTGTGACGTCATGCTACATTTCAAATCAATATATCTCCCTAAGTATTTGAATGAAAGAAAAAATAAAATACGTGTTAAATATTTTTTATAAATGTGATGGATCTGATGGACATTAAATTATTTTTTAGGATACAACCCAATTAGTTTATCTGACTTTACTTAAGTACGACAAACATTAAATAAAGCACTTGAATGGCAATAATCTTTCAGCTGCACCACACGGATACTTGAGGTTGAACAAATCAGTATTACAGACTCGTGATACGAGGACGAATGATAACATAGTATTGGTTATTCAGTGACTGGGCACTTATCAATACCTTGACGTACAATACCTACATGAGACAACGCCCGATTGCGGGTATTTCATGTTTTGTTTTTCATAATCATCGAGACATATAGAATGATCTTGCAAACGTATTTTAATTCTTTTTTTTTTAAGGTCGTTGCCCCACACTAGATATTTCTCCTGTGTCGTGGGTGCGTTTACGAACATGTAAACTCACATACACAAAAATCCAGACCCGGAACAACTACTTGTAGGTCATAAAATTATTTGTTCCGTGTGAGAATCAAACGCAGCAGCAGCGCAGCAGTCAATAGCTTGACCACTGCGCTAATCTTGCAGTCATGTACGAATATGGTTTTTTTTAAAAATGTAACATGCAGTAGATTTCAACTTTTGGGTATTTCTTCAGTTTCGACATTATTTGCGCATTTTTGGTAAAAACATCTCAATTTCTTTTTTTTTTAATTTGATAGGTTTATGATATTTGGCATTATTTTATTTACTAAATTAGTGAAAGGCACGCTTATACATCAAACATTGAAAGAGTTATTGCCCCTTAAAATACGTGACAAGCTACGGTAATGAACGCCACCCTTGGTAATGAAATTTTAAGTATACGGTGATGAAATATAGAGCCAAGGTAATGATACAAAATGATGGGATATTTAAAAAAAACAAAGATGTTGTAGATTATAATTTATTTTAAAATCAACATAACAAAATAGGTACCTAATTAATAATTCTTCCATAAATGAAGTTTTGGTAACAATCAGCCTTCCAATGTCTTAGTAAACTAATCCGATTTTGATATTCGGACCGCAAAATGCACAAGCAATGTAAAAAGCACTAACAAATAATAATTAAATTTTTCCTAAAAATTTAAAATTAGAAAATATCAATCAAACTTTGTCAATGAGAACAACCAATGCAAATAAAATATATAAAAAATCAACAAGATAAATTATTTTAAACATAATAATATGTATGTAATCATAAAGTACTTTTTTATACTGTTTTTGTTTTAAGTGTTTATTTTTTTGTTTATATATCTTTTTTATTTATTTTCGTTGTTTTTTTTTATTTGGTTTTGTTGTTTTTTTTTATATTTATTTTTTATATTTGCGAATTTACGAGACAACTTTTTACTTTATTAATGCTACATTTTTTTGCCGGTCTTTTTTCCTACTCCTTTTCCTCTATATTTGCTTTTGTCTTGATGTTGATTCTCAATAATATTTTCTTTATTTTCTCTCTTTTCTATGTCAGTGTCTGGGTAGTCCTCAAATTTACCGAAATCAGATATAAATTCCTCAAATTTATTACAATATGTCTTACTTTCAGAACCAACAAAAGTTGAGTTCTGCCAATCGCCAAGTTTTCTAATGTTAGATAAAAGGTGCACCTTTTCTGGTGATTTAAATTCTTTTGATATGGAAGCCATAGCAGGAAATATTATTATGTCACTAGCTAGTCCTTCCTGTTTTATTATATTTGAATGCAACTTCTTACTGCGTTTACGTATGAGGTTCGTATGAGCTCTGGACTATAACTGCCTGATTGTACATCATAGATTTTAGGTTCATCAAACGTTGGTGCTTCATAGGTTTCCGGAATGGGAACCGGTATGGGTAAATTATCTTCAAGGGTTGGTTCTTTGCAAAATTGGGAAATCACTTTTTCGACGCTGTGAATACCGAGACTGTAATGTTGACACATTTCCTCCTGATACCTGAAACAGCTTCGGCTACGCATCTTTGGATGATCTCTTGAGCCACACCTCCAAATGACCTGGTGAACGGCCATAGTTCCTTTAAAAGATGGAATGCAATTAGGCATCATGGCTTGCTTTTCATCTATGTCTGCATTTGTGATCTCCACAATTTTGATATTTGGCAGGTTTGCTCTTGTAATTTCAACAAATTTGAAAAATGTCCCGACGTCTGTTCCTGTGTTGACAATTCTATCGGCGGTCCTTTTGACTACCGCTCCTAGGCCATCCGGAGCAGCTTTTCCGTGACCCACTTCCATGTAATTCCAGGTTAACTTACGAAGTGCTAAAAACTGTTTTTCCAATTGGGTCAAAATATAAAACATGTTTCGGTTCCTGTATTGACTGCTGGGGCTGTCGCTATAAAAGTGTAGGGTATCCATAAAAGGTGAAATTTCGGAAAATTGACTCAAAATCGGGTTCAAGTGTGCCCAAATTGCAACGGCTGTGTGTTTCAAATTGTCGGATATGGTGCAAACTGAGTGAGTTTTTAACTGGGACGTTTCGAAGTCTTTGATATATATTACTACAGTGTGAATAGACACTTCCTTTCTACTGCCGCCAAAATGAAAAGACTGAATCTCCGTGTGATGTTTAAAAGAGTTTTCGCTAAAATCTAAATGTACCACAGCTTCGTTTATCTGAATACTATTTTTTACTTCTTTTAAAGTTTTATTTTGCACAACAGAAGTAGCGCAATGCGGCAAAAAAAATTAATATGATTTTCAAATTTATGAATAACATCTAAAGGAGGTGCATAATTATCAGTTTTAGCCCAAATAATGTTATGTTTTACGTTTCCATCCTTCTCATAGGTGTTAGAAGTCTTACGCCATTCAAAATATTTGATGTGTATATTGTTACTAAATTCTAAATATTCAACAACCTTTGGTTCACAATTAGAACATTTACGATCCAAGCATGCCTCGTTATATCTATCACGACAAAGGATGTTTAAAAGATCATGATTTGTTTTAATATTTATGATTTCTGCTCTATTTAGAGCCTTTATTAGTAACTCTGAATTGCAATGATAAATACATTCGCATGTGTTTCTGTTTGGTTTGGGAAATAAAACCCAAAATGGCCTTAATTTACAGAAGAATCTGTTATTTGGATTCTCAACGCAGAACTTTTTGTACAAATTTATAAGAGTATCATTTAAGTACCTTTTTTGTTTTCTGTTTTTCTTTCTCGTGATATATTCTTTTTTGCCTGGTGCTACTCTCGTATTCTCGTCTTCATTATAAAAGCACTGAACTTTGTTAACAACATCTTTTCCTTTTTTTTTGTTAAAATTATATTGGATCTTTTTTTGCCTATTTTTCTAGTCGGTAGTTTTTTATTATTCATTGTATTGTCTTTTATCTTCTCTTTATTAATGTTTAAAAGTCTCTTCAATTTCTTGTTTTCTTGTTTTATGTTGCAAAGCTCATTTTTCATTTTTTTCATATCCCTATCTCTTTGATAACGTATATGTCTTATTGTTGCTCTTAACTTAAAAGTTTTATCAGTTTCTTTGGTCTCAGTTTCTTTTACAGAATTTGAAGGAATTGATTCTTGAAGCGGATTATTATCATCAAGGGGCTCGTCTTGTGATGTTTCAATGTCCAGAAGTTCAACATTTTCAATTTCTTTTCTTTTTTTTTGTATATATTTCTTGCTGTTAACTCTCCATCTTCTACGTCTTTCTCTTTGAGCACGTGGTGTTAAATCTTTAATGTCAACAATTTTTTTTTCGGATTTTCATTTTAAGTACCTTGCTTTTTTCTTTTCTTTTTCAATATTATATAATTCTTCATTATTTTTTAAAGCAGCGTAGCGTTTCCGCTTAACCAATCTTCTTCTCGGTAAAATTTCCTCTTTCGTCTTCTTAGCAAGTGCCATTTTTAGCTGAAATAGAAAGCATTTATTAAGCAACAGTGTTAATAGCCTATATGTTATTATTTATTTAATAAAATAAATAAACAGAAATTTATTCATTACCGTAATTTTCCATTCATTACCGTAACCCCAAAAAGGTTACGGTAAACGACTGTAATGAAGGACACGGTAATGAATAATATGCACTTTTAGGTTAATATATATTTTTCTATAAACTTTACTTACCATCTACACATTCAACAATGAAATTGACACAGAACTTAATGAATTGATGTAACAACTAGATACCAAGTTTATTTACGTATCAAGATGTAAGTGGACTTGTAATGAAACACAAAATGGACTAAACACTGTAATACTTGAACATCAATCAATTTTTGGCACGAGATCTTGCGTAGATCCTTCCCTTGTTATGTTTGCCGGTCGACTGAAGAACGGGGGAGCTGCCGCTCGCTACATGGCGACATGATTAAAGGTTTTTGTCGCGTAAAATCGAAAACTCGCCATGGTTTTGGTAATGAATTTTTTGTTGTTACAAAACTTTAAAAACACATTTGTTCCTTATTTAATCATAAAACTACGTTTTACTTTGTTATCAAGTAACAAATGATAATTCAGTTATTCAACACATTCGCCAAACTTACGATATTTGCGCTAAATTTACAAGTATACTAAAAATATAATGAAATCTAGCATCAGAACAGGCCCCTGTAATGAGTTTTGTTGTTATTTACATTTTTTTTAAATATGTTTCACATAAAAAAATCCAAAAAAAAATCAAGCATTCATTAAAAATCGTAGGTATACATGACATAGATATATTAAATAGGGTTTAAACCAAAAGTTGAATTTATTACGCAGTGGAACTTGTGAATTTGGTACATTTTGAATATTTACCCTTTTGTCCAAGAAGTTCACAATAGGGATGTAGCCAAGGTATGAAAATCAAAAAAAAAAAATATAATTAGTCCGTCTGATAATAAAAAAATTAAGACCCGTATTTTTTATTTTGTCGAAATTATCAAAAACTACTGAGATATAGCGTATTAAAGTTACGGAGTGGGGGCTAATTACGACACGCTGTGGTATATTTTAAACCACGGCATGACGTCATGCGACATTTTAAATCAATATATCTTCGGTATTTGAATGAAAGGAAAAATAAAAAATACGTGTTCAATATTTTTGATAAATCTATATGATGGACATTAAATTATTTTTTGGGATACAACCCAATGGCGCCAATTCCCTTGTTCGCAAACTTAACCAAATTTGACTTCATTGCATCTTATTCTTTCTATTGCATTAAGAAAGGCACAAAAGATAAATAAGTATAATTGCGATCCTGACAAATTAGTCAGCGTATGACATAACTTTTTCGTGATTTAGTGCGACTTTGAACGTAAGTTGCGGTACAGGCATCCAAAAAATGTTATTTGTTATTTTCCAATAGGAATTTCTTCGTAACAGTCTGGAATTTTGGGAGTTGGAAGTGTGAAACCGCCATGCTTAGGACAGCAAGTTACCCCGTGGTTCCTGCGCCTGTTCTCTCTTCGGTTGTTTTAAAATAATATACCATGACTACGAGAGCGAGGGAATAATGCAGAGCGCACCTGTCTTTGCGCAAACACTTTGCACTGAAATATTTCCGCGCCGAAGTCTAATCTCCGCTGGTATTGATTGCCATGGTCGAATTACGGACTGAACTATTTTATAATGTACTTATACTCACACTTATTCACATTACATTTTCAAAGTCGAAATTTTTTTAGGGTCGCGGTTAAATTTAAATGTAAATAAGAGCGAGTACAAATAATAAGTGTGAGTATACTGGGTGTATCCGACATCGTAACGCAAACTTCGCGAAAAGGCTAGACCGCCTGCCCCTAATAAAATTATGATAATCATTTATGTCATTAATGAACGGTTACAGAATTCACAGTGTTTAAAAAAAGTGTCGGCTCGGCCTTTGAACGTTGCAAGCGTGCCGCCGTGCGGGTTTGTAGGTTTGATGTTGATCCCTGATGTGAACTCTATTATATCAGCTGATAAGATAGTTCTTCGAGTTTTGTTTTCTTTGCGCTTTTTTGAATAATTTGCGAATTAATTAATTTTTACTTTAAAATCTTATTGGGTTATAAAAGTGTAGCAATTATGAACGGTCTAAAGTGAAAAAAACTACATATGTATTTTTTTTTATCATGAAAATGCGGACGATAAATTCCACCACTGGGGGGTTCAGTTTCTTGTACTGGATCCATGGTACTCGTTTGTACGTCGATGTCAGATACACCCTTTATAAATAAGCAAACTGAATTGGCAATGGGCCGGCCATATTATCCGTAGATTCGATGACCATAGGAATAGACGTGTTCTTGAGCGGAGACCACGAATCGGTAAACGTAAGGTGGGTCGCCTTCAGGCTAGGTGGAGCGACGATCTTCGCAGGATGGCTGGTAGTAACTGGATGAGAGTTGCCGAAGACCGAGTTGAATGACTTGAAACTGGAGAGGCCTATGTCCAGCAGTGGGCTACTTTAGGCTGATGTTGATGATGATAATGATGAGTATATTACATGTACACTAGCGGCCGCTAGCGACTTCGTTCGTGTGGAGTTATTTATGCTGCGTTCCTATTGATTGGAGCATGATGTCGTATAGCCTAAAGCCTTCCTGAATTAATGGGCTATCCAACTCAAAAAGAATTTTTCTAATCGGACCAGTAGTTCCTGAGATTAGCGCGTTCAAACAATCAAACTCTTCAGTTTTATATATTAGCATAGATTACATCTTAAAAAATTATGAAGCCTTTTGGTTAGTACCTATGTTATTCGAATACGGAGAAATACCATAGTACCTACTCGATCAATTTTGATAAAAGTTGACAATTTTACCCTGAGCACCAAATCTCAACCAACATGCAGTTCATAAGAATACGTTCTCATTACTCACATAATATCATAACAATAAATTATACTAAACTAGCACATCTGCGCACCTATAGTCTTTGTTCTAGGTCGCGTGCGCCCGCGCCGTTACCGCGCGCCGCAAATTTATAATGACCGATATTCGCTTCGAACGAATAGACCTTGCTCTGGTTACGCGGGTCGCGGGTTGCTGACTTCGTTCAGGATTCTTTTGCTGTTAAGATTTGCTATTGCTATATAATTTCCACTAGGAAACACGCCACTTTCATTTTAGCAACATCGCGTTACTAACAAATCATAAAGTCGCTAAATTGAATTGTGACGCAGCAAGACTACTGACTCGCAGAGCTATGTCGGTGACTTTGGTTCTTCTGCGGATCTCCTCATTTCTGATTCGATCACGCAGAGAAACTCCTAGCATAGCTCTTTCCATTGCCCTGCGAGTCGCTAAACTTAAGTGGCAGTGGGCAGGGCACATTGCTCGTAGAACCGATGGCCGATGGGGCAGCAAGGTTCTGGAGTGGCGGCCACGTACTGGAAGACGCAGCGTAGGGAGACCCCCAACAAGGTGGACCGATGACCTGGTGAAGGTCGCGGGAAGCCGATGGATGCGGGCAGCACAAGACCGGTCATTGTCGAAAGCCTTGGGGGAGGCCTTTGTCCAGCAGTGGACATCTATAGGCTGAGGAAGGAAGACTACTGAAAAACTGGTTTAGTTGTTTAACTAGGTCACGTGTTTTTTTGTTTTACCTTTATTCAATTGCCTAAACTGTTATAGTATAGAGAACATTTCTATGACCGTTTTAAATAACCTTCTGTGAAACGATTGTTGTCTACGAACTATCAATGTAACTTGCTTGTTGTGTCTTCTCACTACTTTCGACTTCGTGGTTGTGATAGAAATCATATAAGTTGATTAGATTTTCATATTTTATTTAACTATTTGGATATTTTGTGATTGTCAGAACGTTGTAGGAAAACTCTAGTCCACAAAGACTACGTGTTGACGGGCGGACGCTGTATTTCCATACATGTGTATTAAATTCTGCAATTTGAAAACATCTCCGCGTATCCAGAAGCTCAAAAAAAAAAAGTGTAAGGACCAATTATTTTTAAGAGTAACCATGGAGCTTCTTGATAGTTTTATATGAAATATAATATTGTAATGTTGAATTCATCATCACTCAGAATATATTTCAAGCCTTAAGATTTCTTTTACTGAACATTAGTGTGTACAAAAGCCATTTTAACACGACCGTTGGTAGCACTACTAGCTACTCCACAAAGATCGTGGCGCCACCTATCTTGAGGTTGTCCTACTATACCTGATTTGAGTACTGTGTGTCGAAGAATGATCGATATGAAAAATATAATGTCTTTGGATAGCCAAACCTGTCGCACAAATATCGAGACTTGACAAAATTATAGCTATATGTATAACTGTAATTGATTGCTTGTCATATTATACATTTATATACATATGGACTGCACGGTTAGCGCAGTGGTTAAGCTATTGACTGCTGAACTGCGTGTCGCGAATTCGACAACCGAATTCGAACCTACAAGTAGTTGTTCCGGGTCTGGGTGTTTGTGTATGTGAGTTTATATATTTGTAAACACACTCACGATACAGGAGAAATATCCTAGTGTGGGGCAACGTTATTTTTTTAAGAAAAAAAAAAAAAAAATTATATATGTAGAATTCACTTTTTAGTCTTGCATTTTCGCTCAAATTTTCTCGCCGCACCATTTTTCTGCCTTTCATGGCCATATTAAAGTTTCACTAAGTATAGTATAAAGGTGGAAAACACCAAAAACCTACAGTTTATTACGTTGCTTGTTGGTAGAGAATCGAAAACTCAAGACGTTCATGTAATGCTGCTAATCAGTGCGCGGCAATTCTTATGAGATGGTCTAATTATTTGTGAGTAGGGTTGGCTGTGCTGTTCGAAAGGTCATTGTGTAGACGGAGAAGAGGGATTTCTCCACCAGTTATAGCTGTCTATAAATGATATGCCATAAGGTTCACCTGATTATGAAAGTAGTCTGCCGCCTTTTGAGACCTGTCAAAAAATTCCCACGAATGACTCAGTCTTCATACATGATAGTATTT
This sequence comes from Sesamia nonagrioides, assembly GCA_017933935.1. NCBI lineage: Eukaryota > Metazoa > Arthropoda > Insecta > Lepidoptera > Noctuidae > Sesamia > Sesamia nonagrioides. The sequence goes on along the minus strand of JADWQK010000325.1, from coordinate 254,750 downwards.
TGTTGACAGGGTCTTGTAGGTATGAATGTAACTTCAAAAGTAGAAATATTAGCAGTGCGTTACTGTGAAAAATCCTTGTTTATAAGTAATGGTAAACTTACCGCCACATGTATCATGTACATCGAAGGACCGGGACAATTTGCCAGCAGCAGTATTTCCGTCTGACTAAAATTTAAGCGTATTTAAGGCTAGAGTGAATAGGCTCTTAATAAACTAGCGCGCTTTACCATCAACGATTGCATCACTGCTTACCATCAGGCGGGATTCTTCTTCTTCTTCAGCCTATAGAACTCCACTACTGAAGAAAGGCCTCCGCCAAGGCTTTCCACGATGACCAGTCTAGTGCTGCCCGTATCCATCAGCTTCCTGCGACCTTCACCAGGTCATCGGTCCTCCTTGTTGGGGCCCTTCCTACGCTGCGTCTTCAGGCGGGATTGCGGCCAAACTCATTTACATATACATAAAAACTAACAGAAATATTTTTGGTTTTGTATTTTATCTCAGAGAGGTTACAGCCACTCTTCATCAGATTTTCCGAACTGTTTACTTACTCTTCATCGACGATTAAGTATATCGACTAGCGATCGAAGATTGGCATCTTGTCTAGACGTTCTGATCAGAAAATCTTGGCACAGTCGGCAGCCCTGCACATTGAGTGCTATCTTACAAATCTTTACTTAAGTAAATTAATTTACCTCACCTCATACGATGAGTGAGATCCGGCGATTACATTATTATGAACCGCCAAGTTAATACTATATGTAGCTAAAATATATTCAGCGTAATTATCTGAGCGAATTGTTAGTTAATATTGTGTTCGGATGAGTGGCATGTGATGTCTACAGACGACAGCATATTAAGCTACTACAACCTGTCAGATTTATTTATTAGTTTTTCAACTTTATCCCTAAAGTATTAAGTCTCAAGGTTTATTGGGAATATTCGATAGTTTGGGGTAGGTTGACATGCTGTCGTCCGTACATAGGTTATGCTTGAAGACATTAATTGTAGATAACTGTACTACCACTCTTACTAAAGGTAGCGGTAGTACAAGCGCCTATACGGCAAATTAACAGAACCTAAACTAAGACCTATAAGCCCTGTAGTCCCTACGACCCTAAGTCCTATAAGCCCTACAGCCCTGACCTACAGTATAATATATATAGTTCGTAATAAATAAATATATAAATAAGTGCGGGATGTCTGCACTAAGAGACCTAAGGTAACAGACGGATAGTGGGTAGGATTTCCAGGTAAGGGTGAAGGGTGAACTCACTGCCAGTCCAGCAGACTCTCAAGACTGATTAGAGATGGCTAAAGGTGTCTTGGCCACAGTGAGGAGTAATGAGACAAGAATAAATTCTAATCTGATCAGTTCTGTGAGTCTGCTGGACTGGCAGTGAGTTTACCTTTCATCTTGTTCCATGTTTTTTTTTGCATATTTTCAACTAGCTTTTCTTGAATTCATTTTGCCATTGGTCTGAGGCTCTGCTACAAAACATGTGGTCCTTTTTTTGAAGATGGGAAATCTGATGAATATTAGATATGTACACCATATAGATAAAAAACAAACATAAATATAAAGATTTTACAAAAGATGACATAATGGGCGATCTTATCGCTCAGAGCGATCTTTTACAGACAACCTTTGGAAATGACCTCTCGGCGGAGCGGAAGGTCGTGTCAGACGCTTACTGACTTCTACTGACTAAAACTCACCAGTGTTTCTTTACTTGCCTGTGCACCTGCGGCCACGGTGTCTCAAACATGAGGCCATGCGTTTCATTATCGGGATGGGCAAAGTGTTATTGGTCTTTTTTATCGGGAAACTCTTATTGACAGCTCAGAGTCTAGAATTCTGCGCAGTTAATAGCTTGTCCCATATTACATGGAACTTGATAGCCGGTAAGAGTTCAACATACCTCTCTGTCTCCAACACAATGGAGGAAGTCCATGACCAATTCCACCACGAAACCAAAAAATAAAATAAAATATTTTCTTTACATAAATTATACTTATATGCATATTGCTGTTGGAGCCCTCAAAAGTCCAACAATTCTAACTGCAATGCTTGGATGTCGTCTTCCGGTTGTGAAGGTCAGACGGCAATCGCTTCACGGAAAATATCGAAGTTTAGCCATATCAGCAGTTAGACTGGTAAAGCGGACCCCAGACTCCAAAGCTGAAAAAGCTTCGATAACGCGTGATGATGATGATGATGATGATACTGATATGTATATTATGTATATCACATGAATTTAATTATTCAGACGAAAGCATTTGTAACAATCATAGATACCACACTCGATAATCAGGGATGTGATTATCGTAACACATAGGCATCGCCCTGATGGCTTATAGAGGCTAAATCAACACCTCTCGTTAGTTGCAGCACTCGGGGTCAAGGGCTTGATCCCTAGGAGAGCTCTTGACGGCTGCGCAGGCATTTCGAATACCTACCTACATTCCTTTTTGCTTCTGTTAAAGCGGAAGTTAGAAAAGTATTCCTGCTTACCATCAGGTGGGATAGCGTTCAAGCACTACTTTATAATATTTAATAAAAAATATATGCTTTATACATAAATACACATACAAAAAAAAAGTAAGTTTCTTTTGTAATTTCATAATTTCATAGGAGCTTTTTATTATATGCACATCTTGAAAGTATATACCTACGATAACGGTAACATATATATTTATCAAAATTTTGTCTGTCCGTTTATTCCGGTTAATCTTCGAAACGGCTGGAATGACGATGACGGGACTTTCATTGGCAGTTATTAGGTGTTATAAAGAGTAACACAATAGAAGTATGAAACTTTGCGCAACGATTTATAACATAACGAAAGCTTTTAAAATACACACATTAAAATGGATACAATTTGATATGGAGTTTAAAGCTTTTTTATTATTATTTTAGCATCAAACAGTCATATAGAAACAATAACTTATAAAGACAATTGGTTTCTTGCAATAGACCTATAGTGCCGACAATGTTATATTATTGTTACAATAATAGAAAACTCCTTATAAGGAAAGACGGGTTAAACATATATGTTTCGGTATATAATATTTTTTCATCAAAACATGACTTCACTGAAGTTCATCAGTTTGAAAGTCCGTAAACTTGTAAAAAAGGTAAGTTTGAATTAGGTGATATATTTACTTTTTAGCTTTAATTTTAGGTATCTAAAAATAAAAATATCTCTCTGTAAATTCTCTATTACAGTTGTTAGTGATACACCATAAGAACGTACAAGTTTTATTCGTTTCGCGAATGTATCGATTTGCGCTAAATTACAAGCAATTGAAATATCTATACGGTTCTGTAATCTCGGGTAATCGTGGAATGTCCGATAGCTCACCGGTGAGCGCGATCCGTCGAGTCATGCAGTCAGCCAGTGACACATGCTGCAGAAAGCGTGACCACATGTTACAATTAGCCGTATCTCTTCGCGAGGTGTCTGCTGCCATCTTGATAGGCGAGGTGAAATGCTATCTTTTGTATTGCACACAATAGACTTAGGGCGTGTTTATTTGGCGGTTTTTACGGATATTATTTCAAAGTTACTTGTAAAAAAAAATCTGGATTACAGTCTGTCGGTGAAACCTGGAAAAGAAACTGGAGACATCTCTTTCTTTGTCCTTTAAAACTGACCTGAAGAGTATATCCTCTAACATTACTTTGCAAAATTATAAGTACCGTCAATATTTACCAAATAAAATTATGAAAGATCAATACTACCATTTTAAAATTAATATCAACGTGTTAAGTATTTGCTGATAAGCATATGAAAAGGCGGTCGAGTGTCCCGTAACTCGGTTAAAGTAGACACCAAGTTCAAAGCGGGGAGGACACGGCGCAGCATACGCTCTCCGAGTGTGTAGCCTGGGAGGAATAGCGCCGTGCCCTCACAAATGAAGTAGGAGGCGAGCTGACGCTGCCGGCAGTAGTGCGGAGGATGGTCGGTAGCGCAGAGTCCTGGGACGCGGTGGTGTCCTTCTGCGAGGACGTGATGTCGCAGAAGCTGCGGTACGGTGCGGTAGTTTAACGCCTCACTACCCCGTGCAGAAGGCGCGGCCCGGACAGACCGGGCCGACGCGAGAATGTGGGGCCGCGGCAGAATCAAGGACTCCCGCGGCCCCGTGCGCACGTGACCGAAGACCACCCCAGGGCGGCGGACATCCATGAGGATTTTCCACCCCGCACCAAAAAAAAAAGACACCATAGTTGAAACGACGAGATTAATAGACCCTCGAAAATTTCAATCTCGAGTGACTGTTTCTAAAATCCCACATATCGACAATGTTTTCTAAATAAAACCTCATTCCTCTTGTAACCCATGTGAACAGTGGCTAACCGGAGCTAAACCTAGAGTTTACCTTATCTGCTTACTTTGTTTACTGCGCAGCTCGCCGTTACGGAGCTGAGAGTACCAAAACGGTGACCACTATCAACACTCCTATGTCAGGAACTTTATCGGTCTATTATAACTTTACGGTTTTTGTTGACGTCAAAAGATGCCTGGATCATGACTTCGGACTTCGGTTTTATAGGTCAGATTGAAAGGCATGTTATCTACTTTTTTGGCTATAAATGTAGGGGAAGACTGGTATGACATGGCTCGCAAAGGGATGACTACCGAAATGATGATCAATAGAGAAGTATGGATGAAGAAGTTATGTTACTCTGACCCCAAATAAATTAAAACGACAAGGGAATGATCGGGCTTGCGGGCTGTGAGCAGTGGGCAGCTTGCCGCCCGGTAAGGACCAGGCCCAAGTAGACGGCGTGTTGTATTTCACGCGCGCTTCAAATAGATGTCAGCACATCCTGACGGGGTCCACGAAGACCGATGCCTCCTGGGTGAAACCGTGGCCCTGGCGCACAGGCAAGTGAAGGAACACAGGTGGGTTTTAGTCAGTAAAAGTCTGCCATACCCTTCCGCTCTTGCCCAGAGCGGGAGATGTCATTTGATGACTTCCCATCAAAAAAAAAAAAAAAATGGCTAAGAGAATGATGAAGATTTATTTGCGTTTTTGGTTTAGAAAACCATTTATTCGGTATAAGAGTTACCGATCTTTTACTTTGGCGTAGTATAAGATAGCCTAAACAGAATGGTGTAATAATGGTCCTCTTTTATGCTTCAGTCAGAGACAACAATCTCGATGGCCAAGATTGCTTAGACGTAATATAATATACAGTTGGATAATGTGCGCGTGCGCATTGGTAAACTACGCTTCACGAAGATGCTCAGAAAGGAAATTGTTTTCCCCAAATAAAGTTACCATTTCTCGTATCCAAACGTCAAAGATAAAGAAAGAAATTGCGAAAAAATCTTCAAAGTCTCTTCATCATTAATTAAACTATTCATGAGCTGAACAGAATTCAGTTCATTTATCTGTTATTACCTTCTGACGCATTTCCGGTCGGTAGCCACAAGTTGTTCGATGGAGTGCATCATCAGTTTTTATGGCAATGCTAATTATTGCATGCTACGCTACTTCTCTGGTACTGTTATGGGCGGGTCAGGTGGTGAATGAGAGCGTGCTCGCTTTTTGTTGAGTTGGCTATTCATCTTAGATATTGGCGCCAATTCTCCTGTTCACAAACTGAACTAATTTTAAGTTAAGTGCGTCTTTTTCTTTCCATTTCATTAAGAAAAGGATAGAAGATAAAATTTTAGTTTAATCCTGTCAAATTAATATAGGATAAGGCAGGATAAGTTAGGATATAAACTTACTCAAGAAAAACTAACTTAAGTCTAGGTTGTATGGCGTACTACGGCTTTGCCTTTTCCACCAAAAAAAAAAAAACAAAAAAATAATTAGTCCGTCTTTTAGACAATAAAAAAATTAAGACCCGTATTTTTTATGTTGTCGAAATTACCGAAAACTATTGAAATATAGCGTATTAAAAATACGGTGTGGGGGTTAATTACGTCATGCGACATTTCAAATCAATATATCTTCCTAAGTATTGTTGAAAGAAAGAAAAAATAACAAATACGTGTTTAATATTTTTTATAAATCTATCTGATGGACATTAAATTATTTTTTAGGATACAACCCAATTGGATATCTTGGTATCAATTTTGATCATGTGTAACAGTCAAGCTCATCTGTCGTATAATTTGAAACAAAGGGCTATACAAGGTTTTTTTTTGTAATATTATAATTAAAACGTTGTTTGTTACTTCTAAACCAAGTTGTAAAATATCATAGCACCTTCCGCTAGAAAAACCTATCAACATTCGCCCAACTGTTTCTTGCCCGTTATTGATGCTTTCAACAAGCAAAAGTAATTTTCTCTTTAATGGAAACTCGCTGGCGTTTATTTCTTGATATTTGTATCTGCGTCAAAACTCCAATGTCATCACATCATTCTACTAGCCTTTCACCAGGTATGTGTTCCGCCTCCGTTCTAACGATCTCGGGAATGCTAAGCAGCTACATTGTTACAGCGAGGAATGTAAACTGATTAGAAATTGGTTCAATCTGCAGGCCACCACAAGACATGGGGTTTTCCGGCAGGCAATTCTTGGCCTCCAATAAATGGTAGTATACTACATCTTTATCTTAATACTTGTGTTACTTATCACGTGTATGGTCATTAGCTATTGATATCGAGCCGTGAGCGCATGCGAGTTGTGGTGGCCTAGTAGTTATAACACCAGCCTCTCAAGTATGAGTGTGAGGGTTAGATTCCAGGTCAGGCAAGTACTAATGTAACTTTACTAAGTTATAAGTACTTTCTAAGTATATCTTGGACACCAATGACTGATTAAAAGGTGAAGGACAACATCTCGAGGAAACCTGGACTTTAAGTCTGAAATCGCCAACCCGCTTTGAGCAAGCATAGTGATTATGCTTAACCCGAGAAGGGTTATGTATGACAGGAGACCTGTGCCCAACAGTGGGGCGATAAAAGGTTGATGATGATGATGATGATGATGATGATTGATATCGATATGAGAATTTCTTTTTGGTAAAACGCCTGGAAGCGTAGCTCCAGACTTTGACGATTTTGAATGAGGCACTACAGAGTGGTGCTGACAATACGACAATAAATTAAACATCGTGTACCTCAACACATTCTCAGTCTAGCCATAAAAAAATAATATAAAAATATACATTAGTTTAGTCACAGGAAATTATTTTTAATTTTTCACATTTTCTACATGATGTACATGTTGATAAGGAAGCGCTTAGAGGTTGATGACTGCCGCATTCAGCGGTACTAAACTTTAATAATAATGGCGCGAAAAGGCAAGTCGATACAGGAACGCGCTGTCGCCCGCTGACTGGAGGTTATTGAACCAATATTTTAAAGGATATTCTATTCCATTTGCAATTTTATGCGATTTAGTTTGTTTGAAATTTATTTTTTTCTATGGTTCAGGATTATTCCTATGAACCAGCATGGTCTGTGTTTTCATTTATTGTCGTATTGTCAGCACCACTCTGTATAAATTGGACGGTGGCAAATTCGTTGGCGTGGAAACCCCCTAACTAGATGAAATGACGAGTTTAAGATGGTGGCGGTGACTGAATGGATATGGAAGGTGAGGACAATGTGTTGTGGCATAGCCTGGGAGAGGTATGACCATCAATGGACTGAGTTGATGTTGACTAGAAAAATTTAAGCCTAGCCTGTAGCTATTCAAAATCTACCAAATAAATAGTCTCACAGCAGTCCATTTCTGCTCCATCAGGGATATGTATAATATGCACCTTTGCTTAATCAAATAGCATCTTAACAAAAGAACTGAGAGATTATTCTCAAAAGATCAATATACCATATTCTAACAATCTTATTAAACGGTGAACCAAATCACCTTTAAACTGTGGGAAGAGGATATGTATCATTTTCCATAAAAAGTGTATTTTTAAAAACATAGGTACATAGTGTAAACCGTTTGACATACATATGTGTAACTCCTTCTCTGTATGAGAGGAGACCTGTGCCCAGCAGTGGGACGATAAAAGGTTGATGAAGATATGTGTAACATCTACACAAGATTTTCTCCAGAGCTAAAATGTCAAAAATAAAAACAAAGCCCGATTGCAAACATAACGAATACCAAACTAAATTTACGACGTGCTAACCGTCTCGATAGTCTCTGAGTAAAAGCTTACATTCTAGTGTTGTGCCGCGACAATGCGACTGTCATCGGTCGATATATTACACTCGCTACCGGCTCGGCACGCGGCTAATATTTTATATGGGCGGTCTTCATTGCAATCGGGACCTGTTGAAGTAGGGTTGGGAAGTGAATGTCGATAGTTTTTGTTTTGGAATGTTGTTAGTGATATTAAAGCACTATGTGGTGACTGGTGAGACTTAGATAATTGTGGAATTGAATTAAATATTTTAGTAAAAACTAGCTATATTATTACGTTTCAATGACATTTAGTGCAGCTTCTGTTTTTTGATTTGGGTTGAGTGTTTTTACTAGCGAAACTCTTTGTTATCCTGTTGCGGAAGAGTTGAATTTACTTCAATAACTTCCTCTAAAAATGAGGATCTAAATAGAGATGCGATATTGATGTTTTTTAATTTATATGAGTAGGTACGTGATTATAACACTTTAATTTAAATATTTGGGTAATTGAGTGTAGTCTTTCCAATAAAAATAAAACACAGGATGTAATCATTGCGATTGCCGCGGTTAGTTTGAAAGAGATACCATGGCTCATGGCGCACAGGCAAGTGAAGGAACACGGGTGGGTTTTAGTCAGTAAAAGTCTGACACGCTCTTCCGCTTCGCCCAGAGCGGGAGAGGTTGTTTGATGATTTCCCATGCTGAAAAGAGTGTAATTATAAAAATCATGAATCATCCATTCATAAATTTTGCAATTATAACCCAGTAGTCAACTTCTAATTATTTATCGATACTGCACATGCGCCCCAGCCCTACCGGTCGAGTGAAAGAGGCGTGCACTGGTTGCTCTCATTAATCTTTCATTTCTACGTTATATTATTAGAGGAACGGGTTTGCACGGATGCTGCGGGGACGCGGGATTTGTGGGGTGAGGTAAGTGCGCGCGGGGGGCAGGGCGTGAACCCAAGTGAACCCGCAGTAGCACCTGCCGCGTCCGGTCGGCGACTGCTCCACGTAACTCTAAGGTTGCCAGGGAAACATTGTGATCTTGTAAATTGACAGGATTCCGAGGATATGATCTGAGGTATATCAGCTTTGTTTAGCTAAATATTTTCATACAGTGCTGGAAACCTGGCAGGAAGGACTTCGTAAGGTAACCCTCGTCTTTGTCAATTAGGGTTCATATTTCAAATTCTTATATAAATTAATAAAGGCATTTCAAAAAATCCTCATAAAAGAAGAATTGCGAACATGAATTAAGAATACCACGTTTAAAGTTTTCGTACGAAAACTCTAGGGCTGCCACGGCGCTTTTCCGATTCGAGGAAATTTGTATACATTTTTTTAAAATCTTGATTGTTTGCTTGACGATTACCTAATAAAAATAAAAACAGGTAGAGGTACCTATTATCGTTTTGTAAACCGGAACCCACTTTGGTAATCTAATTAAATCCATTAGAGTTAAAGACTTAGCCAATGACAGACAGAATAATGAACTCGGCCTTTAGATGTAATTGCATATTTGATTTATACTGGCCATTAAAACTGGACCATTGCATAATAGTGATCTGATCTGACTTAAATAATTCTGTATACAAAGGATGATGAGCAACCCAATGAAAAGGAAAGTTATCTAAGTCTAAGGATGAGTTAGCATTTTAGACCTTTTACATTTTTTTTAAATGTAATTATAAACTAGTGCTTGACCGCAATCCCGCCTGATGGTAAGCAGTGATGCAATCGTTGCTGTTAACGCGCGCTAGCTGATTAAGAGCGTATTAACTCAAAAAAAAAAACTGAGTGAATAGGAAGGAGAACGGCAGTTGAGCGAGGTGATGCAATGTTAAACCCAACAATACGAACAACGATGCAGCGCTTGAGGGAGATTGATCTGGAGACCCTCTACTACCAAACTCCCGATCGTATCCGGTACACATCGGAACACAACTGTTAAGACCCGTCCTCCGTACGGTTTCACCAGACATCATGCGGGAACACGACGAATCGCTTGGCGGAAAGACTCACACATCACTAGCAATGGCTTCAATTATGATAGTTCAACAATGTATTCATTGCGGTATTTACGTTGTTGAGATCGAGAACAAATTTCTATAAAATATAGAATAAATGGATTAGCCGTAATCCTTCAAAATAATTTAGACATAGGTTAATCTTTTTTTTAAATACGTTACCCCACACTACGATCGAACTTCTCCTGTATCATTGGTGCGTTTAAATACATATAAAGTCACATACACATACAGCAAGACTCGGAACAACTACTTGTAGGTCATACAAATGTTTTTTCCGTGCTGGAATCGAACCTGCATCACATAATGCAGCAGTCAATAGCTAAACCACTGCGCTAATAGTGCAGTCAACTGTTGTATACCTTCTTCAAATTTATCTTACACGAAAGATTTTAGCAAATTTAACAGAAGAACTTTAAAACGAAAACCGAATCCAATGAAACTTTTTATATATTTATGCATTTATTTCAGGCATCAAGGCCCATACATACATATACAATACTATATTAACATAAAAACTTAAAATACTATAAATACGTAACATAATTAATTACATATCTAAACCTAATGTACACGAAGTGTCGGCGTCGTGTTTCGCCGACCGATGTGTTGCCAACCCTATTGAAACTTTGGAGGTCGTAAAATGTGAGGTTTTAATGGCTGTCACAATATGTAATCGTATTGAGAGATAACGTTGAAGGTACATGGCCTCTCGTTTCGGTTGTCCGTCCAAGACTGGATTATAGCAGCTGTACTGACAGGCTGAGGTTGACAGATGCTTTTATACTGTTATATTTAATTCGAATGTGTCCGTCCACTAAAACAAGCCATAACTTGCTCGCTTAGTTTCTTAATATTCAATGATGTTATTCTTTCCGCACAAAGTATGACTATAAACATTTGCCAATCAGCAAAGGGTATAAACAGTCAATAAATTACGTTTATTTAGCACGAAGTAAAAGCTAAACAATACATCAGATAAAAATAAATAAAAGTAAATTAATTTATTTTCTCTCACAATGGTTTTGTATTAATTAACAGTTTTGGACTATAATATAGTATATTCACATTGTGAGAGCTGGTGCCAGAAGTGAGTTTTACGAAAACGTGTAGTACATGAGGCAAGTGAAGAAACCCGGGTGGGTTTTAGTCAGTAATAGTCTGATACGCACTTCTGCTACGCCCAGAGTAGGAGAGGTCATTTGATGATTTCCCATACAGAACAAAAAGGTCACCATAAATAGAGAAATCAAATATAAAGTGAAAGGCCTATTTAGGAAATTAGCAGTAAAGTGTGTCAAGTTCACGTATCATATGGGTAAGGCAGACAGACTTTCGTCAAGTCAACATTCTACATAGTCGAATTGAATTGACGCCGAAGGATTAAATAAAATTCTAACATCGAAACCTGAATTTCGAAATGATTTTACCGAATCTATCGGCTAGTCATACAGACATGTCTTTTTTATAATTTTAAACTAGTTCTTGACCGCAATCCCGCCTGACGGTAAGCAGTGATGCAATCGTTGATGGTAAAGCGCATAAGCTTATTAAGAGCCTATTCACTGAAAAAAACTGAGTGGAAGGAAGACGGCAGTTGAGCGAGATGATGCAATGTTAAACCCAACAACACGACCAACGATGCTGTGCCAGAGGGAGATTGATCTGGGAACCCCACACGACCCAACTCGCGTCACAACAACATTTGGCGCATCGTAACCGGTACACATCGCAATAAAACTGCTCCCGTCCTCCGTACGTCCAGTTACTACACACCTGACAGTTCTGAAAAAAATCAATATCACCATTAATGCATCAATACTGCATCATCAGTATTTATGTTTTCAGCCGACTGAGTAGAAATGCCACCGTGTAAGCATAATGTAGATGTAGTCAGAAGTTTACACCTGGCATCTGGTGGAATGTAAACTCAGACCTCCTTTTATCAAGGTTTTCATGATACAATTGTTACAGAATCGACCGCTAGGTCACGGCTTTACCCAACTTCTTCGTAATACATACTAACATGCCAAATACCGCCGAATATATTTATTAACCCGGTACCATCGGGCTTAGAATAGTACCAACCCATATCCTCCCGTGGATGTCGTAAGAGGCGACTAAGGGAACTCTCACCAGGGAAGCGGGCAGCAGCGCTTCTCTTGTGGAATATCAAACTACTGCGAGCCCCAATCCGCCTGCCAAGTGTGGGGATTATGGCAAACCCCCTCAATGCAAGAAAGTCTTGTGTTAGGTCTTTGTCCAGCAGTGGACCATTTGTCGTATAACGACAAGAAAAGACTTTAGAGGGAGACAGTATTTATTAAGTATACAGAAAAGACAAGATGGAAGTATAAAAATGAATAATGTCGATGAATGATTGATGGGTGATGGTGAAGGGCGGCCCCTGGTGGACCGGCGGCAGTTACGGAGAAGCGGCCCTGGCGGACCGGCGACAGCAACAGACGAGCGGCCCTGGCGGACCGGCGACAGCAACAGACGAGCGGCCCTGGTGGACCGGCGACAGCAACGGACGAGCGGCCCTGGTGGACCGGCGACAGCAACGGACGAGCAACCGGCGACAGCAACGGACGAGGCCCTGGTGGACCGGCGACAGCAACGGACGAGCGGCCCTGGTGGACCGGCGACAGCAACGGACGAGCGGCCCTGGTGGACCGGCGACAGCAACGGACGAGCGGCCCTGGTGGACCCGGCGGCAGTTGCAGAGGAGCGGCCCTGGTGGACCGGCGGCAGCTACGGAGGAGCGGCCCTGGTGGACCGGCGGCAGCTGCAGAGGAGCGGCCCTGGTGGACCGGCGGCAGCTACGGAGGAGCGGCCCTGGTGGACCGGCGGCAGGTACAGAGGAGCGGCCCTGGTGGACCGGCGGCAGCTACGGAAGAGGGACTGCCCCGGCGTCACAAGGCCGGCAGCAGTCGAAGGCTCCGGCGGCAAAGGGCCAGGCAGCTCCAGGCGCACCAGTTATATAGAGACTGGCACAGCAGGAAAAACCCTAGAAGGGCTCTCGAGGCAACGTTTACTGGAGACCTACTTTTAAGAGGCTTGTTTGGAAGCCAGAGCTCGACTGACCACTGCTCTGCGATGATTCCTAAAGAAACCTCGCAGAACGGTCGGAGGTCGAAATTTAAAATATTCGAAAATATGGACGAGGAACGGTAAATAATTTTACCATAAAAGAGTTCGAATAACAATTATGAAATAAAAATAGCAGACCAACAAGAATTTTGATGAGAAGGTTGTCATAGATACATCATCAACAATGTTGTCAAAAAAATGTCAAAATAATGAAAATGTTCTGTAACAATGTAAATATAAATGGTATTAAATTAAAAAGTGCAGTGTTTGATAGGAAAAAGTGATACAGTCCTGCATAGATACGGCTTCCAACGCTAAGGGGACACTAAGTCGCCGAAACTTAGGCTTAAAGTTGAGGACTGTATCTGTGAACAGAAAAATGAGCCCTAGTGTGGTGGAATATGATCAAAAACAGAGCCTCATAATAATGGAATGCATATTATGGACCGTGGAAACGAATAATACATATATAAGTATGACTATGAGTATAAATAATAAGTGTAAGTATATCTGAATATGTACATAACATTACATTTTCCCCCCGACCCTGGAAAAATTTTCAACTGTAGAAAATTTTCTAATAAGATTTCAAGTAGGGACTGTAAAACAACACTTCACACATTCATCCATCTCCATTCACCCATTCATACCACCTATCCTTTCAAGCAATCTTCTTCATACAGGTATGGGTGGAGTTCACAGTTGATGACTGCCACTCATAGAAGTGTGTTTTAGAATGACGACAAGGCTTATTTTTGGAGTTGTCAGCCGCTCCAGACTGGAAGGAAAAAAAAAAGGAAACATTAGATAATGTAAGTAGAAATTTAAGCTCCTAGAAGAGCGAAAGTTAGCATTTGGTTTAGGCTTATTTTAGGAGTAACCAACCGCTCCTGCATAGGCTTATTTAATGAGTTGCAATCCGCTCCATAGGGTAAAAGAGTGAGACTGAAGAGTAGGGTCGAGCAAATGTAATGTTTGTGTAGTGAGTGATGTTTATATATAATATAAAAAATAAATAGGATGTGCAGCTGTAAACAAAAGAAAGAAGTAATATTTACATAAATAATTAGTAGATAAAGTAATTGACATTAATAAGAATCGTTTTTCAAAGAATCGAAAGTTTCGAAGTTAATATATCTTCCGATGGTGTAGTGGGAGCTAGCAGAAGTATCTGCTTCTTTAACAATATAACTGTTTTTGCTGGTTCCTCCAGTCTAATTGTAACTTCATATTCAAGCTCGTTTTTATTTAAGAGTTCAAATTTGATTGGACGAGACATATTTAAGTGTAAGTTAGAAAAAGATAGTTAAGTATGTAAAAGTATACCTTGTTTTCCTGTTAGGGAAAAAAAAAGAAAATTAAGTTAGGTGTAGTAAGTATATATGAGTGAATGAGTTATGTGTGTGTTAAGAGAAAATGAAAGGGATAGAATAGCCAAAATATTTAACCAAAGAGCTGAGAATGTACGACACTAGACGAAGTGTTTCTTTTGAATTTAGGAAGTTAAGGGGGTGCAGGAAATTTTCGTTGGGCGCCAAACTGTCGTATAACGACAAGAAAAGACTTTAGAGGGAGACAGTATTTATTAAGTATACAGAAAAGACAAGATGGAAGTATAAAAATGAATAATGTCGATGAATGATTGATGGGTGATGGTGAAGGGCGGCCCCTGGTGGACCGGCGGCAGTTACGGGGGAGCGGCCCTGGCGGACCGGCGACAGCAACAGACGAGCGGCCCTGGCGGACCGGCGACAGCAACAGACGAGCGGCCCTGGCGGACCGGCGACAGCAACAGACGAGCGGCCCTGGTGGACCGGCGACAGCAACGGACGAGCGGCCCTGGTGGACCGGCGACAGCAACGGACGAGCGGCCCTGGTGGACCGGCGACAGCAACGGACGAGCGGCCCTGGTGGACCGGCGACAGCAACGGACGAGCGGCCCTGGTGGACCGGCGACAGCAATGGACGAGCGGCCCTGGTGGACCGGCGGCAGCTGCAGAGGAGCGGCCCTGGTGGACCGGCGGCAGCAGCAGAGGAGCGGCCCTGGTGGACCGGCGGCAGCTGCAGAGGAGCGGCCCTGGTGGACCGGCGGCAGCTACAGAGGAGCGGCCCTGGTGGACCGGCGGCAGCTACGGAAGAGGGACTGCCCCGGCGTCACAAGGCCGGCAGCAGTCGAAGGCTCCGGCGGCAAAGGGCCAGGCAGCTCCAGGCGCACCAGTTATATAGAGACTGGCACAGCAGGAAAAACCCTAGAAGGGCTCTCGAGTCAACGTTTACTGGAGACCTACTTTTAAGAGGCTTGTTTGGAAGCCAGAGCTCGACTGACCACTGCTCTGCGATGATTCCTAAAGAAACCTCGCAGAACGGTTGGGGGTCGAAATTTAAAATATTCGAAAATATGGACGAGGAACGGTAAATAATTTTACCATAAAAGAGTTCGAATAACAATTATGAAATAAAAATAGCAGACCAACAAGAATTTTGATGAGAAGGTTGTCATAGATACATCATCAACAATGTTGTCAAAAAATGTCAAAATAATGAAAATGTTCTGTAACAATGTAAATATAAATGGTATTAAATTAAAAAGTGCAGTGTTTGATAGGAAAAAGTGATACAGTCCTGCATAGGTACGGCTTCCAACGCTAAGGGGACACTAAGTCGCCGAAACTTAGGCTTAAAGTTGAGGACTGTATCTGTGAACAGAAAAATGAGCCCTAGTGTGGTGGAATATGATCAAAAACAGAGCCTCATAATAATGGAATGCATATTATGGACCGTGGAAACGAATAATACATATATAAGTATGAATATGAGTATAAATAATAAGTGTAAGTATATCTGAATATGTACATAACATTACACATTATAGGCTGATGAAGAAGAAGAGACAAGCTCGTGGTTAATTACTTTTACTAAATACAATGCTACGAGACCAGACGGAACAACAATAGGGTATTTGACAAAAAAAAAAAAAAAAAAACTAATTAGTCCGTCAGTCAGATTTCCAAAAAATACTGGACACGTATTTTTCTTTTTGCATATAAACAAAAAAATTAAGACGACACAGCGCGTTGAAAACTCGTGTGACGTCACTGCACACTACACTTTTTAGCAGCCAGTGACGTCACCAGCGACCACTCCTGACCTGATGCCTTTTACATTTGTTAATTTTTATTGATTTGATAAAACAAAATATACGTATCCAATATTTTTCTATAATCTGAATGACAGACTACATAGAATCAATTTTTTTTTTACCCAGGAAACATCCCTATTGAATGAGATGCTTAGGACCCGGATACTCAACTGGCTACAACGGTTGTGTGTCGATTTCTTATGATTAGAACTTAGAAGGAGCTGCTCGGTAAATTCTCAAGGTAAGGCCTAAAGCCTGAGGCTGTTTCGTAGGAAATGTATGCGTGAAAACGTTAGCCTATTTGGCCTTATTAATATTGAGTATGGGTCCGAACAAATATATATATAATCCTACCAGAATTTACGAGCTTTATTATAAGTAGTTATGCAATGTATATCCTGTTTTGGTAGTTTGTTTTAGAAGCCTTCAAAGGATGGTGTTAAGTAGAGTTGTTAATACCTTTACCGAAAATTAATGGTACTTTGTTTTTCAATTTAAATTACTTAGTGTATTTTCCAAAGATATCGAATTCCGAAAAAAAAAAAAATTTCTTCACTTCTTAATGTTGTTTTTACAGTGACAAGAAGTTATTTATCATAATTTGATTTGTCTTCACATTTATGACAGCTGATTAATTAAATCAAGTTGGCTACTAATAATTTTGCGGTTTCGATAAAGAACGCTAAATCAAATCCGTTAATAAACATTAAAATTTTAGTGCACAGTTCTGATTTACTTTGTGTGTACCGTTTTCTAAAAGTCGGGTAGAGTGCGAAATCGTTAACCAATGGTCATTATAATTCAAATGCTATCCGGTAAGGGCGGTAAGGCTGACCATGTGAATGGCCAAGCCAAGCAATAATCTCGGGACATGGATCGAAATTAAACAAAGGGACGATGAAATACGAACATGTTTATAGTTGATATTGATGTTTTGGCGTACTTAATTTTTATTAAAGAAATCTGTATGTCCCATAAGTTACCCTGCTACGACTTTATTCTAATATAGGATTCTTATGTCGATTTCGGCTTAACAAACTATTTTGGTTCTTTTATATAATGCCTTTAACTATAGATATCGGGTGGATTTCTTAGACAAAGCTATTGAAGATGAGTTTACAAAAAGAAAATCTTTAAAAAAGTTGGATTTGGTTTTTATGGGAATCTATCTAACCTGATTTTCAGCAATTTTCAATAACAGTTTGGGCTAATTTTGGGCGGTCAGATCACTCTTAATGATAAGACCGCTCACTGTTATTTATACGTGTATATATCCTGTAGTCTCAGGAAATTAGCCGCTAAATGTGAGGAGTATGCTAGAACACATTGGATTTAATGGTCTTTAGACTGGGGTTGGCCCGAAGTATGTACCACGTGTATTACTCAATGGTGCTTCGCTTAAAAGAGTTTTGAAGTTCAAATATCTTGGTCATATATTGACCCCTGACTGTCCAATATAACAATGCCTCCAGGGCCTTGATGGGGCTGCCCCGTTGTTGTAGCGCATTAGGAATGTTCGCGGACGCACATATTAATTGTTTTTACGCAACGATGCGAATGAGATGTGCATCCCTGGTGCGTAGAGTTCGGGACAGCTCCAATAATATCCTGAAAATTATCGCTAGCAGGCTCAATTATATTTATGTTAATCACTGCAATATCATCTCCCACGGGATGAAAACAAATTAGCGGTACTTCACACCGGGGCAGCTTCTAATGTTGTACAAAGCACAGGTCCGCTCGTGTGTGGAGTACTGCAGCCACATTTGGGCTGGTGCTGCGAAATGTCACCTGGCTACTTTGGATTCAGTGGAGAGGCGTGCGAAGAGGCTGATTGGCGACCCAGAATTAACTCGAAACGGTCTCCAAAGCCTGGAGCACAGGCGTAGAGTAGCCAGCCTTTCGGTCTTCTATAGGTTGCATTCTGTTGAGTGTGCAAGGGAATTTCAGGATTTAATTCCCCCATCTCCGTTCCACCATCGGACGACCCGTCGTACGGCGAGTTTCCACCCTTACGTTGTTGACACCACTGCGACCCGGACGAAGCGTTTCGCTTCCTCTTTTATACCGCGTATATCGAGGGAGTGGAACAATTTGCCAGCGACGGTGTTTCCGTCACATTACAATTTGAGTGTCTTCAAGGCTAGAGTGAATAGGCTTTGAATAAACTAGCGCGCTTTACCATCAATGATCGCATCACTGCTTACCATCAGGCGGGATTGCGTTCAAGCGCTATTTTATAAATTATAAAAAAAAAAATATTAAATATTTTTGACTAGCATACTTCTTAAGTTTTTACTAACAATAGTGGGTCCATGTTACTTGAATAAAAATTATTAATTATTAATTATTATATTCATTCAGTATGGAGTATTCTATTGGATTCGGTGTACTAAAAACCTGAACACATGAGTACACCCCACAGCAGTACCTATCGTAAGTGTAGAAGTGCTCACCAATTACCAACTGTGAAGGCTCTACTGATGATAATTGAATATATGGTTTATGAAGCTCGAGCCGGCACACGGGGCCGCCAGCTGCCTAGCGCGGCTATGAATACGCCTACCCATTTGCACCCTTTATAGAATATGTAAAATCAATTGGGGGATCAATTTAATAATAAATATTTATTTTGTTGCTGTTCTTGGAATTGAAAGTAGCTATTATTGTTGTTTATTAACTTTAGTTGCTTAGTACGGAGTTAAGTGTACGAATGGTTGGACAATGTGTGTGTGTGTGTGTGTGTTGTGTGTGTTTTGATATGAAATGTTGGCCCCTATATTCTTTGGATATTCAGAGATGTGATTTAGGAGGTTAGATTTAAAATCAACATACTCACGCATTCTTTGAGGGTTGCAGAATTTGGAGATCTCTTTGTCTAAAAGTACTAACATAAAGTGTCCCGCAATAAAGTTCCTGCTGTGGAATGATCGATTAAAAAAATAAAGTTTAGCATTCTTTATTTGTATTAAAAATCATCATCATCATCATTTCAGCCGAAAGACGTCCACTGCTGGATATAGGCCTCCCCCAAAGTTCTTCAAGACGAGCGGTTCTGCGCCTCCCGCATCCAGCGGTTTGCCGCGACCTTCACCAGGTCGTCGGTCCACCTTGTCGGGGGCCTACCCACGCTGCGTCTTCCAGTGCGTGGTCGCCACTCGAGAACCCCATAACACAAACTCGTAAAACAGTATTAAAAATGTGTCTATGTTACTAATGTCTTTGCTACTAACAGCATAGACATATTTTAAATGGGTATATCCAAATATTGGCAAATACCATTCTATAATTTATGTCAATACAATTTATACTTACACATAATTATGCGTAACGGTATATAAAGCAGTATTTCTTTAGCTTAGAAAACCGATTCATGCCCATTCCAGTTGGAAACAATAAAGAGATCTAATAAAATAATACGGTTATCGTGAAAGCGACGAAGCGGAGCGGCGCGTGCGCAGCCAACAATTGCATGCACTAACCACCTTTGCACTGAGAAGAAAGCCTTTATTGGACGCAATAATTAGTTTTATTGTTACCTTGTTGGATTCGTTGACTGGTTTATTTTTATAATGTGATTTATTTTTGGTTTGTTTGATTCAATTATGGCACAATTCAATAATTATGCTTGTATACAATGACAAAGAAACATTTATTTTTGATTACATAAACGGCCTTCATTTGGGCTTTCTGTTACCTAAAATGGACCACTTTTTAAATGTCTTTTACTAAATTATTCTTACTAATATTGTAAATCGCAAAGTGAGATTGTTTGTTTGTTCCGCTTTCACGCCGTAAATACTGAACCGATTGCTTTGAAATTTTGCTGACATAAAGTTAGAAGTTTGGATTAAATATTACGATACTTTTTATCCGGGAAAAATTTGATATTCCCGAGGGTAAACAATAATATTGATAGCTTCATACCAGTTCGGTGATAGATGGCGCTGTGTGTCGTTTAAAACAAGGTAATATATTGCAAACAAATATGCACATGTAAACTTAGGAGCTAAATGATATGATAAATTCCCGAAAATGAGGAATCTAAAAAGCGCGATATAACCGGTTTCGATGCGGGCGAAGCCGCGGGCGGAAAGCTAGTAAACATATTAAACAAAAAATTGCATTTGGTTTATGTTACTGAAAATGTAGCAAGAAATTGTTATCCTTACTAATATTATAAATCGGAAAGTGAGTTTGTTTGTTCCGCTTTCACTCCGTAACTACTGAACCGATTGCTTTGAAATTTTGCTGACGTAAAGTTAGAAGTCCGCATTAAATAATAGGATACTTTTTATCTAGGAAAAATTTGATATTCCCGAGAGACAACAAAAATATTGTTAGCTTCATACCAGTTCGGTGATAGATGGCGCTGTGTTGCAATAGCAAACGAATATGCACATGTAAACTTAGAAGCTAAACGATACGATAATTAATCCCCGAAGTTGTGGAATTTAAAACGCACGATATACCTAACCGGTTTCCATGCGGGAAAAGCCGCGGGCGAAAAGCTAGTAAACATATAAAACAAAAAATTGCATTTGGTTTATGTTACTGAAAATGCAGCAAGAAATTGTTATATTAAATAAATAGAAAAGTTGTAAATTTCTTTGAGCTAGTAAATCAGTTTTCATCTTTATTACCACTACTTGAACTTCTGCTTGCTTTGTTTCTTAAAGGGAGCGTGATGATATGATGCGTTGCTTGCCTTGTGCATGTATTGAAATGATAACATCTTGGTAGCAATAACAACAAAGAGACTTCATAATTTAATGTCTGACTAACAAGAAGTCCATAATGACTGTGTTTTTGACACAAGATCATTGCGCGAGTGATAGATTATGTGAAACTCTAACAATGATCTAAAGAATTCTGTAGTTCAATGACAAATGGACACCAATTATTTTGTTACAAAAATAAAAGTATCAACTGCTGCCTTTCATAGGCAAAATAAGCAAAATGTAAAATTTATATCTATTTATGAAAGCACTTCATAATCTCATTTACTTTTGCCCTCTATTATAAAACAAGGCGTTTGTTTAAATCGGTATTCCAAATTCGAATACCGAATTTGGAATACCGATTTCAAAAAATCTAATTGCATTCTCCTTTCAGTGGCAACAAATGTTAAAAAAATATGAACAAGATTTTAGTGGTATATTTTGACACATGGAGACAGATCATACTGTGAACATTCTTAAAGTTACGAGAATTGCAACTCTGGTTCAGACGGCCGAGCCAGTTTTTGAATTAAGAACTTAACTGTTATAGGAAGAAATGCATTCTTTATTCAAAATGACAGCCTGTCAGTTGTCATTTTAGTTTATAGACCTAATAAAGGTTTAGGCTAGAACTAAAGTTAAATTTCGTTTAGTTTCAAAGACGGCTAGAGTTTATTCCGTAGAGTTGCGTTTTATTTATAGATATTTTTGTTTCTGAACGTTGTAATTTTTGCTCAAGATTAAAGAATGCCTGTTCGTCGCGCTTTTTAAACAGCAATTTAATCGGATAATGATAACAAATACCTTACGTCTGCAGCTATGCCCGATAAAGTTTTATTACCAAAAATATGAGCTTGCTATCAAAAGGTCCTGTCGTATAGAAATAATCCAACTATTTCAGCTATTTTTTCCTCTAATGTTTTCCGTAGTCATAAACCACATTCCATACAATCAATGGCTGCAAAAACTGCTCTGAACTTTTGCCTGCATAAACAATTCTTCCGGGGGAGATGTAAAAAGGTAAAAACGGCGGGTAGGTAAAAAGTGTGAGCGCGATAGGTGAGGCGAGTCGGCGCGAGCGCAGCGCGTGGCGGGCGCGTGCCTACCGACCAATTACACATCTTCGCCTTTATTACAAGAACGCTCATTAGACTTGGCTGTAGATTCGGGAAGTCGAGGATGTGGTTGTTCTACCTTTCTTTGATTTATATTTATTTTTCGTTTGATAATTTTGTGATTTCCTTGTTTACAAATTAAATACTTTTTACGCGCACTGGATTTTCAACGGACTGCTTAGTGCTGAGAGTTGAAAATCCAACAGGGGGCCAGATTTCCTAGTTACCAAACTAAAGTAATTTTAAGTTCAGTGCATCCTATTCTTTCTATTTCATTAAGCAGGACAGAAGATAAAATGTCAATTTATAGCTGTGAAATTAGTGCGCTCCTGACGTAAACTGGTGTATTTTTAGTCGCCATGTTTATGATTGCGTCTAAATTGTCTATTGAGTATCTTAATTTGACAACTAAAATGTTATCTTCTATCCTTTTCTTAACGAAACGGAAAGAAAAAGATGCACTCAACTTAAAATTAGTTATTTAAAATAACATGAAACAATTAGTAACTTAAAATAACAAGAGAATCGGCGCCATTGTCATTAGTTGAGATCTTTTTAGGCGTAAGTTGTACTTCATTACATATTGTGTTGTATTTTATATCGAATACGCTTTGACTTTACTTCATTGTCAACTTCCATAAAGTATTATTGTATTATTAAATAAGAAAACTGGTTTTCGTATGGTACTGTCGGGATATACCTACATACATCATCGTCATCTCAGCGTTAATCCCTGTCGCATCCGAAGCTTTTCAGCTTTGAAATCTGGGGTCCGCTTTACCTGGTCGAGATATACATACATATATTGTACTTTTTATTGTACTATTGTGTAACCTACTACTATCCAAACACTTCAATATCTTCATATAATAATATCGCAGCTCTACAAAAATCCTTACACTTTCAAAATACCACCTCCACGTACCTTCTTCCCTCCGAGGTCACGATTGAGTATGCGCACCCAAGTGTATCGCCTGCCAGGTCAACATGGTTAGTTTTTACTCGCGAACTAGGCGCGCCTAGCGGCTCTGCCTGCGTTTTTTAACCTAACTGATGATTACAGATCGGTCGGTTGACCGCAACCACTGCTTCTTGAAATAGCTCCATATGTCTTCAGCTGTCAGGTTTTATGATAATGTATTTGGTGTTTTGTTGGTTTTTATAATATATTTTCGTTGTGTTCATTCTTAATGTTAGACTATTAGATTTTGTTTCAAGTTGAAAAGTAAGCTTGTTAAGATGATTACGATTTTAATATGAGTTGGCCGCAATACCGCCTGATGGTAAGCAGTGATGCAATCGTTGATGGTAAAGCGCGCTAGTTTATTAAGAGCCTATTCACTCAAGCGAACTGAGTGAATAGAAAAGAAGACGGCAGTTGAGGGAGGTGATGCAATGTTAAACCCAACAACACGACCAACGATGCTGCGCCAGAGGGAGATTGATTGATTTGGAAACTGAATCTATTCTATTATAGGGCGGGATTACACAAGCACTAGTCCATTATTATTAAAAAAAAAAGATTAATTTAGATGATCTGACCAAAACTACATAATATGTCTGAACTTTAAAAGATACTGTGAACTATGACTTTATTTCGGCCTTTGTTCTTAAAGTAACAATTAGGAAACACCAACATCATATAAATAAAAAAAAAAATATGACGTAGTTACTATAAAAGGTATAAAGGCTTACAGACATAAAATATTTATTTTATAGTATTCTTGGTGGATTAAACGTTGCCCCACACTAGGAATTACTCCTGTGTCGTGGGTGCATTAATAAACATTTAAACTCACATACACAAACAGACGGACCCGGAAAAACTACCCGTAGACCATAAAAATATTTGTTCCGTACGGGAATCGAATCCGCGACACGCAACGCAGCCGTCGAGCGCACAGCCGAGTCATCAAGGCAACAAACAACCTACTGTCATGAGACCATGGGGTCCTATCAACATCATCATCATCAACCTTTTTTTACCATCCCACAGCTGAGCAAAGGTCTCCTCTCATACAGAGAAGGATTGAGCGTAACCACCGCTTGCTCAATTCAGGTTTCCTCAAGATGTTTACCTTCACCTTTTAATCAGTCATTGGTGTCCAAGATATACTTAGAAAGTCATGTGTGTGGGGTCGTATGGTTGCTATGATTGCCGGCGGCTGACAAAAATGACCAGGTAGGTGCCCAGCGACCCGGGCAGTGGTCGAACATCCGGTGTAACCGACTCACAAGAGGGTGATTTATTATAATTGATGCCATTTCTAATAAGAGTGAGCCATGTGGAAAGGACTTATTATGAGTAGTTAGAGCGAACCCTGGATGATGTTAAGAGGAAGTAATGTATTAGTACTAAACATGTTTTTTTTTTATAATTTTAAACTAGTGCTTGACGGCGATGGTAAGCAGTCATACAATCCTAATGTAATCTGCATAGTAAAGCGCGCTAGATTATTAAGAGCCTATTCACTCTAGCCTTGAAGACACTTAAATTGTAGTCAGACGAAACACCGCCGCTGTCAAATTGTTCCAGTCCCTCGATGAACGCGGTATAAATTAGGGTTGTAACGGAGGCTTGTTAACGGAGGCGGAGGCGGATGCGGAGGTGACGAGTCTCACCTCCGCGGATGCGGAGGTTAACGGAGGCGGAGGCGGAGGTGAAAGTACATATAGAAAAAAATGAAATTTATGGTTAATTAAAACAAAATTTTTATTTTAAATACGTACATTAATAGTAGTATACTTGGTAAAAAAAATATTACCTCCTTGTAATGAAAATTAAGGAGAAACAAATTGTGTTTGCCGCATTCCCGCCTCGCACTAGTTGATTCTTGACCATTTCGCGCTCAAACGCGGCTGGACGGTTGTCGAGCGTCGCAGCTTGCGCGTTATTTATTTTATAAATACGTAAATAAACCTCCGTTGTAACTCCGCATAAAATTGTGCGGAGGCGGAGGCGGAAGCGAAGATACGATTTCTTGCGGAACTTCCGCAGTAACGGAGGCGGAGGCGAAGCTCCGTTACAACCCTAGTATAAATGATGGACGAAACGTTTCGACCGTTTTGTATTTTTTTGATTTTTGATGTTGGCGGTTCTGGACGGGAGTTAAGAAATAACTAGAAACGTGATAGTAAAAAATAAATACATACGGACAAATCACACAGTTTGAGCTAGCCCCAAAGTAAGTTTTTGATTTGTGTTATGGGATATTAACTCAACAATACTATATTTATAATAGATACATATATAGATAAACATCCAAGACCCAGGTCAATCAGGAAAATATCGTTTTCCATCATGACCTGGGCCTGGCGAAATCGAATACCAAACCAACCAATGGCGGGAACGATTGACCACGCGACGCGACAAATCACGTGGTCAATCGTTCCCGCCATTGGTTGGTTTGGTATTCGATTTCGCTTCGCTATGAAGCGATGTTACATTGGCTAGGGCCGCTGGCCGGGGATCGACCCCGGGGCCTCCACGTCGCAGGCAGGCGTGTTGACCGCTGCGCCACGATTTGTCCCTATATACTTATTTATTTTATGTATGTGATAATGACTACCATTACATATACATTGAAAAGCTCCAATATGCCCTCTAATCAACACGCACAACGAACAGCTTCCAAATTAAATTCCACATGCCAAACTAGATCAAAGGCCGGTTTATAACCATGTAAGTTTAACTTATTACCCATGTTTCATATGGTAATCTTAACAACGGTAACGAACAGTTAGACGCTTAAACGATTAGTTAGCGAGTGCACACGAGCGGCTCGCCCGTTGTTTTTAATATAAAACATAGTTATTATCTTATTATTTCCTCCACCAATTAGAACAGGGCTTTCTAATAGGACTGCGTTCTTCTTATCTAGATTGTGTGTGTGTTTGTATTTCGCTTCAATAATTGAAAAGTATCCGTCGTAAGTATATCTTGGACACCAATGACTGAAGGTAAAGGAAAACATCTTGAGAAAACCTGGACTTTATAAGTCTGAAATCGCCAACACGCATTGAGCAAGCGTGGTGATTACGCTCAATCCTTCTCTGTATGAGAGGAGACCTGTGCCCAGCAGTGAGACGATAAAAGGTTGATGATGATGATTCGTCGTAAGTCGTCGTTTCTAGGTATATCTTGGACACCAATGACTGATTACAAGGTGAAGGAAAACATCTTGAGGAAACCTGAACTTTAACTCTGAAATCGCTAACCCGCATTGAGAAAGCGTGGGATTACGCTCAATCCCTCTCTGTATGAGAGGTGACCTGTGCCCAGCAGTGGGATGATAAAAAGGTTGATGATGAATGAATAAAATCCGTCGTGTTTCATTGTGTACATTATGGTTTTGAGGGTTCAGCTACTACTTTACACCAGGACAGCTTCTAATGTTATACAAAGCACAAGTCCGTTCGTGTGTGGAGTACTGCAGCTACATTTGGGCTAGTACTACAAAATACCACCTAGCTACTTTGGATTCAGTGGAGAGGCGTGTGAAGAGGCTGATTGACGACCCAAATTTAAGTCAAAATGGTCTCCAAAGCCTGGAGCACAGGCGTAGAGTAGCCAGCCTGTCGGTGTTCTATAAAATGCATTTTGGAGAGTATGCGAGGGAATGCCATGATTTAATTTCCCCATCTCCGTTCCACCATCGGACGACCTTTCGTACGGTGAGTTTCCACCCTTACGTTGTTAACACCACTACGATCTGGACGAAGCGTTTCGCCTCCTCTTTTCTCATACTATAATTTGAGTGTCTTCAAGGCTAGAGTGAACAGGTTCTTAATAAACTAGCGCGCATTGCCATCAACGATTGCATCAGTGCTTACCATCAGGCGGGATTGCGGTCAAGCGCTAGTTTACACATTATAAAAAATAAAAAATCTTCGTCTGAATTAGCCGCGTTATCCTTTGGCCTTTAAGCGGGACCCACTGAGTCGTAAGTTTGACCCCCTGAAGGAGCTTGAGCTGGACTCCATTGAAAAAATATTGATTCTTGTCAGCTCTGGACAGAGAAAGGTTGAGGGAGGAAAATTAACACCTAAAAATAAAATAATCATATCCATCATCCATTCCGGCTATCAAAGCCATCGGTTCTCTTATTTGATTGCTTACCACAAAAAACCAAACACAATTTTCCTCTTAGACTAATGAAATAAACACAACTTCAATTCCACCTAGAAATGCAAACAATACATCTAGATAGAATCAGAGCGAATGATAATATCATTAAAATAACATCGTCTTTTGACGACCGACGATCCTATTATGATGGGGACAGCTGGAAACCATTTATTTTGACACTACATGATGTATCGGGTTCCGTATGTGAAACTGCGTTTATTGTTCAACATGACGCATGGATGAGCTTATGAATGAACATGTTGTCCATTATTGAAGGGTGTTAAGAATGTTATGTTCGAGTGAAATATTAGCGCCTATTATGCGGTTCGTATTATGTGTTCGTAAGTCGTGGTGGCCTAGTGGTTAAAACACCAACCTCTCAAGTATGAGAGTGCAGGTTCGATTCCAGGTCAGGCAAGTACCAATGTAACTTTTCTAAAGTTATATGTATTTTCTAAGTATATCTTGGACACCAATGACTGAAGGTGAAGGAAAACATCTTAAGGAAACCTGGACTTTAAGTCTGAAATCGCCAACCCGCATTAAGCAGGCGTGGTGATTACGCTCAATCCTTCTCTGTATGAGAGGAGACCTGTGCCCAGCAGTGGGACGACTCAAGGTCGATGATGATGATGATGATGATGCTGTTCACAAACTAAAGTAATTTTAAGTTAACACATCTTTTTCTTTTTATTTCGTTAAGCAGAGAACAGAAGATAAAATGTCAGTTTAATACTATTTTTTTTGTTTTTAAATAATTATAAACTAATGCCTGATGGTAAGCAGTGATGCAATCGTTGATGGTAAAGCGCACTAATTTATTAAGCCTATTTACTTAAAAAACTTAGGAATAGGAAGGATGACGGCAGTTGAGCGAGGTGATGCAATGTTAAACCCAAGACCAACACGACCAAACGATGCTGCGCTAGAGGGAGATTGATCTGGAGACTCTCCACGACCAAACTCCCGACACAACAACATTTGGCGCATCGTACCCGCCACACATCGCATCACACACAACTGCTCAGACGCGTCCTCCGTACGGCTTCACCAAATTAAGATACTCCATAGACAGTTTAGACGCGATTAAAAACATGGCGACTAAAAATACGCTAGTTTACAAGAGCGCACTAATTTGACAGGTCTAAACTGACATTTTATCTTCTGTCCTTTTCTTAATGAATAAGAAAGAATGCACTGAACTGAAATTTAATTTAGTTTGTGAACAAGGGAGTCGGGGACATTATGTCATAAGTGTAACCAAATTGAAAAAAAAAAAACAATTTATTATTTCGATTCACTAAAATTTACAACACTTTTACAGGTTAGGATTAGGGTTGTAACGGAGCTTCGCCTCCGCTTCCGTTACTGCGGAAGTTCCGCAAGAAATCGTATCTTCGCTTCCGCCTCCGCCTCCG
Organism: Sesamia nonagrioides; assembly: GCA_017933935.1. Lineage (NCBI taxonomy): Eukaryota > Metazoa > Arthropoda > Insecta > Lepidoptera > Noctuidae > Sesamia > Sesamia nonagrioides. The sequence continues at coordinate 226,001 of JADWQK010000325.1, read as the reverse complement.
CACAATTTTTAGCGGAGTTATAACGGAGGTTTATTTACGTATTTATGCAATAAATAAATAGTCCGGCCGCGTTTGAGCGCAAAATGGTCAAGAATCAACTAGTGCGAGGCGGGAATGCGGCAAGCACAATTTGTTTCTCCTTAATTTTCATTACAAGAAGGTAATATTTTTTTTACCAAGTATACTACTATTAATGTACGTATTTAAAATAAAAATTTTGTTTTAATTAACCATAAATTTCAATTTTATCTACATATATGTACTCTCACCTCCGCCTCCGCCTCCGTTAACCTCCGCATCCGCGGAGGTGAGACTCGTCGCCTCCGCATCCGCCTCCGCCTCCGCTAACAAGCCTCCGTTACAACTCCTAGTTGTAACGGAGGCTTGTGGCTGTTAGCTCCGCGGATGCGGAGGTTAACGGAGGCGGAGGCGGAGGTGAAAGAGAAAATAGAAAAAAAAATGTTTCATTAAAACAAAATATAATATTACAAATGCGAAGGTAACTCTGTCTGTCTGTTACGCTTTCCCGCTTAAACCTCTCAACCAATTTTGATGAAATTTGGCACAGACAATTTTTAGACCCTGAGAAAGAATAAAGGCAAACTTTTATCCCGAAAAAATTTGATATTCCCGAGGGAAATCTAAAAAGCGCGATATAACCGAACTCCACGAGGGCGAAGCCGTGGGCGGAAAGCTAGTTTTATATAAATAGTAATTTGCGTATTATATTTATTTATTTTTGTGTATGAGATATGTGGACTCAGAACAAGTCGGGTGGAAAACAAAAAAGGAACATTTATGGCCCAATATCCACTGGATGAAGATCAGTTGGTACATTTTACGAATTAACTATAGGTACTTTAAAACAACATATCTTATAATATATGGAATTTTAGGACATATTTCTGAAAACAAATCTGCAAATATGTTTTTCGTCGTCAACACTGGTGTGGTGCAATTTTTTATCGACTATCGATAAATCCTTTTTTTTTTGTATCAGTGCTATTTTATAAGTTCATAACATAATTAAATTCAGTTTTCATTAAAATCAGTTCAGCGACTGAGCTGTGACAAATAGGAATAGTTTTTGCATTAATGGTATTCATCAATCATTTTACTTTGTAGGTGCAAACAATGGGTAAAAATAACGGGTAAAGAGGACTTGGCCTACATATGTGCCTATAGAAAAATTGCACCAATTGAAACATATTTGTGGAAAGCATTTTCGACTTAGGGATTCGAAAAGGCACAACTTGGCAGAAATGCTGTTCCGTGTATCGGAATTATGGCCGAGCCCCTGAGTGATGACATATTGAATTACGTCCCGCGCCATATAGCTAAAGAAGCTGTAGAAGACCAATACCTACCTACAATTTGTTGTCCCTAATCCTTCAATACCTCGCTGTTTCTTTTATAAATTGTCATTATGCTAGATACTAGAGGGTAATGAGGGTATAGAGATAATCATGCTATTATTAATGCGACAATATTATTTAGATTTTTACGTAAAGAAAATCATTGAAAAAATAAATCTATACTCTATACTTAATATATAAAACTGAAGAGGTTTTTTGTTTGAATACGCTAATCTCAGAAACTACTGGTCCGATAAACGTAGTGATTACTTGCTCTATGGTTCAATTAGAATTACTTAACATCGGGAAAACTACGTCAAAGCACTTCGACAGGTTGATTCCTGTCGTGTATCATAAATTTGACAAACGAAACGACATACGACACGCCCACCCCCAATCTACCGCGTTCCCGCTTTGCACTCGTTGATTCTTGAACATTTCGCGCAATAGGTACGCGGCCGGACTGTTGTCGAGCGTCGTTGCTTGCGCGTTAATATTAATTTATGAATACGTGAATAAACCTCCGTTATAACTCCGCATAAAACTGTGCGGAGGCGGAGGCGGAGGCGAAGATACGATTTCTTGCGGAACTTCCGCAGTAACGGAGGCGGAGGCGAAGCTCCGTTACAACCCTAGTTACAACCCTAGTTAGGATCACCTATTTAAGCACATAATAATGATGATGTATATGCATGGTAAATAGGTGAATTTGTTATAATCTATACTAATCTATATACGCTATACTAATAGATAAAGCTGCAGAGTTTGTTTGTTTGTATGTTTGTTTGTTTGTTTGAACGCGTTAATCTCAGGAACTACTGGTCCGATTTGAAAAATTCTTTTTGCTTTGGATAGCCCATTAATCCAGGAAGGCTTTAGGTAATATAACATCACGCTGCGACCAATAGGAGCGGAGCATAGCTAACTCTACGCGAACGAAGTCGCTGGCGGCCGCTAGTAATACGAATAATACGGAAGACGGGTCTGAGCAGTTGTGTTGCGATGTGTGCCGGGTACTATGCGCCAAATGTTGTTGTGCCGGGAGTTTGGTCGTGGAGGGTCTCCAGATCCATCTCTCTCTAGTGCAGCAACGTTTGGTAGTGTTGTTTGGTTTAACATTGCATCACCTCGCTCAATTGCCGTCTTCCGTCCTATTCACTCAGTTTTTTAAGTGAATAGGCTCTTAATAAACAAGCGCGCTTTACCATTAACGATTGCATCCTTCTTACCATTAGGCGGGATTGCAGTCAAGCAGTAGTTTATTTTATTATTAAAAAAACAGCCTTATTTTAAGTAATTTTCTACGGTATTTTTTTACCAACTCAACGTTGACTCCTTCTCCACCATTGACATTAAGAGTTAATACTAGTGAGAAATTGACTTAAACTTCAATTTTCCTTATGTGAAGTATCATCTCCTAAACTCAAGGTACAAAACCTCTTATAACAAATTCGTTCATTTTTATTGATAGGTATTTGCTTAAAGCACCAGCAGCAGTTGGACTGGTAAAAAGCAGACCCCAGACTCAGCTGAAAATGCTTCGGATGCGGCTGGGATGATGATGATTTACTTAAAGCACCACAATCCATACTAATATTATAAATGCGAAAGTAACTCTGTCTGTCTGTCTGTTACGCTTTCCCGCTTAAACCTCTTAACCGATTTTGATAAAATTTAGCACAGACAATCTTTACACCCTGAGAAAGGACATAGGCTACCTTTTATCCCGGAAAAAAAATGATGTTCCCGAAAGAAATCTAAGAAGCGCGATATAACCGAATTCCACGCGGGCGAAGCTGCGGTCGGAAAGCTAGAGTTATATAATTTTAACAGGTTACTCGAAAACGAAGCCTACACAATGAACCCGTCGTCACTTAAACTATCGTCAAACCAACCATCTCAATCTATACAACAGTTATTGTCTACGGTACTTAGCTGTCAGTAATTTGGGCAATCACATAGTTATACTGTGAGCGATGTGCTTATACCTCGACAAGTACATGCTCAATGGTGTACTCACTTTATTAAAGAACCAGAGGCCGGAACGATAACTGTATGGAACTGAGAATTGAATCGTTATTTTGATGTCAAAAGAAACGGTAAGGTGCTGAGGTACCCATTGTATATCAATGATGGGGCCTAAAAAGATGTTCACGTGATAATGTTGTTGTTTGTAGCGGTCGTGGTCGTTACGCCAACGTATTCAATTAGTTAGATGCCCAAATACATAGCTTGGTATAGTTAAAGATTCGATCCAAAAAACAAAATGGTCTAAATCACTAGAAATTACAGAGCTAGCAAATTACGGTCCGATTTAGTATGACTTAGTCTTGTATGAGATTGACAGCCACCGTGGCGTAGCGGTAGCTGACGCGGCCGCTGCGCAAGGTGGCGCGGGTTCGATCCCCGCACAGTGCAAATATTTGTATGCATGAATATGAATATTTGCACTGGTCTGGTCGTACCTCGGAAAGCACGTTAAGCCGTTGGTCCCGGTTGCCATACGAACATCTAGTGGCAGTCGTTACGGGTTGTTGGAGCCCTCAAAAGTCCAACAATTGGTCTAACTGCAATGCTTCGATGTCGCCTTCGGGTTGTGGAGGTCAGACGGCAGTCGCTTCACGGAAAATGTCGAAGTTTAGCCATAACAGCAGTTGGACTGATAAAGCGGACCCCAGACTCCAAAGCTGAAAAGGCTTCGGATGCGACTGGGATTAACGCTGGGATGATGATGATGATGAGTCTTGTATGAGATTCTAAATTACTCGAGGAAGCCCAGGAGCAGAACTATAAAATTAAATGCCCTAAACAAGGATAGGATGTCTTGGTGGCCTATTGGTTAAAACACCAGCCTCTCAAGTATGAGTGCGTGGTTTCGATTCCAGGTCAGGCAAGTACCAATGTAACTTTTCTAAAGTTATATGTACTTTCTAAGTATATCTTGGACACCAATGACTGAAGGTGAAGGAAAACATCTTGAGGCAACCTGGACTTTTTTATGTCAGAAATCGCCAACCCGCATTGAGCAAGCGTGGTGATTATGCTCAATCCTTCTCTGTATGAGAGGAGACCTGTGCCCAGCAGTGGGACAATAAAAAGGTTGATGATGAAACAAGGATATCTCATAAATGTAAATGTTTTTTTCTGCCTACTACTGAAGTGGCCCCCAAACTTGGCACACTCTAGAAATATTTTCCCACAGCAAACGTATACTAATACGAATGGTGTATAATTTGCCAAAGTACAGGGCAATGTGAAATGAAAACGCTTACAGTTCCACGGGAAGAGGCTCATTTTTACAAAATACAGTCCTCGCGGGCAATTACACAGTAAATGCATATATCACAGGGGACAGAAAAGCTGGTGATTTCCACGACGTCCGATTTGTGCAGGTCTGTTTGCATTTTACGTAACATGTCGGCAAGTATAACTCGCGCAGTTAAAGAAAAGATCTGTAAATGGCGTCCGCTCGCATGCGCTCTCACTCACTCTCTATCGCTGTCTATACTCACACAGTGAAGTAAGCGCTGCAAAAAAAATAATCGATCATTAATTCAGGATTCGCTTTCCAAACTACTGAGCTACTTTGACGCAATGCGAGTTATTGTTAATTTCGTTACGCTAAAGTCTCTGTTATTTTGTTGATATCAAGTTGTTTTTGTTGAGTTTGAACAATCAAACAACAATAAAAACAAACACAACAACAAACAAGTAAAATGTCAAATTTACGTTGTAAATAACAATATTTACAACGTAAATTTGACATTTTACTATCTTAGCTTTTGGTTTGTGATTGAACAATAGCATGTTTTGTCAACCGTACCATAAGTATCCGCCGCCATTTTCAGATCTTTTCTTTATCTGCGCGGGTTATAGTTGTATTTGTCGTATAGTGGAACACGACGTAGACTACCACACTGACTGAAGGGCGGCCGTTTTGGGGGACTGTCTTATGTAATATTGACGTTCAAAAAGTGCCGATTCTCAGCCTAATTTAAATAAATGACTTAAGAGTTTGAGTTTGACACCCAGTCGTAAATTAGACAAAATGTTTATTTATTGTAGTGTTTTATTGTATTGTATATTTTGAATGTAAAAGGTATTACCTTTTACATTCAAAATAAAATATTTAAGCATACATTCATGTACAAACGACAGCACATCAAGCTGCTACAATCTGTCAGATTTCTTTATTAGATTTTCAACTTTATCCCTAAAGCATTAAGGGTCAAGGTTGATTGAAGGGAATATTTGGTAGTTTGGGGTAGCTTGACCTGCTGTCCTCCGTACCTATAATGTTTTTTTGAGTTTTCATAGATACTTTTTACAGATGAAGATCATAAATATAATGTGTAAATTGGTGAGAACCTACATGATAAACTTATATGATTCTTTTCAATAAGTAAGTAACTTGTTTTACAATAACTTATTAACATCGACACGTCTTGTTAAGAATAAATTGTGTTATAAAACTGTTAACTCCGACGCAATAGCAACTTTAATATGAGATTATGCTAATTTTAACCATTTATATTCGTAATCCAATTATAACACCATGTGTTCTAAATTGACGTGTTATAAAGTTACAAGATACATTTCTCGTATGCATTTTTAAAGACCGATTATGTTTCAAGATGTAGTATTTTGTTTCTAAAATTTTTCAATTTTAATTCGTCTCTAAATAATTACGGTTGGGAATATTTATGATTTTACAGTATAGAAGCGAGTTCACATTTCAGTTCTGCAATAACCATTCGATCCATTAACACCTTCCTTTTTAATCAAGAGGATTCAATGGCAAAAATTATAAAAAAAATCTCACAAAATTCGAATGTATTGTCCCTGACGTGTCGACATCTGTGGAAAACGCTCCTCTCCGTGAGAACGCGCGTCCGCCCGGTTTTCTCAAGCGCGCCATAAGAACGCACTGATTACTGTTTGTTTGCAAATATACCGTCTATTGTAATTTTTGCAAACAAGGTTGATCTCTTTGTGAATGGGTTGAGATATGCGCTTATTTTGCATCTGCGAGCATCAGTTTGTCTTACCAAAATGACGCGAATGAAATAACCATGAGAGCATTATGAACTGAGTTGATACAAATAGTGTGTTTAGACCTTTTGCTTTATGAATGTTTGATGAGAATTGTGAATGCCTAAGGCACACTAATATGACTGGGGGGTTCTTCACGGACTTAAAAGTAGACGCGGATTTAGTTCTTAACGGAAATATACTAACTAAAACTAAAATTAATGGTAGTTTTAATTTTTTACGATAGTATGCAGTTAAATACTAATTAAAGCTCCAACCAAAGTCAGGTAATTTTCATCCGCGGTATTAAATTAACTTGTGACAGTTTTAATAATTATGAAAACCTGTCAGAAATTCAAAATGTATCGGTACTTTGTATAAGATTTACTCTATGCATAAAACTATAATATGCAGTTTGGTTGAATGCGACCGTACAAAGAAAAAAAAAACAAGCACCTGATTTTTTTTTCCAGGATAGTACTGAAACCCTCGTTTTATTAGAAAAAAAGTTAATGCAGCCTACTGTTAAGAAAATAATAATAATAATTTATCATTTATTCTCTCTCGTATACAAAAAAGTCTCAGCTGAATTCCACCTTTGTGAGAGACTGACCCCTGATATAGGTATTTGGGGAAAAACATGTGTTACAGGTTACCAGGGCCTTCCATGGCTAGAACTAACTTTTATGGAGATACCGTGCAAGAGTCGAAGACAAATAATAGGCATAACATAGTAAGAGTCAGACAATATGCTAATTGCTATGCTTAACAGATTAAAGAAAGAGTAGTATTAATAAAAATAACTCTAATAACTATAAGAAATATCTGCTATAATATTGCAAAATTAGTTGTGGAGTCATGTTGTAAGACGATAGTGAGTGTGGTGATCTTGGAATGTTAAGAAAAATAGTCAAATGTTAATAACTAACTAAAGTATCAACTCTCATCGTTAATATTTACTGCGTTCCTGTGCTCTAGTGTCAGTTGTGGTTTATGCCCCCGCGACTCGGCGCATGCGCGCTCTCCCATGACGCCATCTTGCTATTTTGGGCGGGAAAACGTTACTATTGTAATGACCACTATAGTTGGATCGGTTAGAGAACTTGTAGCTAAGTATTTTTGAATTGTTCCATTGATAAACGTGTTGGATTACCTATAGCGTATGGCAGTGGCGAAGGGTGAAATTTTGACAAAGGGAAGCCGGTCCAAAAAAATAAACACTTAAACACTTACCTACTGCAGGATATCTTGGAGGAGGTCTTCAAATAAGAATAATATTAAAAGCCCCACCTTCACCATACAAAAAAGGACTGATGATTTGATAACAGTGTCTTTCAAGTATGATAAAAGCGGCTTTGAGAAAAGCCTTTTTCGACGTGCATCTCCATACCACACATGCATGCTTGTTAGTAAGTACTAAGTTAAGTACCTATTGTTAGGGAATAAGAGTCAAGAAAAAATAAAATAAAAAATTACAAAAATAATAAAGTGTTAAAAACCGAACCACACAAGCACCGATCCAAAACCAACAAAAATATTAAGCAAAAATAAAGCAAATTATACACAATCACAACGTTATTTATATTGTAATGCAATGCGTCTGTTTTTTTTAACAAAATGAGCCAAAATGTTGTTATAAAAATTCCGATTACTTTTCTTTTTATTAAGCAAATTTTTGTTTTGAAAACAAAGACAAAATTGACATGATAGCCAAATCGGACAATCTCTGCTCTTTTTGGCAGTTTCGCACATATGTGTGAATGCGTTTTAAAGCAGAAAATGACCGCTCAGCTGAAGCTACTGAAATGGGGAGGGTCAGAATTAAACTGCAAAGAGTCGAAACTTGAGAAAATGCGTCTTTCAAAGACGTATTCTGGAGCTGTAAAAAAAGCTCATAGGTGTCCAATTTATTTAACGACGCTGACGTAAATAAGACTTTATGTTCATTCAGCAGGTAGTCTGTTGAGCAGCACTCTATATGAATTAAAGCCATAATAACAAACAAAATCCACAGTATTTAACCAAATCTGCGATTAAATTACCTTACAGAATCAGTCACAGTTTAAATAACACAAATATTAAAATATAACAAACGAAAAACTCACGCACCAGTGGTATAGGAACACATGTCACATACTAACAATAATTTATTTTCAACCAAACGAAATGGAACACGAAAATATGCCAAAATAAAAAGAATATGACTTGCGAAGGATTTCATTATAACGCTAATTCTTTTTAATTTTGTCGTGTTTCCTTTCTCTAGTGGCGTGGTTTCTTTGTCTCTTTCTAATAGAGGAGAGGAGAGAACTGCAAGCCGTTTGGCATTAGCCTATCTTTTCTCAAGTTTTACGGATGGTTAGCGAGCATTAGAAAGAGATGGTCTGACACGCTCTGTCTCTTTTCGCCTCATAGTAAAACGTTTGACCGAGGTAGGCTGTAATTCGTCGAGTTGCCTTCAATGTAATGTACGAAAAATTTAAGCGCTGATTAATTTACGACTATAAAATGAAATGTGATACTTAGGGTATTGCTAAGAATTACTATTGCTATTGTAAATCGCGCAGGCATTTGATTAATAATACTTTGTTAATGAAATAGAATGTAAATACTTTTGTATGAATATGGAACTGATTTTTGAAAGGTAACCCGGTGGGAATCGGCTTGTATGGACTCTTCGCCACTGGCGTATGGTATTAATGTTATTAGTCTAATGCTGAAGGAAGTTTTTAAAAGGGTCGTGAATATACGATATGTAGAGAAAACCCCGTCCGACTCATAAGGATAATAAGGTTAAGTAAACACAAGACCAAATAAAATATGAAATTTTACATCATCATCATAGTAACAATACCAATGAATTGTGAAATAAACTGTTTTTTCGCGAATGAATTCCAACTTCTCCAAAATTTGGTGTTTTTTAAATAAGTGACAACACCTTTTTCGACTGTATTATTATGAGCGATGCGACCGCGCGCCTCATGCCCTGCCCTCTTTCGCCCACGCATGCATTGCCTACCGCACATGTATTAAGTTAAGTACCTCGTTTTGCGAAATAATATTTATTTTTTTAGAGGGATTTTTTTTTCAAGTTTAGCCCTGATTTGTAGGCATTAGTAGAATCAGTTATACCTAACAATATCTTCACGGATCGGATTGTATATAATATGTATCTCTTAAAATTTCATTAAATGTAATATTTTAGTGATATTTATAGATATAGGTATTAGTTTATTTAAAAAAAAAATTTTTTTCCTTCTGCTTCTTACATTGACATCTCTTTTTATATGATTTCCTATTAAAAAAACATCTCTTCACAGCAAGCATTCGCCCTCATCACAGCCACGAAGAAAGGAACAGAAAATTCATAATAATTTCTGTTCTTTTTGGCTTTTTATTTAAGTATGTGTGTAGATAAACGGCAAAACAAATAAATAGAAAAGCAAGTACATAGATTTTATATTTATAACTGTTTATACTAAATTCAACATTTGAACGACGAACGGTAAACCAAAGCTGCTTTCGTTCATTTCCACTATTTATAATTAGTCAAAATAAAACGAAAATAGCTTTGCTTTGCTTATATTGACATAACATGGCTTTCTTTAGTAACTTTCTTTCATCAATTAATAACAATACGTAGTTTGTCATCCAACGGAAATTGCCTACAGGAAACGTGTATTATGGAGGTATAGACTAACAGCCTGTCCCCGTATTTGTATAGTTGTGATCTATGGCGAGCCCTGTCGGTGCCATTAGTGTTACTGCCGGTTTGTTAACTGTTGTTCAAATCAGGTGCGAAAATTAGAAGATTATGTTCTATCGATAGTGAGGTTGGTATTGAACCATGCCTTTTATTAATAACCAGGAAAATCTGAAGATGTTCTATCAACCAATCTATTTTGTCTTCTTATGGGGACCGGTCTCTGACAAATCAATTTTAGAATTTACCTGTACTGGTAACATTGGTGATTTTATTACATTTTTTTTCACAGTTCACAGTCTTTTTATTCTATTTATTACCAAGGAGCATCGTATAGGGCTGTATACCTAGTAGGACTGACTTTTCGAACATCAAAATTCTAATAAAGTATTTTTGATTTTGATTTTGTGGGGATCTCCAAAACTAACTTTAGATATACAGAAATGATTTTAAAAATTGTTCTAGTTATAGAAAGTCTCGTTGTTTGTGAGTGACATAGGGTATGTATTGATCCAAAAAATTAAATTCTTTTTCGTGGTAGGCGGATTTCATCACACGTAAAAATGTTATCCGCCCTACGAAGTGGGCACGCGTCAACTAGTATTCAATGAAAAGAGCAGTACAAAAGCTGCTCAAGCATCTAATGAAACCGATACATAGATAGACGACTCGCTTTAAACAAATTGCACTGCCTGGTATTTGGGTGATCTTTGATTAATCGATCAGAATAAAAAAGGTATTCTTGTTCCATAATCATCATCATCATCATCATCAGCCTCTACTCGTCCACTGCTGGACATAGGCCTCCTTCATGGCACGCCAACAAGCTCGATCCCGAGCAGTTCTCCGCCAGCCACTGCCAGCCACCTTTTTGATGTCGTCGCTCCATCTCGCCCAAGGGCGTCCTACGCTACGTTTGCCGAGACGCGGTCTCCACTCGAGGACTCGTTTACCCCAACTCCATGTCCGAGTTTCTTCCATAGTATGAAGCTGCAATAAATATTGTAAAATGCTCAACGCAGGCAAGACAACTCTTTCTAGTAAGGTTCTGGAGAGGCGACCACGTGCCGGAAGACGCAGCTTAGGGAGGCCTCCAACAAGGTGGACCGATAACCTGGTGATGGTTGCTGGCAGACGATGGATACGGGCAGCACAAGACCTTTCAGTGCGGAAAGCCTTTGTCCAGCAGTGGACCTCTAAAGGCTGGAGAATGGAGGCTCAGGTAGACTGTCGTTCAAATACAAAAATTACAGGCAGACCCAAAAGGCTAGACTAGACTAGAGATCATAATTACATGTTCTGTATTTGCTATGTTAGACTGAATGGATCATGACCGTATGGAAAGTATTTTCCGCGGTTTAACAAATATAGTTTAACAAAATATTGGCAAAAAGAAATGCGTCAACATGACAAGTCCATCAAGCGTCCAACCCTACTTACGAACGTATCCACAATTGCCATATGTCACACAGTGAACCCTCAGAATTCAATAGTGCTGGGCAGTGACCGTGGCAAATGATACGTTTGTGATGTACTGAGGTGACCCGCCCCTTGTATCTTTGCTTCCTTTGGTTTACGTCGGCTGAGCCGGTTAACTGCTACTTAGAACGTGGGCTATTGTTTACCTGGTTGTAGGAAAAGGTTGTGAGTTTATTGATATGAACGGTGCAGAATAACAATGTAAGTCAATCATTGATTTATATTCTAGCAAATCACTCTTTGAAGATTTTTGGGGGCTAAGGCACGATGTTGTAAGACAGAAACTTGTGTACCTGAAAAACTGCGTTTAGATAATCAAGAAAACGAATTAGATTAAAATAGAGAGTATATTTGAAACTAGTGAATGAATAATATGCACACCTTAGGCTGATATTCCTCGAAATACATATTGCTTAAACAGACAGATAAAAATCAATACGTAGAAGAGACATCTTCAAAATTCATTAAAGTCACGCATTTCGTGACAAGCGATCATTCGCCTGTAATACTTGGTGGCAGACCATAATATCGGCTGCCGGCAGAAGTTACCACCCACCAGACAAAGTCTTGCCGCCAAGCGATTCGTCGTGTTCCGGCATGAAGTCTGGTGAAGCCGTACGGAGACAGGTGTTGCTATGTGTGCCGGGTATGATGCGCCAAATGTTTGGTCGTGGAAGATCTCCAGATCATTTACCTCTGGTGCAGGATCGTTGGTCAAGTTTTTGGGTTTAACATTGCATCACCTCGCTCAACTGGCGTCTTCCTTCCTATTCATTCAGTTTTTTTGAGTGAATAGGCTCTTAATAAACTAGCGCGCTTTACCATCAGGCGGGATTGCGGTCTAGATGATAAATAAAAAAAGAAACTCGCAAATGATCCAACTACAGCATAACGCAATAATAGTTAGTTTGGCTGTAAACCTGATGATGGTATTGTATACAAACTTCAGAACACAATGGGTAGGCGTAAGACGGTAGGTAACTGTGGTAATATTATGGCACGCGACCCATGACGATGACGCCCCTCTGTCATACTTATATCGTCACTGAACTGTTTTTGAAGCGAGTTTGTAAGGAAATTACAGACTTATTTATTTATAATGACATTTCAATGCGACTCATGCGACATATACCTTATTAACTTGTAATTCCTAAGTTTGAACCCCATAAGGCGTTTTCATCATCAACATTAACCTCTTTATCGTCCCACTGCTGGGCACAGGTCTCCTCTCATAAAGAGCGCACAACTTTACATTGTGTAAATCATTTCATCATCACTGCTCTCAAAACGGTGAAAGAAAACATCTTGAGGTAACCTACATGCATGCTATGGCATGTCCTATAAACAAAACTCCAAAGACATGTGACGTCTACCAACCCGCACTGGGCCCGCGTTTCCTATAAAGTTGCTAGTCCTGGCACACAGGTCTCCTCTCAATGAGAGGAAGTGAGCCTTTCACTTCCTCTCATTGAGAGGAGACCTGTGTGCCAGGACTAGCAACTTTATAGGCTTATTATGTGTGTATGTTATGAATGGCACTCCAACGATCAATTGCAATTAACATAAGTAGAGGAGACTTATAAGATTCGTTTGCTTTGTTTTTTTGAGATTTGTTTGTTAAAGCTATCAAATAAGTGCAATAAATTGGGATTTTTTTGTATCGTATCAGTTAGTATTTTTTTTTACCCTATGTGAAATACAAAAGGGTTGATTTGATACTTTTTTAAATGTTAACAACCTTTAACAGAAGCCTGGAACAATATTATATTATACTAACTGCGCCCCGAACTAGTAAAATAGGATTCTGTTCTCCTTTACTATTTTATTGTTATGTATATAGACATATACATATATCATCATCAACCTTTTTTATCGTCCCACTGCTGGGCACAGGTCTCCTCTAATACAGAGAAGGATTGAGCATAATCACCACGTTTGCTCATTGCGGGTTGGCAGTCCAGGTTTCCTCAAATTGTTTTTCCTTCACCTTTTAATCAGTCATTGGTGTCCAAGATATATTTATATATATATATCGTCCTTCAATAAATAAATCTATGTCTAGAATTCAAGTTTATTCTATTTCACGGTGTCCACACAGGAAAAGCCGATGGCGTTTTATATTTACAGTCTACAACCTATTATTTGTTTGTCGCCTTCGCCGGACATATCTGTGAACAATCCATTCATAAGAAGTAAATTCTTACATAGACCGTTTGCACAACAACACAAACTACCTCACTCACTTACCTACTTAATCGCTGTCGCCTCCGCTTCCACACAGCTACACCATAAAAACCAGCGGAAATGTCCGTCAGTGCCTCCGAACAGTAATTATTACACCTCGCCGGATAACCGACAAAAACTGGACGTCATCTAACCAGTTAATAGGCTGGAATGAAAGCAGACCTTCTGAAGCCAGCCGGTTACCCCTCAGACATTTATATAAAAATTGGTTATTAGAAGCTATTGTGGAACAATTTCCGTTCTAAGACGGTTAATACACGATCCGACTAAGAGATTTGTGGTGGAAAGTTTTGGGATGAGGAAAATCGTGACTTTTTAACAGTGGGTTTTAGATCAGGTGTCTCCGATTGAAATTTGAAACACAATATGCTATATTGTAGTCAAGCCAAGTCTGGATGTGTAACAATCTGTTGATAGACTGTTGTATTCCAGCGTCCCAGATACAGTCAACTCTATCTTATTCTTATTTATATTACTTATCTTACTAGCATCAACGTACCCAGTGGCGAAATCATTTCGTGCGCTGGTGATCTTCTTTTCTCTGCTAATACCTGGGATAAGGCCTTTAAAGCTGCTTAGGATTGGTTTGATGTAGTAAACCTATGGCTCAGACTTCATCTTTTGAGCTTGAATCTTGAAACCTTGAGTCTTTTGATGCAAGCGCATCGGTTGGCGCAGTGGTTAAGCCATTGACTACCGCGCTGCGTGTCGCGGGTTTGATCCCCGCACGGAACAAATATTTGTATGCCCTACAAGTAGTTGTTCCAGGTCTGGTTGTTTGTGTATGTGAGTCTATATGTTTGTAAACGCACCCACGATAAAGGAGAAAAAAAAGTGTGTGTGTCAGCTTCGACGCACGACTGGAGTTTATTCCTTAAGTACGAGAAAAAAAAAGACAACAATCATAAAAAATTAAAAAAATTATAAATGCATATTTATGAAAATTTTAACCAATTTTAAGAAAGTTGATAATAAAATTTTTTTTTATAAACATTTTTTTAAAATTATTATAATCATTTTTTTTTAAATATAACATTATCTTAATAACTAACAAAATATAGTTGTAAAAAGATAATTATGCCACTTTTTTAGATTAGAAAGTTGCGCACCAATGGTGCGCACTAAAATAGTAACGTTTAAAATTCGTTACTCGTTAGTAGGTTTTACCCCTCGGATTTTTCTCATACCGGGCGCCTTATACAATATGTAAAGAAAACCCTGTCCGACCCATAAGGATAATAAAGGTTAGGCAAACACACGACCAAATAAAATTTGAAATTTTGCATAATCATCATAGTAACAATACTAATCAATTTTGAAACTATCTTTTTTCCCCGCGAATTTACGCTAACTTCCCCAAAATTTGGTGTTTCTAAAAAAATGACAACACCATTTTAGGCGGTATAATTGTCGGCTTTCCTTTCATTGTTTTGTTAGATTATTTATTTCTTTGGCGGCGTCGCGCGTGAGCTTTGTCGGCGACGTAAAAGAAATAACTAGTGATGCACTAATTTTTGCGCAATAACGTTTTTTTTATCGCTATTAATCGAAACTTGTATCTGGTTGAATGATTTGTTAAAAACACAGATTACCCAATGGTAAAAGTACTTTTGTTTGTTTATCGATTAATTACTAATAACATTATTATAACACAAGTATTAGTAAACAGAAACGAGAAGGACTTATGAAACACAATTTTAGTAAAATTTTATAAATATTTTAACGGTCAATATCATCGATTTTGAGACAGAAACTGAAATTAAAACTTAGGCATGATTTTCATTTACAGCAGTGTACCTAACTAATTTAAGTTTTATAAAAGTTCTAAACAATTCCATGCGATGTTGAATCTAGAATGAGAATGAGAAACTACAATACTAAATCGATAACAAAAATAGACGAGTAAATTGTTTCCATCGAAAATCAATATTTTGATTACTTACACATCCCTATTTACTCAAAGGATGCCGCGAGGCCAGCCGCGCGTAGGTACAATTTTATAAAATAAAAATCATTTTTACTTTAAATTATCAGTTGCTCTAGTGAAGACTATTCGTGTATTGTGTGATCATGTCGTTTCCTAATGTAGAGTAATGTAACATGCTGATGGAAGGTAGCAACTGGTGTGTTGTGATCAGGTGATTGTGGTCAATGTGGTCAATGTGGTTCCAGTATGACGGTGCGTCACCATATCTTTGTCCTGTACGTGAGAACCTCCATTATCAGTTCGGCGAGCAGTGGATTGGTAAGGGTGGACCAACTGTGGCCAGTGCGGATTTGACACCACTTGATTTTTATTTGTGTGCATGTCCGTGCTAATCTCGTGCGACGGTGCCAGCTGGGCCTGTATCGTTATTAGTGAACGAAATATGGAACAACATCTCCGCCACAGCCATTATGCTCATCGAATGAAATGATACATTTGGAGAGTCAGACGACCTTCCTACTTAAAAAAAAGTTCTTTTCACGAGCTGCCTAAGTATCATTATTTCTTTCGAGACTCGATAAACGTGAATAAATTACCTATACCTACATGCATGAGGTCAACTGAGGTTATGAACTGTGCCTGTGTTGCCATGAAATTACCTATTTATTTTATTTAAGTTATTTATTTTTTAGGGGGAATTTTTTTTTAAGTTTTGCCAGGTTTTGTAGGCATTAGTAGAATCAGTTATCGATATCTAACAATACCTTCACGGATCGGACAGGGTTTTCTTAACATATTGTATATGAAAATCGATTCTTAAGGAGTAAACTCCAAAAAACTCATAAAACGAAATACCTACCTGATTTTCAGTATACGTCATCAAACAGGCAGGGAGCATGTACAACATAGTCCGTCTCCAATATTCCCTAGATACACACTGCACTTGTGAACCAATAGAACGCGTTGTTGTTACAATAAAATGTTTTTTGAGATCCTCTTCGACCGCAATCTCAGTAGTGATGCAATCGTTGATGGAAAAGCGTGCTAGTTTATTAAGAGCCTATTCACTCGAAACAAAACTGAGTGAATACTAAGGAAGACGGCAGTTGAGTGAGGTGATGCAATGTTAAACCCAACAGCACGACAACGATGCTGCGCCAGAGGGAGACTGATCTGGAGACCCTCCACGACCAAACTCCCCACACATTAATATTTGGCGCATCGTACCCGGCACACATCGCAACACAACTGCTTACACCCGTCCTCCGTACCGCTTCACCATGCTGGAACACGACGAATCGCTTGGCGACAAGACTTTGTCTGGTGGGTGGTAACTTCTGCCGGCAGCCGATGTTGTAGCCTACCACCGAGAAACTATCCACCATATATAACACTTCCTTATTAAAAGAAATTTTATTTTGTAGCAGTTAGGGTAGTTATGACAGTTCAAGTGTTAGGTACTAACCACTAACGTGCAGATGGCTCAAGAATAAATGAAATGAAATCAACTTGCGTGAAGTTATCTGCACCCTAATTGCTTAACAGACTTTCAATGACAATCTATATCATTATGAAGCTGATCCATTGCGTCAAATGTTCATAAAATTGTGTACTCAACAACGTAATTAACGCAATGAATGCTGTTGAACTGTCAAAAAGAAATTCATTGTCATCCATCAGCAGTGTTCAATACACAACGTTATTTTTTCTATATACGAAACCTGAATACCGTTTGTTCAGGATAAGCAACTGAATCGATTGCAATAATTTTTACACCATGTTATATTTTTTCCCAAATACATTTAGAAATAGTCGCAGTGTGGTTACCGAGCGCGCAACACAGCTAACGGTAGATCATAGTACTAGGCGCGCGGGACAGGGCCTCCCCGCGCCGCGCTGAAGTAGGCGCGAGCGCGCGAGCGGCGCGGTGCGTTGACCATATTTTTGTTGGGACCACCAGGTAAGATAACAAGCTCATAACTTTGCAGTTTTTCATGGTACATATCTATGTACCATGAAAAACTCTGGAACAACTCTACCACGTTAAATCTTCTTTACTTAAAAATATTGGACATGTTTCAGGTCTTGCATATATAAAAAATAACGTGCTTTACTTAAAAATATTGGACATGTTTCAGGTCTTGCATATATAAAAAATAACGTGCTGTACTTAAAAATATTGGACATGTTTCAGGTCTTGCATATATAAAAAATAACGTGCTGTACTTAAAAATATTGGACATGTTTCAGGTCTTGCATATATAAAAAATAACGTGCTTTACTTAAAAATATTGGACATGTTTCAGGTCTTGCATATATAAAAAATAACGTGCTGTACTTAAAAATATTGGACATGTTTCAGGTCTTGCATATATAAAAAATAACGTGCTTTACTTAAAAATATTAGACTTGTTTCAGGTCTTGCATATATAAAATATAACGTGCTGTACTTAAAAATATTGGACATGTTTCAGGTCTTGCATATATAAAAAATAACGTGCTTTACTTAAAAATATTGGACATGTTTCAGGTCTTGCATAGGTATATAAAAAATAACGTGCTTTACTTAAAAATATTGGACATGTTTCAGGTCTTGCATATATAAAAAATAACGTGGTAGAGTTGTTCCAGAGTTTAAAGATAAGGTCCATATTTCTAAAAAGTGAAATGAAAATCTTTGAGTTCATATGAAAGATGTCTTCAATCAAACAACTAATGTTACATCCTTAACATCTAAAAGAGATAAGTAGATGGGCTGAAGCAATTTGCCTCTCAGTACACGCAAAAAACCCAGTGAAGAATCTAACATTTTTTTAAAGGAGGATAACATAGATTCAAACATGTTGGTAGACCATAACATGGACAAGCTGGTCGTTGATACAGCTGTTATGTGTCAATATGGGCATGCACTAACTAAGCTGACTGGCTGCTATTAGACCAAAAGGGGTGAGCAGGGATACTGCGGTTTTAGCACGATAAAGCACTATTACTGACTATATTTGATCAGTGGTAAGTGGTCGACAGTTGTCATGTAAAGCATATGAATTAAGTAATGTTTGTTAATCGAATGTTATTTACACACACTATGTAGTTTGTTGTATTAATTTGCATATCAGATTTCTTTTTTTGAAGAGGCCTGTGCCCAGCAGTGGGACGATAATAAGGTTGGTAATGATGATGATGAATGATTTCTTTTTTTGCAACTTCACATCATCAATATCTGTGCTGCTGGGGAGTTTGTTACGCCACTTTTTCATAGCGAAAGCACCAGGAAAAGGTGGAGGGTGGACGGTTTGACGTTTTGCGACTTTTTTAAATACTAGCGGCCGCCAGCGACCTCGTTCGCATGGAGTTGGTTATGCTCCACTCCTATTACTCGGGGAGTGATGTTATATAGCCTAAAGCCTTCCTGTATTAATGGGCTATCCTAAGCAAAAACATTTTTTCAAATCGGTCCCGTTGTTCCTTAGATTAGCGCGTTCAAACAAACTCTTCAGCTTTATATATTAGTATAGATATGTCGAGGATTGTCTATGTTATTTTAATAAATGTTGCTCATTTGAGTTACATAGTAGTGGGGCAAATGTAACAAGAAATAATAAAAATAAAGTAAAATGAATAAACAGCCTCCGTGGCGTAGCGATAGCGGACGCGGCCGCTGCGCAAGGTGGCGCGGGTTCGATCCCCGCACAGTACTTGTACTGTGTGCATGAACTTGTATGCATGAATATGAATATTTGCACTGGTCTTGCTTTGGAAAGCACGTTAAGCCTTAAAGATCTAGTGGCAGTCAACCCGTAACGACTGTTACGGGTTGTTGGAACCCTCAAAAATCCAACAATTGGTCTAACTGCAATGCTTCGACGTCGCCTTCGGGTTGTGGAGGTCAGACGGCAGTCGCTTCATGGAAAATGTCGAAGTTTAGCCATATCAGCAGTTGGACTGGTAAAGCGGACCCCATACTCCAAAGCTGAAAAGGCTTCGGATGCGACTGGGATTAACGCTGGGATGATGATGATGGGTAGTGGGGCAAATGCTGTGACGTTATTTTGAACATTACGTGGACAGAGTCGTTTTGGAAAGAAGGGATCTTCGAACGGTCACATTGCATTGAGACGCGGACCAGGGCACTTCTCCGAGGCGAAACTGTCGGTTTCCCTATTTAAATTGTGATTGCCAAGATTGGAGGGTATATGTATCTATATCTAATTCTGTTAAAGAGTGTATGCCTATAAGGTAGATTTTTTGAGGAACTGATTTATTAGATATTAAGATCACATTGTAAAATGTACTTACTAAAAATCACACTAATAAATGAATTGAATTGAATAATAAATAATTACTTCGTGCTCTAACTCAAAACTTCACATAGGAAATGGAACCCTTACCACCACCAAGATGCTGACGACCCTGTCGCCTATCGTCGCTGACGCCGACAAATATAATTTTGATGTTTGAAAACTGCTCATTCTCAGCTTAAGGCGGCTCCAGAGGAAAAACACACCGCAGGCCGTTTTTATGTAGTTTTTCGGAGCTATCTACTCTTTATCCAAAAGAAATATCAACTTATTAAAAATACATAAATTTTCTCCATAATCTTGGCTCCAAAATTGTAGATTTTTTTTTTTTTTGCTAAGCATAATGTTTAAATAATTCCTTCACAAAGAAACCTCTGTCAAGAGAAATAATTATCAAAAACGTGCATCTCCTCGAAAAGTAAGCATTATTTAGATTTCGTTCTTACACTAATGGATAGGCAATTTCATGACGAACATTATTGTAGAAATATTTTTTTAAAACGACCTAAACAAAAATGTTATTCAACAATCTGAGCGTATTCCCCATCATTTCTCTTGCCCGAGCTATTGAGATTCAGTATGCCACAAGCTCTCGAAGGGGGAACCCGTGTCGTTCGTCATCGCGCGGTCCGCTAGCATAGCGGTCGGCGCGTGAGCGAGAAAGCATCTGCTTGCTCGCTCACGCACCGCATGTCGCATAGAGTATAATACTATCATAAAGTGTTTCTGTTATTGATGTTCATTCTGGTGTTCGTTTTTTTAACCGATTTCAAAAGGGAGGAGGTTATATGTTTTTTTTTGTTTGTTTGCGGATAACTTTACTATAATATAAATAATAGGGTATTTGACTAAAAAAAACTAATTAGTCCGTCATTCAGATTATAGAAAAATATTGGATAGGTTTACTATATACGTTTTACATTTCGTATATTTTGTTTTATCAAATCAATAAAAATTGACAAATATAATAGGCATCAAAGATCAGGAGTGATGGCTGGTGACGTCACTGGCCGCTAAAAAGTGTAGCGTGCAGTGACGTCACACGAGTTTTCAAAGCACTGTGTCGTATTCATTTTTTGTTTATATGAAAAAAGAAAAAATATGTGTGTAGTATTTTTTGGGTAGGCCCCCTCAAGGTGGACCGACGACCTAGTGGAGGTCGCGGGAAACCGCTGGATGCGGGAGGCGCAGGACCGGTCGTCGTGGAGAACCTTGGGGGAGGCCTATATCCAGCAGTGGACGTCTTTCGGCTGAAATGATGATGATGAGTATTTTTTGGAAATCTGACTGACGGACTAATTAGGTTTTTTTAGTCAAATACCCTATTGCATAAGTTGATAAAAAATGCTATGTAATAGCTTTACTGCGGCAGTTCCCGAGTGCCACATATATTTTTTTTTTTATTAGAAAGATTATATCTTCAAGGTAGTCTCATGTTAAGGAAATTAGGGTCTGATGATGGAAGACTAAGGAAACCTAGGAGAAATTTAAAAAATCATAGGGGCGCCTAGGGCATTTCTATGTTTTTTCATTAAGTGTTTCAACGCACTACAATATAGTAAAGTTCGGACTTGATGATGGAGCCGGGAGACAGCCGAGGGATCTCCTTAACGATTCACATCAGCTGCCTCGTGTTTGTGCTTAATAAATTTATATTGATAAGAACTTTACCTACTGTATGAGATGTGATTGTCATTAAAGCTCTGATGATGAAGACAAAGGCCAGTTAAGGGAACTCCTCAAAGGTTTACAAACACAAGGTAACTAACCTTGTGTTTGGACTTAATTCATTTATATTGATGAAAACTTTACACACATATAGGTTTAAATGAAGGTCTACAATAGATGATGAAGCCCATAGACAGTCGAGGGAATTCCTCAACAATTTACAACACTTTACTTTAACATAGTACAAACACTACCTACTCGTCATGCTTATGCAAAAATCAATTAAAATCAAGAGACTGAATTTAAGTTGTGTTATTTCATTGCGTTATTTCTAGAAATGCTCATACTTTAATTGTGGTCTTATAGGAATTAAAGCAAACGAAATACGTCGTTTGCTTGCAGGCCTTTTCCAAATATGCTGCCGTCAGCGTTCAGTCTGACCGGATATTGTATTAGTCAGATGTTTATTATTTTTCTGCAAAAGGAAGCTTTGTGTAAATAATATTATAGTATATGTATTTGTTTTTAGGGTTCCGTACCTCAAAAGGATAAAACGGAACCCTTATAGATATATCGATCACTTTGTTGTCCGTCTGTCTGTCTGTCTGTCAAGACCCTTTATCTCAAGAACGCGTGGACGTATCAAGCTGAAATTCACATGAAATACTCAGGTCTATTGTCCCTTTAAGCTGTGAAAATATCAAACTTCTAAGCCAAGCCAATCAAAAGATACAGCCGATTATGTCGATATTTTCAACAAATTTTCGACACTCGCAAAGGAATCAAAACCTACAGGATACTTTCCGTAAACTCAGAATCTTGAAATTTGGTATGAAGCATTGTCATATAATGCAAATATAGGAAAAATTGCGAAAATGACATTTTTTTAGTTATATAATATAATGAAAATATTTTAATAAAATGAAACTTACTACCTTATTTCTCACGAACCAATAAAGGTATCAAATTGAAATTTATACCAAATACCTAGGTCTATTGTCCCTTTAAGCAGTAAAAAAAATCAAACTTCTAAGTTAACGCGATCAAAAGATACAGCAGTTTATACCAACACCTTAGACGAATTTCCGTCACCGCTAGGGAATCAAAACCTACAGGATACTTCCCGTAAACTTTGAATCTTGAAATTTGGCACAAAGCATTGTCTTAGAATGCAAATATAGGAAAAATTGCGAAAATCACATTTTTTTAGTTATATAATATAATAAAAATATTTTAATAAAATGAAACTTACTACCTTATTTCTCACGAACGAATAAAGGTATCAAATTTAAATTTATACCAAATACCTAGGTCTATTGTCTCTTTAAGCAGTGAAAAAATCAAACTTCTAAGTTAACGCGATCAAAAGATACAGCAGTTTATACCGACACCTTAGACGAATTTCCGTCATACGCTAGGAAATCAAAACCTACAAGGTACTTTCCGTCAACTCAGAATCTTGAAATTCGGCACGAAGCAACGTTATAACAGACAGATAAAGGAAAAATTGCGAAAATAATAAATTTGAAGTTACATAAAATATTAAAATATTGTTTTTCAAATTCAGAATAAAAGAGGATCAGTTGGCGACATGAATATGTGCACGCACATGTCTGTCCGCCCAGTTTCGGGGGGAATCCTTCAAAAGGCACCCGACCCCCGAGGAATGAGGTCGGGTAGTGTGGGATTTTTACCTCACTAAAACCACCCCGGTGATCACCATCTGTGCCTAGGGGTGGTCCCGGTTCCTCTTAAAAGACCAATTCCGGAACCCTTCCTGCGCAACGCCTGTAAGGCACATCCCAGGGGAGACTAAGTGGGTCTCTCCTAAACGTCCTATGCACGGCAGCACGTGACCACTATGCCACCGTCTTCCCTGGGGTTACTTAGTGGGCAGGCAGAGTCCCCGCTCTGTGTGCCCGCGACCCCAAAGGTCCACCTACCTCAATATGTAGGCGGGTTTCAGCGTTTTAAGCGTCAAGGCGGTTGTCTCCCCGACGCCTCCTTCTCCGAGCTGGATTAGCCCTCTTTCGATCCCGTTCGGCGGCTTCCTTCTTGGCCATCACGGTCTCACAGAAGGAAGCTACTATTGTCCAATTCTCTGTCTTTGCCAGCATAGCCCTTACTACTGCTGGCAGAGACAGGTCTCGCCCGATCCTAGAAACCAGGTCCAGCCGCTCGGAGTCCCATGCGGGGCACTCCTCGAGCGTGTGTTGTGCAGAATCCAGGCTGCCTCCGCAATGGTGGCAATTTGCCGTGTTCTCTCGCCCAATTCTGTTCAGGTACTCACCGAAGCAGCCGTGTCCAGTGAGTACCTGTGTGAGCCTGAAGGAGATGCGCTCCCCTCTTTTCAGCCAGGCTTCGAAGTGCGGCAGAACGGCTTCAACAACGCGCTTGCGCGAATATTGCGGCAGCTGTAACCGCTCGCGCCACCGGTCGAGCGCGAGTTGCCGTTCCCGTCGCCTCAGTTCTACGAGTGCAGTTCCTGGCAAACTATTCCCGCTTTGGCGGATGATAGAGATCTGCTTGTAGACCTTTGCGTCCATATCCGCCAAGATGTCCAGTGGCGGAAAGCGTGCCAAGAGA
Source organism: Sesamia nonagrioides (assembly GCA_017933935.1). Lineage (NCBI taxonomy): Eukaryota > Metazoa > Arthropoda > Insecta > Lepidoptera > Noctuidae > Sesamia > Sesamia nonagrioides. The sequence goes on along the minus strand of JADWQK010000325.1, from coordinate 201,710 downwards.
GTTGCCGCCTCAAATGATATCGTTCGGTATCCTCGTGCGATACGAATGGCCATCTTCCGCTGCAGTCTGTTGTTAGTCCTGCAGCGTCGAAGGCCTGACAGTCTACTTGACCAAACAGGCGCTCCGTAAAGGACCATCGATCGCACGACACCCGCGTAGAGGCGGCGAACTTCCTCCCGAGGTCCTCCGAGATTGGGCAGCAGTCTATGCAAAGCACCCACTGCCTTTTCGATCCGGGGAACCAGGCGGTCGAAGTGTTCTTCGAAGCCCCACCGACCATCCAGGGTAAGGCCAAGATACTTTATGTATCGTCCCACCTGTACTTGCACGTTTCCGACATGGACCAACGAGCTGGGTGACTCTCTGCTCCTCGGCAGTTTATGAAACCATAACGCCTCGGTTTTCTGAGGCGCTATCTCCAGACCCAGCTCGCGGATTGAGGCCACGACTTTAGCCACCCCGAGGTCCGCCCAGAGCCTAATAAAAGGTCCGTCGACCTTGTCCGCCAGTGTAGCTAGGATACTGTTCGGGCTGCCCCGAAATCGCCGCAACATCGAAGCACCGTTTGCAAATGATAGCATAAAAGTCACCAATTCGCGCTTCCGCGAACATGCCTGATGCACTGCAAAACCGAGGCAGCCCCAACAACATCGTCAGCCCATTGTTATACTGGATGCGCAGAGCGTTGTAAGCCTTTTGCGTATACCTAACCCACAAGCTGCACGAGTAAAACGACTGGCAGTAAGCTCTAAAGAGCGTCAGTTTTACCTGCTCAGTGCTCCCTATCTATATCCTGGTCATCTGTGAGAGAATCCGTCACCACATGACCGAGGTATTTAAATTGAGAGACCACTTTTAATGGTGTTCCTTGTAACATCACCGGTGGTATATTCGTGGGTGTATTATTACGAACTTTAAATACGATAATGTCACTTTTAGTGGCATTATACCTCAAGCCATGGGCCCCCGCATACCTTTCACACACAGCCACTAACTTCCTTAGTCCACAGATTGATGGGCTGAGCAGCACCATGTCATCAGCATAGCTTATGTTGTTAATCATTTTGCCATCAACAGAACATTCAACCAGAGTGCTACTCAGCTCACCAACCAGCCGATCTATGTACAAGTTAAAAAGGCTGGGCGAGGTCAACCCCCCCTGCGTTACCCCACATTCTAGCCCATTATCAAATTACCGGTCTTCTTTTTAACAATAGGAATCACAACAGTTCGTACGAGATCGTCAGGCAGATAAGAGTGACCCATACAAAAATTGAAGAACATAGCGAGTAGCCTAGGCAAATGTACACCAGCGGACCTTAAATGCTCAACACTCAAACCATCGTGCCCAGGCGACCTACCTCGCTTCATACTTTTCAACGCGTCTTTTACGTCTTTCACGCTGAACCTTAAATGAGAATCGCCCTCACACGGGGCTTGAGTGCCTCGCATCGACGTACTTACAAAATGCGGAACAACTCTAAAGTGGTTCATGAACATGCCGGCTATATCACTGTTCTGTGACAAGTCATCAACGTTTGATGGTAGACTCGGTCTGGGATTCAAATAATTGGTTTGCTTCCAAAAAGAACTGAATTTATTATCTTCGTGAAGGGTTGCAATGATGTCCATTTTAATCTGGGTTTCATTGTCCTGACACCACTTCAACTTTGATTTAAATGTTTGTCTCAAAGTTTTCATTTCCTGATATATAGCCCCCGATGCAGGTTTTCCGTGCAAGACCCATCTCCGAAAAGCAAGCCGCGTCCGAGCATGAAACTCTTTCACAACTTAATCCACCCATACACATTTTTGGCTTACATGACATAAAATATTTTTTTAATAATTATAAACTTACTACCTACCAGTGGCGAAGGGTGAAATTTTGACAAAGGGAAGCCGGTCCAAAAAAATAAACACTTAAACACTTACCTACTGCAGGATATCTTGGAGGAGGTCTTCAGATAAGAATAGTATTAAAAGCCCCACCTTCACCATACAAAAAAGGACTGATGATTTGATAACAGTGTCTTTCAAGTATGATAAAAGCGGCAGCAAAAGAAAAAAAAAGCCTTTTTCGACGTGCATCTCCATACCACACATGCATGCTTGTTAGTAAGTACTAAGTTAAGTACCTATTGTTAGGGAATAAGAGTCAAGAAAAAATAAAATAAAAAATTACAAAAATAATAGTGTTAAAAACTGAACCACACAAACACCGATCCAAAACCAACAAAAATATTAAGCAAAAATAAAGCAAATTATACACAATCACAACGTTATTTATATTGTAATGCAATGCGTCTGTTTTTTTTTTAACAAAATGAGCTAAAATGATGTTATAAAAATTCGGATTACTTTTCATTTTATTAAGCAAATTTTTTTAATTGACATGATAGCCAAATCGGACAATCTCTGCTCTTTTTGGCAGTTTCGCACATATGTGTGAATGCGTTTTAAAGCAGAAAATGACCGCTCAGCTGAAGCTACTGAAATGGGGAGGGTCAGAATTAAACTGCAAAGAGTCGAAACTTGAGAAAATGCGTCTTTCAAAGACGTATTCTGGAGCTGTAAAAAAAGCTCATAGGTGTCCAATTTATTTAACGACGCTGACGTAAGACTTTAAGTTCATTCAGCAGGTAGTCAGTTGAGCAGCACTCTATATGAATTAAAGCCATAATAACAAACAAAATACACAGTATTTAACCAAATCTGCGATTAAATTACGTTACAGAATCAGTCACAGTTTAAATACCACAAATATTAAAATATAACAAACGAAAAACACGAAAAACGAACACATGTCACATACTAACAATAATTTATTTTCAACCAAACGAAATGGAACACGAAAATATGCCAAAATAAAAAGAATATGACTTGCGAAGGATTTCATTATAACGTTTCTTTGTCTCATTCTAATAGAGGAGAGGAGAGAACTGCAACCCGGTCGGCATCAGCCTATCTTTTCTCAAAAATTACGGACGGTTAGCGATCATTAGAAAGAGATGTCTGACACGCTCTGTCTCTTTTCGCCTCATAGTAAAACGTTTGACCGAGGTAGGCTGTAATTCGTCGAGTTCCCTTCAATGTAATGTACGAAAAATTTAAGCGCTGATTAATTTACGACTATAAAATGAAATGTGATACTTAGGGTATTGCTAAGAATTACTATTGCTATTGTAAATCGCGCAGGCATTTGATTAATAATACTTTGTTAATGAAATAGAATGTAAATGGGTCATTGTCAAAACAGGGTTCAGATGAAAAAATAAAACAAAATCAGTTATTTTTAAAGAATTCGTCCTTTATTTAATAAAAGAGGTCAATTGTAACAATAATAAATTATTGTTTGAGATCAAACTTAACAATTAGAATAGTTATTAAAAAAAAACGTTTTTATAGGTCCACCGAAAAGACACAGATGTCTACCGAATGTACTAAAAGTGTAGTTTAGCAACAATTTTAATATAATAATAGAATCTTTTTTCTATAATATTAATCCAATCGTCTCAGAAGAAACGATAAAAAAAAGCCAACGCAGTATCATTGAAAAGTAAATTAAAATAAAATAAACCCCTTTGTCCACCAAAAATACTATGTCTTCTTGGTAGACATAATATCTTCATCCTCGGATGACGACCAAAAATGACAATGCGTCTGGTGAACTTTTATCGGAGTTCCAGGTCTTGAAGTAGGTGGTGAACATGAACTGTCGGAGTAAACATCAGCAAACTTAAGGCGTTTTCGACTTTTGAGGCCATGCAGGATCTTGGAGCAGGTTGGTTTTTCTAAATCATTGCTTTGAGTCTCAGTAACTGTTGGGCTCAACTTTTTCCTGTCTATAGAGTTGAGCAACTGTTGGACTATTGGAGTTCAATTAGGACTCATTAATGGGCTTGGTAGACTTGGTAAAGGGCTGGGAATAGAACACTGAACTGGGGTGGGAGCAGGTATTTCAACGTGCATATTGTGTAATGGTAAGTCAAGACTTATACAACCTAAGTCATAGTGATGACATATAGCACTTGGATGGCAAGTAATGCAGCTTAATCTTCGGAAGTGCAGGGTTCTTGGTTCGCGTTTGTCCCATGTAACTTGATGCACTTGCATAGTACCACGAAAAGGGCGGATAACGCAGTTTTGAATTTTGATTTCAATGTCTTTTGCAATAGTATCGTCAATCTTAATTACTTCGATTCCTTTACAGTTCTCATGCATACATTCTATGAACCCATCAATGTTGCTTACATCATTTCCTTTTGCTACATACTTATCAGCCGTTCGTTTGAGGCAAACTCCTATGCCATCAGGGGCCCCTTTACCATGGCCACTCTCGCTAAAGTGCCACATTATATTATCTGCCTGTGTTTCTTTGCCCAAGTATGCCCCAAGTAAATAAAACATGGTATAAGGCATGGCATAAGGGAATCGTTGAGGAATCGTATCTGTTTCTTCTGTTTAAATCTGGTAATAGTTTCTTTTTTTCCAGCAGTGGAACGACTAGATTCGTCACTAAGTAAAAAACTATGCACTGCTTCTTTTAAATCTTTTTTTATTATCTTCGTTTTATTTATTCGTTATATTTTTTTCTTCTTCTGTATTCTATTTAAGCGCATTTTGTACTTAGAAAGCTTATTTTCTACAATCTTCAGTTTAGATTTGAGCATGAGATTTTCTAATTTAAGCGGCCGTTTGTTTTTTGCAGCTACAGCCCGGCCAGATTCAGCCCTGGAGGTAGATCTTGATGAAAATGAAGTGGCTGGGCTTATTGGAGGGATTACATCTGTTAATCTCACAGATTCTTTTTGTTTCTTTAGTCTATCTCTACGTGATTTTGCGTCCTTTCTCCATTTGTTTCGTAGTTGTCTTTGCTGTCTATCTGATAAATCATTTATCGTCTTAATTTCTCCTAGTATTTTTTTCCTATGGTAGTACTCTCTGTCCTTCTTCCGCTTTTCTTCTAATGCTACTGGATCTTTCTTCAATTTTTCTCTTGCTCTCCTCATACTTAACTTCTTCTGTTCGCGTCTTCTTTTCTTCTTCTCATCTTCAGTCAATTTATTTCTAGTTCTAGCCATTGTCTGTGGGTAAAGAAAAGAGGGAGCCTAAGCAAGGCACAAAGCACAAACGAAACTTTTATTATTAAAGTGGAATACAAATGTTTCACGTATAAGTCAACTGCAAGCCGACATGTTTAGTCATTGTCTAGAAATAATCTGACTTCACCCTGAAGATGACTTTTGAATGCGATAGAAAGATATCGGTCTAGTTAAAAAAAGTAGCTTACTTTATTTGTGTGTTCCTTTTTACGTGTTGTTGATATTATTCCGCTTTAATAATAAATAAAGAAACAGCGAACATGGCACATTCAACGTAAAACGCCAAAAACAGTATCCACAATAATAATATTACTCGTAAAAACCGCCTCCCGAATGCAATATTTCTAATAAGCAGTTAAATATCTAATTCGCATTAACAACCACATGCAAAACCAGAGTGCACAAAACAAAAATAAAATATTTCATCCACTTGATGGACATTCATCTTTTTGGTGGACACAAATTCCACCGAAAAGATGTCCACTAAATGGATTTTTCTGAGAAATTATTTCATTCCAAGCATTATTTTGAGGTTATGTTGTAATCACTAGTATTTTTAGATAAATACTTTAGAAATCTAACACATAACGTAAAGTTATGAATTATTAAGGCTTCACTTACCAAAATACACAAGGAACCGGAAAGATATACTCAACTTTGACACCACCAGCTATTTTTAAACAAGGAGCAATAATTTCGTTCGTATGCAAGCCGCGTCAAAATGGCGCTGGACGTGATCAGCTGAGTATTGGACGCGTTCGTGAATAACGTTTCGTTTACAAAATTTTATTATTTTCATAATAATTTTTATAAATGAATTAAGTCCACCAAATAGATGTAGATTTTAGTAACAACATTGCAACTTACAAAAAATGTTTTTATTTTAATTCGTTATTTTTTATTCTGAGTTATTAAAGTATTTAGAATATCTATTTTGGGAAAACATATTCAAAGGTTAACTTTTCATAGCAGTTTTCATTATATGATTGAATTTGCATGAAGAGGGAGAGTGGTAACAGCCCACCGAAGCGGACTATTCTTTCGAAATTGTTTAATAACTACTTTATTTTAGTTTTATTTGAAATTACGAATATACATTTTGAATTATTGATTAGTTACCTATACTATAAAATATGAACCTGGTATGTTATTAACGTTTAAGTCTTTTTTTTCTGCTTGTAACACAATTTTAGGCGGTTATGACAATGACCCAAATACTTTTGTATGAATATGGAACTGATTTTTGAAAGGTAACCCGGTGGGAATCGGCTTGTATGGACTCTTCGCCACTGCTACCTACCCTTTTTCACATGAACGCGTAGCGATATTAAAGTTGAAATTCATATCAAACACTTCTTAAATCTAATTACCTCTAAAATGTGAAAAATTCTAAATCAACGCAAAAATTCAAAATGCTGAGGTATCTACCTATAATCATACCGCATATTTTGAATTTCGCCACTACTCGCAACGGAATCAAAACATAGATTACTTCCCGCTGACATTGAATTTTGGTATGAAACAATAGCTTAAGGTAACCTAACAGAAAAACCCGAAACCTTTTAAAATTTTTAGGCACAGTAACTAGTTAAACCAAAACAAAGACTAACACAATCGTCATTCAATCTAAATATTTTGGTGAATGTAGTTCTGTATATAACCTAAATGTGTCCTAACTGCTGCGTTATACTTAGTACTTATAAATATATTCAAAGACATTAATTGTAATTTCCTATTGTTATCAATGATTATCAGACAGCTTGCTTCCTACTGGCGAAGCGGGACGGGGGAAGTAAGTAGTAACGAAAGAACGCGCAAGAACAAGCCGCCCGCTGGCGCGAAGGCAGGCGGTTGGTCAAGGGAAGGGGTATCGCGGCACAGCGAGCGGCAGCCGTGCGCCATACGCACGAGCGCTTAGACGCTGTTCGCACGTGTACCGAAATTAGTAAAATTTGCGACAATTTCTCGTTGATTTTGTTTACTTCTACTTTGTTTATCAATAAACCGCTTTTTTATAAGTTATAAACTAGCGCTTGATCGCAATCCCGCCTGATGGTAAGCAGTGATGCGATCGTTGATGGTAAAGCGCGCTAGTTTATTAAGAGCCTATTCACTCTAGCCTTGAAGACACTCAAATTGTAATGTGACGGAAACACCATCGCTGGCAAATTGTTCTAGTCCCTCGATGTAGGCGGTATAAAAGAGGAAGCGAAACGCTTCGTCCGGATCGCAGTGGTGTCAACAACGTAAGGGTGGAAACTCGCCGTACGACGGGTCGTCCGATGGTGGAACGGAGATGGGGGAATTAAATCATGCAATTCCCTTGCACACTCACCAGAATGCATCCTATAGAAGACCAAAATGGCTACTCTACGCCTGTGCTCCAGGCTTTGGAGACCGCTACATTTGTACGGCGGAACCCTCGGTGTGCGAGTCCGACTCGCACTTGGCCGGTTTTATTAAACGAGAATAATAATATAATATCAGTCTTGCCTGAGCCCAAAAAAAAAAAAACATCAAATCTTTTTTTTATGTAGATTTCCTGTCTGCAGAAATTTATTTGACCCTAATTACGTTTTCCCTTAAAATAATAAATAATGACAAATTAACCTTTATTATATTATTTTTCTATCCCTTTGACCATCTGACTTAGCTAACTTTCAATCTACAAAACTAACTTCCAACCCTGAAGTTACAGTCATAACATATTTAGTTGTAAAGCTCTAATCAATACAAATTAAGTAAGCCCAAACACATTACAGTTGCTTCCGAAGTGGATTCCCTTGATTCTCTGTCATCTCCATCATCAGGTCAGGCCCAAATCTTCACGGTTTTATAGTATCATCCGATATAAATACGAGTATCAAGTTTTCACCCGAAGCATGCCTACAATTTTCGATAATTGGCCTAAATTTCTTAGAATTTCCATTATCGACACTGACGTGGTAACAATGAGATTACATAGGCAGCATACTCTTTCATATAAAAAAAGAATGGTCAAAATCGGTTCATTAACGATAAAGTTATCAGCGAGCACACATAAATCGAATTGAGAACCACACTTTTGGGAAGTCGGTTAAAAAATAAAATACGCAAAATTTTTATTACGAAGTATCGTCAACATTTGTTTCAGTCTATAATAACCAAAAGTATTTGGGCGCACCAATAAACAAAAATAAAAGTGCCATGTCTGTTACTTCTGTGGTCTATGAATTTAACTCGTATTTGTAAGTACTTCGTCCGCCAGACGGCGCTAGTAATATTTTGCGAAGTATTGTAGAGGTGGGGCGCGGTGAAGAGGGAGCAAATGCTCGAGGTCATTTGGTGAGGGTACGACCTTAATTTGAATAAACCGCTTTTGCTTTTGGGTATTTTATTTCAGACTGTGTGTCCCAAGGGGGCATTCAAAACATTTCTTTTTTTAAGAATAAAAAGACGTGAACGAGGCCGAAAATGTTCTTCAGCATAATATCTACTACGATGTCTAAAAAATAAATACCACAACGCTGGTATTCTAATAGGACACGATCTACTTACTCTATTACAAACTAGCTTTCCGCCCGCGGCTTCGCCCTCGTGGAAATCGGTTATATCCCTCTTTTTAGATTTCCCTCGGGAATATCAATTTTTTCAATAAAAGGTAGCCTATGTCCTTTCTCAGGCTCTAAAGATTCTCTGTGCCAAATTTCATCAAAATCGGTTGAGAGGTTTAAGCGGGAAAGCGTAACAGACGGACAGACAGACAGAGTTACTTTCGCATTTATAATATTAGTATGGATCAGTGGCGAAGGGTGAAATTTTGGCAAAGGGAAGCCGGTCCAAAAAAATAAACACTTAAACACTTACCTACTGCAGGATATCTTGTAGGAGGTCTTCAGATAAGAATAATATTCAAAGCCTCACCTTCACCATACAAAAAAGGACTGATGATTTGATAACAGTGTCTTTCAAGTATGATAAAAGCGGCTTTGTGAAAAGCCTTTTTCGACGTGCATCTCCATACCACACATGCATGCTTGTTAGTAAGTACTAAGTTAAGTACCTATTGTTAGGGAATAAGAGTCAAGAAAAAATAAAATAAAAAATTACAAAAATAATAAAGTGTTAAAAACCGAACCACATAAACACCGATCCAAAACCAACAAAAATATTAAGCAAAAATAAAGCAAATTATACACAATCACAACGTTATTTATATTGTAATGCAATGCGTCTGTTTTTTTTAACAAAATGAGCTAAAATGTTGTTAGTTAAGCAGGTAGTCTGTTGAGCAGCACTCTATATGAATTAAAGCCATAATAACAAACAAAATCCACAGTATTTAACCAAATCTGCGATTAAATTACCTTACAGAATCAGTCACAGTTTAAATAACACAAATATTAAAATATAACAAACGAAATTATCACGCACCAGTGGTATAGCAACACATGTCACATACTAAAAATAATCTATTTTCAACCAAACGAAATGGAACGCGAAAATATGCCAAAATAAAAAGAATATGACTTGCGAAGGATTTCATTATAACGCTAATTCTTTTTAATTTTGTCGTGTTTTCTTTCTCCCGTGCCGTGGTTCAATAACAATAATTTCTTTGTCTCTTTCTAATAGAGGAGAGGAGAGAACTGCAAGCCGGTCGCGATCAGCCTATCTTTCTTTAAATTTTACGTACCGTTAGCGAGCATTAGAAAGAGATGGTTTGACACGCTCTGTCTCTTTTTTTTGCCTCATAGTAAAACGTTGGCCGAGATAAGCTGTAATTCGTCGAGTTACCTTCAATGTAATTTAGGTACGAAAAATTGAAGCGCTGATTAATTTACGACTATAAAATGAAATGTGATACTTAGGGTATTGCTAAGAATTACTATTGCTATTGTAAATCGCGCAGACATTTAATTAATAATACTTTGTTAATGAAATAGAATGTAAATACTTTTGTATGAATATGGAACTGATTTTTGAAAGGTAACCCGGTGGGAATCGGCTTGTATGGACTCTTCGCCACTGGTATGGATTATAGTGAAGCTAAACTTGAAAGTGTAATCAACACAATATACTCTAACAAGTTTGTAGTACTTATCTAATGAATTAAAATAGAGGCAATAAATTAACTCAGCTTGAATGACCAATCGTAATAAGTAACTTTATCAAACACGATAGTACTGCAAGCCGGGCTTATCTTAAAGCCTTGCAAGCGGAACCGGCACAAAATCAAGCCTGTGACCTGATTTCATGGGTGTGGTCCAACCTCCAATCTTAAAACTGTAAGTACGGACTCATTTCATTACAAAGTAATTAAGTGATAAAAGGCTTAAAGTAATTAAGTCATAAAATTATAATATTCAAATATCAGCAAGTAACAGATGCGAAAACAAAAAGATTTTTCACGATGTATGTACAGTTATTTTGGTGGTATCCAAACTTCAACAAATAAAACTTAAATAGCACCTTACTAAACCTCTTTTAAAATAAAAGCTTAATAAAATAAAATATTTTTTTTTATTTTATAAATAGGGTTGAATTTGACATTTCCGATCTGAGAACCCCATGAGAGGAACAGGCTATATAATCAATCAAGTGTGAGGGCCATATGTATAGATTAATGTGTGAAATAATCATCAGAAAGAAGGAAAGAACCATACTTATTATATTACTTTTAATATGTTTACAGATTCATGATTCCCCATAATATCTAAATATGAAGCCAACTTCAAATTTAATTAGGTACATATTCAATTTTAAAACTCTCAATCTATCATTACCAAGACTAAGTAGTTTAGAACAAACGTTTCTATAGTCGAAGAACTCGAAATCAAACAGCGCATTTCAGAATGAATACAGTTTCATATACTCGGATTTTTCGGTCAGTGTCAAGGCGCAATAATAACTCCATAGAACGTTGGTCGTCCAAGGCAGAGTGAAGGGGAACAGGCATCGTGGAAAGTCACCGATGAGGTGGACCAATCAAATCAAGTCGGCAGTGGGGGGACCTCTTAATGAATGTTTCAGACTGTCGTGTCGTCCAACAGGGATAGATGGAGAGAGATCGTGCGGCGTGCGACATCAATGTCTCGAATTCAGTCATAGTGAGCACGACCGTTCTGTCAAGAGCGAAACGAAGAAGAAGAAAATTTAGTATCTTTTGCCTCTACAGATGGGATCTTCACTTCGTGAATATTAATGAAATATCAAGATTTTACAAGTAAAATGCAAATATAATGAGCCTATACGATTTGTTCGGTGGACTGTGAAAAAGTTATGCGTGTGCGCAGCGCGTAATGACCTGCCTTCTGATTTCAAATTCAAATTGCGGGCAGGTACGTTGGTTGCTAGGTGTTGCACCTGACTTTTCCTCGGTTCATGAAGCATTCTATTATGTATAAGTTCAATGTTAATTATTAAAGTGTAAAAAGGCAAATGCATAAAGGGTTACTACCCTTCTTAAAGAATTGTATTCAAAATAATAGTATTTTCATTTCACGGGTGGTATGTTGAATACAATGCACGTTTTTGGGTGAGATTACACAAGTCTTCAAAAGATAAATTAATTTATAAAGTATAATATACTATAGAGAACATTGATATCAATATTTATCCTTATCCTTACTAAAATTATAAATCGGAAAGTGAGTTTCTTTGTTTGTTCTGCTTTCACGCCGTAACTACTGAACCGATTGCTTTGAAATTTTGCAGCCGTAAAGTTAGAAGTCCGGATTAAATAATAGGGTACTTTTTATCTCGAAAAAATTTGATATTTCCGCGGGAAATCTAAAAAGCGCGATAAAACCTAATTCCACTTGGGCGAAGCCGCGGGCGGAAAGCTAGTTTTAAAACAAAGTCGCTTTTCGCGCCTGTATGGTTGCATTTTTTATCTTTTTTTTTTTTGTTTTTTGTAGCCTACTTGGTGTATTCACAAACATTTTTCAAAACCATCTTTGGATAAAATCACGCTTCATAACATTGATATAATATTAAAATTATATCAATGCTTCATAACACGTTAGTCTAATTATGAAAATTATCATTAGAAGGCCCTATTTGGGCCATCTAATGATCATTTTTAGCAGTAGTAGTGGTTTTAACTGTGTATTCGCATAAAGAGTTAATCATACATTTTATTGAATAGACTTCCTTGATGACTTAGGAATCTTCTTCATCCTATAGTGGTCCACTGCTGGACAAAGGCCTCCCCTAAGCCTTTCATTCCATTGGGGGTTGGCATAATTCCCACATTTGACAGGCGGGTTGGGGATCGCAGTAATTTGATATTCAACATGAGAAGCGCTGCTGCCCGCTTCCCTAGTGAGAGTTTCCTTAGTCGCCGCTTACGACACCCACGGGAGGATATGGGTTGCTAAACCCGGTACCACATGCGGCGGTTGATTTGTGTAAAATCCTGATATTCAGCTGCGTCCGGTTTAACTTGAAACCGACCCATAGTAGGAGAAAAGATAGTTTTTTTTTTAATAATTATAAACTAATGCTTGACCGCAATCCCGCCTGATGGTAAGCAAAGATGCAATCGTTGATGGTAAAGTGCGCTAGTTTATTAAGAGCTTACTCACTCAAAAAACTGAGTAATTAGGAAGGCAGTTGAGCGAGGTGATGCATTGTTAAAGCCAACAACTCGTCTGGAGACACTCCACGACCAAACTCCCGACACAACAACATTTAACGCATCGTACCCGGCACGCATTGCCACACAACTGCTCAGACCCGTCTTCCGTACGGATTCACCAGACATCATGCCGGGAACACGATGATTCGCTTGGTGGCAAGACTTTGTCTGGTGGGTGGTAACTTCTGCCGGCAGCCAATGTTATGGCCTACCATCATGCACGTATGGATATCATTTGGGTTTTAGTTTATAAGCCTTTTAATTTTCTGGTCTATTGGCTAGATCACGCTGCAACATAGAACAACGGATACCCTTGACTATGTATTGTATGAATAGATGATTGCATTGGTAGGTATCGAATTTAAATTGGATATTATCACGATGAGTGGATACATGTGTTAATTAATCACTATGTTGAGTATCAAGTGAATTATACAGGTTTTGCACGCAAAGGAATATTTAAAATCCATTTGTGTGTTGAGTACTGTAGCCACATTTGGGCTAGTGCTGCAAAATGCCACCTAGCAACTTTTGATTCAGTGGAGAGGCGAGCGAAGAGGCTAATTGACGATCCTGATTTGGATCAAAATGGTCTCCAAAGTCTGGAGCATAGGCGTAGAATAGCCAGTCTGTCGGTGTTCTATCGTCAGTGTGTCGGTGTGGTGTTGTCGGTGTTTGGAGAGTGTGCGCGGGAATTGCATGACTTAATTCCGCAACTCTGTTTCATCATCAGATGTCTCGTCGTACGGCGAGTATCCACCTTTACGTTGAAGAGAACACAACGATCCGGACAAAGCATTTCGCCTCGACTTTTATACCGCGTACATCGAGGGACTGGAACAATTTGCCAGGGGCAGTGTTTCCGTCGGACTACAATTTAAGTGTCTTCAAGGCTAGAGTAAATAGACTCTTAGTAAACCATCATCGATTCACTACTTCACTGCTTACCATCAGGCGGGATAGCGTTCAAACACTGGTTTAAAATATGTAGAAAAAAGCTTTATTAATTCATTATGCAGTCAATGTTTTCTATAATGATCTTTTATCCAGGTTGTGTTTAACTTCGCCATTTTGTTCCAGTGAGCCATAAGGAGTAATGTGACTGTAAAAAGATTATCGTCAGTCGTGGCGGTTACTTCAATTATTCAACGAATAATAAATGTATCTTTTTACAGTCACCATGTAAGTGCTCATATATGTACATGAGCAGCACGATGCCAATGGCAGAGGTAATAGCAGCCGTCAACTCTCGGGCGGCTGCTATAAACAACGCCGGAACACGACGAATACCTTGGCGGCAAGACTTTGTCTGATGGGTGATAACTTCTTCCGGCAGCCAATCTTATGGCCTACTACCGAGAAACCTAACTTTATGTAAATTTAAAAAATCTAATTCGGGCGAAGAACATAGGGAGTAGGTAAAAAGGGCCCAACAGATGAAATAGTTCTATATAATGTAATATAAACTAGTATAAAGTAACCAGTAAGATAGCACCAATCAGTCTGAAAGTGTATCGCTTGTGTTTGCTAATGGCCGCAGCGGTCGATAAATATTCATCGCGGCAAAAAAGCAGCGCACGCGCGGCTATGGGCAGCGCGCTTTCTTCTTAGCGATGTAGGAAGGAAATGAGGTGGCTTATTTAGATAAATATTTGATGTATTCCAGATATACTTACTTATCAATCTATAGAAAGCTAGTCAACATATGTTTTTGGCCTTTAGAGTAAATGGAGCACAAAGAGTCCCTCTTAAGGATGAGAGTAATTTTCATTACCCACGTAGAGGTTATCCTTTGTCAGGATAAATGTATAACATTCAATATAGGCAACAATCTCCGTGGCGTAGCGGTAGCGAACGCAGCCGCTGCGCAAGGAGGCGCGGGTTCGATCCCCGCACAGTGCAAATATTTGTATGCATGAATATGAATATTTGCACTGGTCTGGTCGTGCCTCGGAAAGCACGTTAAGCCGTTGGTCCCGGTTGCCATACGAACATCTAGTGGCAGTCGTTACGGGTTGTTGGAGCTCTCAAAAGTCCAACAGTTGGTCTAGCTGCAATGCTTCGATATCGCCTTCGGGTTGTGGTGGTCTGATGGCAGTCGCTTCACGGAAAATGTCGAAGTTTAGCCATATCAGCAGTTGGACTAGTAAAGCGGACCCCAGACTCCAAAGCTGACAAAGCTTCGGATGCGACTGGGATTAACGCTGAGATGATGATGATGATGATTCAATATAGGCAACGTATAACATTGCCTAGGTTAAGTGTTCCAGAATAAATAATATTTGTATTTATGGTATTGAGATTTTTCTTTTTAATATAATCTGACCGAAGCCTTTAAATTGTAGAATCATAAGTTTTTGTTTGTAGAAAGAAGAGTACCTATGTATGTTTTTTTTTTCTATTAGTTTAAGAAACTAAAAATAAGCAAATAAATTGCTTATATTATTTTTAAAGCGCAATTCAAAAATTTATCTTGGATATTATTACTATTATTATTATATTAAAAATACTGTCTTTAAGCAATCTAATCTATACTAATATAATACAGGAGTCGGCACTCGAAGTGTTACCAATTCAAAATGCTGTAATTCTGTTAAACATGAGCATATTTATTTAAAAACATCAGTATCGAAAAAAGATATATACAATAAATAAAAAAAAGAAGCTATTGTTCGATATGGCCACCTTTAGCGCAGATAACAGCATCGAGTCTGACCGAGAAGGCTTCACACGCTGCACGAATGTGGTCTGCTGGTATTTTGTTTCATTCTCGGCGAAGCGCAATTTTTAAGACGTCGACCGTCTCATATTTTTTTGTTGATACTTCTAGAATTGACCATATGGAAAAATCCATTAGGTTTAAGTTCGGGGAATATGGTGGCCATTGTTGCGAAGAAATGAAGCTCGGAACATATTCTTGTAAAAAAATTTGGGTTTTACGAGCTTTGTGAGATGGTGCCGAGTCTTGTTGAAAGGTCCAAAGATTTCTACCAAATTGCTTACGCGCCCAAGGTAACAAAGCATCGTTTAAAATCTTTTTACGGTAGATCTGCTGGTTTATCTTTACACCCTGGTCAATGAAAACGAGAGGTGAGCGTCCCATGGCAGTTACCGCCGACCGAACCATCACAGATGCTGGTGCTTGCTTTCGCAAGGCAATTCGTTGGTCTAAATTGTCATTTGATTTACACTTTAACCATACGCGATCATTTTGCTTGTTCACATATTGCAGAACGGTAAAAATTTTTTCATCGGAAAATACCAAATTTTCAACAAAGCTATCAACATGCAAGTGCTTTAAGTTCTTAGCTCTTTCTAGACGAACTGTCTTTTGTGCAATTGTCAGATCTTGCACTTTTTGTAATTTGTAGGGCTTCAGTTGAAGTTTATTCATCCGAGACATCCCCCCCCCGGCTATCCAATGTATGAACTTCACTAATTGGGTTGTATCCTAAAAAATAATTTAATGTCCATCAGATAGATTTATAAAAAATATTATACACGTATTTTTTATGCTCATGCTGGGAGAGCTATATCCACAGTAGCCGTATCCAAACATTCTTAGCTCCTCTATCGTACGGTTGTTGGTCGGAATGCTCCGTCTCGTCTCAGGTCATCTGTTAGAAAAACGTTGAAGCAGCAAACAGCTACCGCTGGTGTGAGCGAGGAAAATGTACAGGTCGGGATTCTTGGACACTTCTGGAAGATATAAAATATCAAAGAAGACAAGTATCTCGATTGTACAGGTATTTATGGATAAACTTGTAAAAAAACGCCGGTTTAGATTCGGAAATTAAACAGCTGAAAGAATTTATAGCAAAAGGGGAACATTTTCTAAACTATTTTCTTTTTTAAAATTTTGTTGCTGACTTCCCGTTTGTCTAGATCTTGTGAACCGTAATAAGTAGTTAGGTAACCCAAACTTTCATAGAATGTGTGTTTCTTTACACAATGTAACAAGAAATAATAAAAAGTAAAATTAACAAACAAATTAATTAGGCTCTTCACACAAGACGAGTTATCGCCGCCGATCGCGGCTACGTGGACATGGCGGTGCTCTACCCAAGCTAGGCAGACCTCCATCGTGTCCTCACTGCAATTTTTTTTTAAAACGTTGTCCCAAACCTGGAATTTCTCTTGTGTCGTGGGTGCGTTTACAAACATATAAATTCACATACACAAACACCCAGACCCGGAACAATTATACAGGAGATATTCTTAGTGTGGGGCAACTTTTTTTTAAAAACAAAACAATCTTACACGTAGTCCTTTCCGAATTCTGCAGTAGACATCATCATCTCCCAAGCCTTTCTCCAGCTATCTTTGGGTCGGTTTACAGCCCAACTGAATACATCAGAGATATTTTATTGTAGCACCTATCGTCGGACTATAATTTGAGTGTCTTCAAGGCTAGAGTGAATAGGCTCATATTAAACTAGTGCGCTTTACCATCAACGATCGCATCACTGCTTACCATCAGGCGGGATTGCGGTCAAGCATTGGTTTATCTTTATATATATAATTCTGCTGTACGTGTGTATGTCATTGAACTCCTCCTAAACGGCTTGACCGATTTTAATGAATTTTTCTGTATGCGTTTGAGTGGCGACCTGGATGGTTTAGATTCACAAATCAGCCCGGCAGATGACGCTGATCGCTTGAAGAAGCATGTGATCTCGGAAACGGCCCTAACGATTTCGCTGAAATTTAATATGTGGGGGTTTTCGGGGACGAGAAATTGATCTAGCTCAGTTTTATGTCTGGGGAAGCGCATATTTTCGAGTTTTCTCTTTCGCAATATTTCACGCATAATATGGGCGCTAATTTCGCGCGGCTTGACATAGCGGCTGTGGCGTAGCGATAGTGGTATGGTCTACTCGCGATGGCTGGTGTTCCTCGGTTCAAACCCGGGCAATCACAAGTTTTTTTTTTTTTGTTTTAGACAAGTTTATAGTTCTTTTTTTAATTTTTGTAGTTACTTAAAAAGAAAATTGTACATAAGAACTAAAAGGGGAAAAAATAAAAAAAATATTTTCATTTTTTTTATTTAACTAAAATTGTACTTATGAACTAAAAGAGAAAAAAATAAATAGAAATAAATAAATATTTAAGATTTTTTATTTAACTTTAAGAGACTGAAACAAGAGCTCTAGGGGTAGAGAGAGGTATGATATCTTTGTTACAAATGTAGATGACAATGCTTTCCATGGGTATATTCCTAAATCTGCTGTACCTGTGTACGTCACTGAATTCCTCCTAAAGGGCTCGTTCGATGTGAATGAAGTCTATGTATATAAATGAAAGTTGTGTTAGTTACTCTATTTATAACTCAAGAACTGCTTAACCAGTATGGCTCAAAATTGGTAGGGAGGTAGATAAGAACTGGGAGAAGGATATATCACATAGGATACTTTTTATCCCGTTCCCGTTGTTCCCGTCGTTCCCGTGTGACGTGACATGGAATAACAAAACAACTCAGTCAAAATATAAGTTAGCGGTTCATTTAAAAATGGTACAAACACACTGCTGCACTACTCAGCATATTAAAAAAAGATCTTACCGGTTGAATGTTGATGCATTCATTTAAAGCAAGGAATATAAATACTCTCTGCCGGTTTAATTTTTTTAATAAAAGCCCCAAAGCAAACTTCAACTTCAAAATTTCTAATAATGTATTGCTGTGCCATTTACCACTTCACTACATACTATAAAACAAAGTTACTTTCTCTTCCCCTATGTCCCTTTGTATGATTAAATCTTTAAAACTACGAAACAGATTTTGATGAGGTTTCTTTTAATAGATAGAGTAATTAAAAAGAAACGTTTATATGTATAATAACATCCATTAAATTGTGTCCATATCCAATCCATAAAATCCCAGTACAGCGAACAGAGCTCCGGCGGGATCTCATGGCGAAATGGAAAATGTGATTGTCGCAATCCAGCACAGAGCACGCCACAATAGCGGCGGTAAGTCCTCTCTTTGAGGAGTAGCTAGAGAGGCGCCACGGCGTCCTCACCTTCCGACTGACGCAGGTCCCCACCCGACACGGCTGTTTCGGGAAGTTCCTGTTCCGTATAATGCGGGAGGAAACGCCAGGGTGACCACTGTGTGCATTGCCTTGAGGACACGGTGCAGCATATGCTGGAGGTCTGCCCGACTTGGGTAGAGCACAGCCGTATCCTCGTGGCGGCGATCGGCGGCGATCTCTCGCGTCCGACCCTGGTCCGGGCCATAGTCCGGAGCAAGAGTGCATGATGGCAAGCTTTCACCTCCTTCTGTGAAGCAGTGATGCTGGCAAAGGAGGAGGCGTAGCGCGTGAGGGAGCGGAAATCCCACTACTCTCACGCCTCAAACCGCCGCAGGAAGCGCCCTGGTCGGGTGGCAACGTCGGACTCCCGACCACCGTAGGCGCGGGCTTGTGGGCGGCGAGCGATAGGCAGCTCGCCTCCTGGTAAGAACCAGGCCCGAGTTGACGGCGCGTTGTGTTTCACACGCGCCTCAAAGAGGTGTCAGCACACCTTGACGGGGTCTACGAGGACTGGTCCACAGGGTTGCGGGTTGGTTAAAAAAGAAACCATGGGACTGGCCGTTGCACAGGCAAGTGAAGGAACACGGGTGGGTTTTAGTCTAGGTAAAAGTCTGACACGCCGTTCCACTCCGCCCAGAGCGAGAGAGGTCATTTGATGATTTCCCATCCAAAACAAAAAAAAAGAACTGAAGAAGAGCAAGAAATTGCACTTGAAGAGCGCAGCCTTAGTATGGCTCGACTTCGTGCTTCTCACTCGCCAGAACAAAGGGAGGCAGCCCATGAAACGGCTCAGTTGGCAATGTGAAATCGTCGAGCAAACCTCAGAGATCAAGCGCTAGATAATAATTTACGAAGCACAAGAAGAAATTCGTCAAATACTGATTTGAATCGGGCAGCGTTTCTATACGCATATAATATAGCGCAATGACGTTCGCATTGGGCCAATGGATGTTTATATTAATGGGTGTGTATTTATTTAAAATTATCCTAATTTAAAAAGTAGTCATGTGATATTGCCTTTAAGGCAATATCACATGACTACTCTACTACTACAGGAACGAAGTTCGCCGGGTCAGCTAGTAATATATATATAAAAAAAAATAAGTACCTATTTGATTTCCACAACACCAGTTACTGGATACGATAGATACCCCTTAGCAAAACTGGCTTTCTGATTTTCGGGTTTCTGATTACCCGTAATGACTGTCAAAAATCTACCAATGACAGATGAGACCCAATGGCTTAAGAGGGAACTCTAATGGTGCTTTCTATATACAAACGTATTCCGCTGTTTTCTTCGTGAATAATGCTTTTAGAGCAATTTTATTTCTACTATTTTACATCGTGATTATACGTGCCCGTATCATTTGATTTTTGACAAAAAAGAAATTAATAGAAGCATATCTATGCTTTTCCTCTAAATTTTGATACAAAATAGGTAATTGAGATCTGTCGTGTTTTGAAAAAGAAAACAGCAGAATACAAAACGTCTTTTGCTCAACGTTTTTGTACTTAAAATCAGCCTGAGCTGCAATTGTCCTTTTTGCACTTTACCTCTCCCAGGTTGGAACCTGGTATTTTTCTCGGTGGTAGGCCATAACATCGGCTGCCGGCAGAAGTTACCACCCACCAGACAAAGTCATGCCGCCAAGCGATTCGTCGTGTTCTGGCATGATGTCTGGTGAAGCCGTACGGAGGACGGGTCTGAGCAGTTGTGTTGCGATGTGTGCTGGGTACGATGCTTCAAATGTTGTTGTGCCGGGAGTTTGGTCGTGGCGGGTCTCCACATCAATCTCCCTCTGGCGCAGCATCGTTGGTCATGTTATTCGGTCTAACATTGCACCACCTCGCTCAACTGCCGTCTTCCTTCCTATTCACTAAGGTTTTTTAAGTGAATGGACTTAATAAACTAGCGCGATTTACCATCAACGATTGCATCGCTGCTTACCATCAGGCGGGATTGCAGTCAAGCGCTAGTTTATAATTACAAAAAAAAAAAAGAAGTGTGGCGGCAATAGTTTCTTCTAATACTTATGTTCCAAATTCCTCGACACTAGAGTCCCCTCTTAATGTGTGTTTCAATACGTAGATAACAACATATGATAAACTTAACAGACTGAAAGTGATGTCACCAAACAGTTTTAAGGTTAAACTTTGATCTTGTCGTAACTGACAACTCTATACAGATTTTTCAGTTAATATTATAGTAAAGAAACGATGGCCCCAATTCCCTCGTTTACAAACAAAATTAAATTCAAGTTCAGTGCATCTTTTTCTTTCTAGTTCATTTAGAAAAGGATAGAAGATAAAATGTTACTTGAGACCTGTTAATTAATCCGCACGTGACGTAAATTGACCTATTTTTGGTCGCCATGTTTATAATCGCGTGTAAACTATATATGGAGGGTCTTCTTGAGGCTTTTGGCGGGAATGTCAAGATGAGTGTCACGCTCATATTTCATTGGACTTTTAAAATTATTTATAGTGTTGTTTACTAAATAAAAGCGCGTGATTTATGTAGTAAAAAGTGCATTCAGTGAATAATTCATAAAGAACAGTGAAATATTGTAGCATAGTGGCCACATCATGTCTTGACGCTAAACCACTCCTAATCGGCCACACGCGGGAAACGAAAGGAGTTAGATTAGTTAGGATAAGTTTAGGATAAGCTAGGATAAGTTAGGATTAATTAGGATAAGTTAGGATAGAAGTTTACTCAAGAGAATATTTACTGAAGACTAGGCTGTATGGCGTACTATGCCTTTGCCTTTTCCGTTCACAAGAACGGAAAGAATTGAACAAAAAAAAATGTATATGGAGTATCTTAATTTAACAGAATTAAAGTAAAATGTTATCTTCTATCCTTTTCTTAACGGAATAGAACGAAAAAGATGCACTTAAAATTAGTTTAGTTTATGTACAAGGCAAGCGGCGCCATTGTCTGTTGACATTACCACGATTAAAAAAAAACATTATTTAAAACGAATGCTAAGGGAACAAATCATACATTTCTTGCATATAAAATGCCAACGAACCGATTATCAATGAATATTGAACCCGCATTCGTACGAAAACACCTAATCTATTCAAGTGGCTAGTCGTAAGGGTCGTGACACTGCAGACAAGGACACACATATACTTATACAAAACGATAAAAAAGGACAGAGAAACACCGATGCTCGGGTCATATGTCGACCGATATGTCGTAACCTGTTTGAATGAAATGGCAATATTAAAAAGTCGGTATGTGAGAAAAGGATAGTACTGACAATGACGTGAAGGGTTAAAAGTCAAGCAAAGTGTCGCGGCCTGTGGAAGCAAGACGGATCTATGATTTTACAGTGTGTTGGTGAGGGAGCGAAGTATGAGGGTCAAAAGACGAGCGTCGGCAACCCTGACCTCTCCAGACGAGTCGTGGGCCGTACTTGGGGCGTACAAAAAAGGATGTGTTGAATCGAATATGTTTAATGCGTTATTTTGTTAATTTGGTAAATGTAGTTATGTATTATCATTTATAATATTTTTCTTTAATTTCAGTTTATTGTTTGTGACATCTGTATTTAGTGGTTGGACTACGTTTTTTGATGAAAAAATTACTTTAATATTGTTTTCAGTCTGCAAAATATGACGTAATGAAACAGAACTAATACGTAATTTTCAATATTGAACAGCCACGCTGAAATTTTAAAGATTATCGCTGCTATCTTTAAAATTTCAGCGTAACCATATAATCAAAGACCTAAATAGTAGTATAATTTAATCCGAATATTTTAGTTTTCCATCACTATTGCTTTAGTAAAATAAATGCTATTCGAAAGCCGTCCCTGATGCCATAGTGCACTAATGAATCGTGACAGTCGGCATAATTAAACAGTTGGCGACAATCCGTCGGTCGATGTTACACTAATATTTGGTTTGACATAACACTGTATAACACGCGTGACGTCAGACTTCAAACTTTGACATCGAACATTGAAATTCAAAACGTATTGGAACGCGCCATTTTTTAAAAGTCAGTTTTGAAATCGGAATTTGAAAACGCGGGTTCGGTGCGTGATTTTGAATTCGGTGGAAAAATAAGTTAGCAAGTTTGAAAATTTCTAGTCTCCAGGTTGTGTTAAGTGCCAGTGTTTTTATTTGAATTTGTTGTGCGGTGCTTTTAGTTGTTTTTATGTGTAAAGATATGTTCAGACCGGAGTTTCATTTTTCAAGCAAATTGCTCGAGTTACTTACTAGAGGTAACTGTGTTTTTATGATACCATTATAATTATTGTACCTAACTTCATAAAGGCAGAAGAAAACTTGATGTTTTCACGGATATAATTTGTAATGAAAAATAATTTAACTACAGGGCTAATTCTTACATGTTCCGATAGCTTTTATTTTGAAAACGAAAATGACGTTTACCTGTTTTTATACTAAATAATTATTGTTAAAACTAGAAAATGGTTACAGGAACGTTATGAAACGATTAAAAAATCTTTAATACGAATAAAAAGCTTTTAATACGAATTTGTTTTAGTTGTTCTTTCCCGATTGAAGAGTTTATCGGAAATTGCTAAAGTATTGTAGAATTTGTATAAGTATGTGTTTTTTTTAATAAGTATGTACTCAAAGATCTATATTGAATTAGAACTTTATAAACTTTGCTTAAAAAGTTAAGTGACGGAGTTTTTGGCGGGAAGCCAAGATGAGTGCCACGCTCGTTTTTCATTGGACTTTAAAATTATTTATAGTGTCGTTTACTAAATAAAAACGCGTGATTTATGTAGTAAAAAGTGCATTCAGTGAATAATTCATAAAGAACAGTGAAATATTGTAGCATGGTGGCCACATCATGGCTTTGTACCAAATCTTTCCCCTAGTGTCTTTTCACGCTGGAAACGAAAGGAGATAGGTTTAGGTTAGATTAAGTTAGGATAAGAGGTAGGATAAGTTACAAAAGTTGAAAATTAATTACTGAAGACATGGCAGTATGGTCTCTGGCCTTAGCCTGTTCCAAATGGAACAAATAATCCAAAAAAAAAAGTTAAGTGACGTTTAAACGTTAAACATGCATGGGAAAAAAAAAAAGCGCGGGAAATTCATATAGACAGGGCGCCTTTTTTGAAAATAAATTTTCAAATTATTAATTTTATTAGTTTAAAAGTTTATAATTGTATAAAATGGGTGCGAAAGGGAACCCCAAGAAAAGGAAAAAAAAGGAGGATAACTCATCTTCTCCTCCATCATTGGGCTCTGAAGACGATGGTGTAGACTCATGTTCTTCAGAAAGTTCTGTAGCCGACGAAAAACAAAACAAATATCGTGAATACAGGATACCAGAATATATTCGTTCATACCCTGAGAACGGAGGAAATTTTGAATATGTGGTATTTTTAGAAAGTATAGATGCAATCCCGATTGGTGATAGAGACATGATGTCTCTATCAACAAACATTAAAAAATACAACAAGGGTGTCAAACAATTACTACGCATGAACCGTTATAAAATTGGTGTCATTTTCGAACGGCCTGGTTTAGCCAATGCAGCTTTAATGAACCGAAAATTTCTAGACAGTTTTAAATTAAAAGCTAGTATTCCTGCAGCTGCCACAGAAAATACAGGTGTTATTATGCATGTCCCCATTGACTTGAGCAACGAACACATCTATAAAGCAATTTCCAGTACCAAAAATATTATCTCAATTAGAAGATTCATGCGTCGCACTGTTTCAGAAGGTGGGGGGGTGTCCTTTCAGCCTACAAAGACGGTGTCCATCACATTCTCGTGTGCAGCTTTACCCGAGAGTGTCGACTTGAACAGCTGGCGATTTGAAGTACGTCCATTTATTCCGCCAGTAAAACAATGCCTGAAGTGTCTAAGGTATGGCCATATAGCTAAATTTTGTAAGAACACTCAGAGATGTTCCATATGTTCTAAGGGCCATAATTATAAAGAATGCATACTACCATCAACTGAAGCGATATGTTGCCACTGTCAAGGTAAGCATGTAGCTATTTCAGCACTGTGCCCAGTCAAGAAACAAAAAGTAGAAGAAAACAAAAATAAAATTAATAAAAAAGCATATGCAGATTTGTTTAATGAAAAGTCATTCCCACCTCTTTCAAAGTTGAGTCCTGCTAAACAATTACAGTCTCTTATTGAAACAGAACCAATTTTAAATATTTTAGTACAGACAATAGTAACATTAATTTCTCAAAATAAAAATAATGAGAAGAGTATTTGCACTCAAAGCATAAAAGAAGTTTTATTATCAAAACTACAGAATAATGCAAGTAAACCTTAATTTTATGGATCAGCTAAATATTGTACAGTGGAATGCTCAGAGCATCAATAGTAACAAACTTGCTTTTACTCATTTTCTATATGAGAATAACATACATGTAGCTCTATTGTGTGAGACTTGGCTCAAGCCTCACATGAGATTTAGTATCAAGGGATATAACATAGTTAGATTAGATTCAGGTAATGCACACAACGGTGTAGCCATTTTGATACATAACAGTTTACAATTTAGTAAGTTAAATACTTTATTTGATGATTCCATACAAAATATAGCAATTCGTGTAAAATATAGCAACAATAAAGAAATTTCATTAGTCAGTTTTTATAGTCCTGGAAATAGTTCATTTACAAAGTCTAAGTTTGATAATTTAATTCGTAGTATTCCTGTTCCTCTCTTCTTGGGTGGAGACTTCAATGCATATCATTCGGCTTGGGGATGTAACAGCGTGAACATCCGAGGTCGTGAGGTGCTTGAAGTCATCAATGACTATAATTTGGTTTTATTAAATGACGGAGAAATGACTACTGTAGGTTCTGATAGGTGGCAGAGAAATGCACTTGATTTAACTATAGTATCTCCTTCAATTTCATTATCTTGTAATTGGACTGTTTATGATGATCCTTTAGGTAGTTACCATTTACCTGTAATTACAAGATTACTTATTAATAACAATTACAATAATTCATATAATATAATAACTTCAAATTTACCCCAAAATTTTAATTTTAACTTGGTTGATTGGAAAATATATAAGAAGAGTGTTGATAATTTGTTAATAAATTTTGTAATTAATCTGGAGAACCCATTGGAGTCATATAGTGACTTAATAAAGCTATTAAATTTAGCTGTTAGTAAATCGCTACCATCAACTATAAGACCTGCTACATCATTTGGTACAGTATTAATAAATAATAATCGTAAAAAACGCATCCCTCTACCATGGTGGAATTTAAATTGCACTAAAGCAGTAGAAAACTCTAGGAATGCCTATATAGAATTCAAGCACAATCCCACATTAGAAAAATATATAGAGTTTAAAAAATTACAAGCACTTAAAAAGTTAGTGTTAAAAAGAGAAAGATATTTAAGTTGGATTTCACTATGTGAGGCATTTAATAGAACTACTTCATTATCTAGAGTTTGGCAAATCTCAAAAAGATTTAATAAAACTTTTACACCTCCTAGTAATAATATATCTTGTTGGGCATTTGATTTCCTTAAAAAATATACTCCAGATACAGTAGAGAGGCCAAATCAATCAATTCCTCATGAAGTACTTACTTCAGTGCATTATGAATATTTGATTTATCCATTTTCTCTCCAGGAATTAAAATCTGCAATATCTTCTAGGCGTGATTCAGCTTTTGGCCTTGATGGAATACCTTATAAAATGTTGAAAAATGTATCAATTGACGCACTTTCTAACATACTAAGAGTATTTAATCTACTTTGGCAGAAAATGATCATCCCTAATGAATGGAAAACAGATTGCCTCATTCCAGTACTTAAACCTAACAAAGTGAGAAATAAAGCAGAATCATATAGGCCAATAGCATTAACTTCATGCATGGGAAAAACCTTTGAACAATTAATTAAACAAAGGCTAGAATTTTACATAGAAAGTAATAGTCTATTACCATCCAATCAATTTGGCTTTCGACGTGGTTGCTCAACTCGTGATAGCATTTCTCATTTGCAATTAGATATATACAATTCTAATAAAATGAACAATTATTTTGTTGGTGTCTTCTTTGATGTAGTGGGTGCATTTAACAACATCAACCTACATGTTTTGTGTGGTGAACTTTCTGCCCTTGGTATTCCTGAAAAAGTTATAATATGGATCTTTAATTTTTTACATGGCAGGGAAGTATATGTTAAAGTAAATAAATGCTTAATAGGGCCACGTTTTTCATTTAAGGGGGTATGTCAAGGTGGCATCCTCAGTCCATTGATTTATCTACTTTATTTACATAGATTAAACATTGTATTGGGTCCAGAAGTGACAAATTTACAGTTTGCAGATGATTTGGTTATTTATGCTTCAGGTTCAGATATAAATTCGGTTGAAACTATTCTAAACAAAGCTTTGATTAAGTTAAGCAACTATTTTCATTATCTTAATTTAGATATTAGTCCTGAAAAATCTAAAGTTATAGTGTTTGGAGAGTGTGAAATAGACTTACATATTTATTACAATAATAAAGTTCTTCCCATAGTGAACGAAGTAAAGTTCCTGGGTATAATTTTTACAAGCAACCTCTCATGGAATAAATACATTGATTATATGCTAGGTAGAGCTAATAGAGCATTTAATTTTATAAAGTCACTGTCAATTGCAGCTGATCCTAAAATTTTGCTAATGTTGTATAAATCTTTAGTTCGTAGTCACTTCGAATATGGTTTTTTGTGCTTTGGGTCTGATCAGAGATTGGTACGCAAATTGGAGATTCTTCAGAATCACAATCTTCGATGTATAACTGGTGCAATGAAGACTAGTCCAATTAATTCACTCCAAATTGAGTGTAACACTTCTCCTTTGAATATAAGATTTGAGTTTTTAAAGACAAAATATCTTCTCAAGCTTTTATCTTTTGAAAATCATCCCTTATTAAAAAAAATAATATTTTATCATAGAGTGTACAGTCCCTCTAATTCTGTAAATGTCCCCTTTATACTTCATGACTTTTCTAATTTAATTAGTATTGATGATCAATATCAAATAGAAAAATGTAAAGGCAAATGGCCATGTTATTCTGGTAATTATATAAGCAAATTCTGGCCTATGGATATTTACATTAACCGTGACATTAAGAGTAAAGAAGATGTGTACGAGCTAATTGCACAGTTCCCTGGGCACAGGCATATATTTACTGATGGTTCTAAGAACAACAGAAATGTTTCATTAGCTATATATCTACCTCATCTTGCTGTTGGACATGGAGTTCGGTTGCCTGGAGTCATGACAATATTTACAGCAGAATCACTAGCAATTCTATCAGCTCTGCAGTATATATCTGAAAAGAATCTTATGCACACTAGTTGGCTCATAATATCAGACAGCATGAGTGTTCTTATGGCCTTACAAAATCCGAAACTGGACGCCAATACAAGGAATACTATTTACGAGATTCGGACTTTATATGCTGATCTTTGTTCTGGAGGATTTAATATTAGTTTAATTTGGACTCCCTCTCACATAGGAGTTGCAGGAAATGAAAACGCAGACTACTTCGCCAAAGTTATTGTTGACATTGACAATGACATTGCTGTACCAAAACATGTTGCCATCCCAAGTTCTGACTTACTTGGCAAACTTACTGAAAAATACACCTGTATTTGGCATGAGAACTGGCAAGAGACATTGAAAACTAAAGGGAAATGGTATTATAAAATTAATCAAACAGTCGGTTCTGCGGCCTGGTTCACGAAATCTGGTGTTCCGAAGAGCAGGAAATTTTTTACCACTATAAACCGTCTTAGAATTGGTCATGGCAGATTTAATGCACATTTAGCCAGGATGAATATAATAGCATCGCCTACTTGCACCAGTTGTAACTCGGGAAGTGATGAGACCCTTGATCACATAATTTTTAATTGCCCTGCATATGCTTTGGAAAGAATTCCCCTAATTGGTGAATTACTGGAAATATATAATACGCCAGCAAGCATCCCGCGCAACACTCATGGTTTGCTGGAAAATCAGAATACGTATACAGCACTCTATAAATTTATTAACAGCATTGGATGGTCCATTTAACAGTTTGGGCCGTCTTGTTACAAGGATATGATTACCCTGACTTAACATTACTACACGGATTATGACGGATACACGAATATGACACCATATTATTTTGAATTAGAATATTAATTGAATATGAACACTCAAGACGTGGCTTTGGCCTTACAACAAGATGGATGTTACTAAAGACGAGGCTTCTGCCTTGCTTATTTTTGGACAAGAAAGAAACAACCGAAGACGAGGCTTCTGCCTTACTTATTTTTGGACAAGAAAGAAGGAACCGAAGAAGTGGCTAAGGCCTTACTTACTTTTGGACAAGAAGGATGAAGACAAGGCTTTGGCCTTACTTTTATGCAAAAGGATTACTGATGACGAGGCGGTATGGTCTATGATCTTAGCCTGCCCAAAGAGGGCGAAGACAAAAAAAAAAAAAAAAAATAAACATGCATGGTGCTTATCATTAGTTAACTTTAAGCAGCGTTTATGAAGTAACCCTTCAATTTTTATGATTAGTCAGATCTTTTTTTAGTTCAAGCTAAGGAAAAGTAAGATAATAACATTGCTTTTATTGTTTTCAGGAAGCATACCTAGAGACCCCTTTGCCTTAACTACAAGTAACGGTAAGTGATAGTTAAGTAAGATTTTTTTTTAATTCAAAACTAGCGACCGCCCGCGACTTCGTTCGCGTGGAGTTAGTTATTTGAATATTTTATTTTAACCCCAAAATATACAGCACACATTTAAAATTTTTGTTATGCTCTGCTCCTATTGGTCGCAGCGTGAAGTTATATAGCCCAGAGCCTTCCTGGATTAATGGGCTATCCAACCCAAAAATAATGTTTCAAATCGGACTAGTAGTTAATGAGATTCGCGTTCAAACAAACAAACAAATTCTTCAGCTTTATATATTAGTATAGATGTATGTATACAGATACATTATCATTGAATGCAAAGGTACCGCTTATTACAATATATAACTATTCTTATATCAATCGATTTTTAAAACAAATAATGAAAAAGTAATCATTCCTCCTCACTTCTCCTCCTCATTAAGGATTATTCACACTGTATGTGAGGAACCCTTAACGTAGAACTATTTTTATCACATCAATACCAAAAAAAAAAATGCTTTCCTCCTTGTTAAGGCTATCTCACACTGTCGGTACTTTCTAAGTAATTAACGTAATGAAAAGTATGTACTTATTTAGTATTTACAGCGAATGTATTGAAAAGTATTGAATAACTGAAAAACTTAATACTTAACTACGACAACTATTGATAAGGTAAATATTCTTCTTCTTAGACTTTGATAAAGAATAAAAGAGAAATAGCATTGTAGTAGCAGTTAGTCGTATGACTGACTGCTACATCAAGTAGGTAATCGGAAGTAGAAAATTGATTAATCCCGAATCTTTTGACACAATTTTCATTAAACCACTTTTACTGTTAATCTTTTTATTAATAAGGATAGAGTATTTACTTATTTACACCAAAAACATACATTGATCAAAAATACATTAACACAAAAAAGTAAACGATGGGCGGCCCTATCGCTAAAGCAATCTCTTCCAGGCAACCAATAAATAAAGAATGAAGAAGAGTAAATTACGTCCAACTTAAACCACGAAATATTTATGGTTAAATTAACATATCTGAGCAAGTAGTTTTCTCGGTGGTAGGCCATAACATCGGCTGCCGGCAGAGGTTACCACCCACCAGACAAAGCCTTGCCGCCAAGCGATTCCTCGTGTCGTGTGTGATGTCTGGTGAAGCCGTACGGAGGACGGGTCTGAGCAGTTCCGTTCCATCATCGGACGACCCGCCGTACGGCAAGTTTCCACCCTTACGTTGTTGACACCACAACTATCCGAACGAAGCGTTTCGCCTCGTCTTTTATACCGCGTACATTGAGGGACTGGATCAACTTGCCAGCGGCGGTGTTTCCGTCGGACTACCACTTAAGTGTCTTCAAGGCTAGAGTGAATAAGCTCTTAATAAACTAGCGCGCTTTACCATCAACGATTGCATCACTGCTTACCACCAGGCGGGATTGCGGTCAAGCACTAGTTTATCCTTACTAATATTATAAATCGGAAAGTGAGTTTGTTCCGCTTTCACGCCGTAACTACTGAACCGATTGCTTTGAAATTTTGCAGACGTAAAGTTAGAAGCCCGGATTAAATAATAGGGTACTTTAACTTTGATGTTCCCGAGGGAAAACAAAAATATTGAATTACACGTGGGCGAAGCCGCGGGCGGAAAGCTAGTAATTTATAAATAAAAACGCACCTCACTGGCTCAGCAACATGTCGACTACACTTGTGCGGCGCGCCCTGTTCGGTCTGTTCGTGGCTGCGCGGGCGCATGACACCACAATGAAACCTTTCACCCGCCGCTACTCGCGCTATACGCTCTAATCTACATCTTTTCATACATTTCCTTGTTCTCCATAGATATGGAGCTGTTCTAGATTGTTATTAGTCTCGATATTCTATTTGGTAGTGTCCTTAAGTCTATTGAATTACATCGCTGGGACTGCCGGATTATTTAAAGGATTAGAGTGTGGCGTAACTGTATTAGTCAAAATTATGCGTACTTTTTTGGCGTCGTGAATATGGCATCATGGTTTATAAATTAAAATACTTACAAAATAACCAATTTGGTAATTCAAGACATAACAAATTTGGCTGAATTAGAATGTAATGAATATTTTTTAAATGATACCAACATTGTCATCGTCTTAGGCACAATCACCATTCTCTAACATTATGTATTAGCCGACGAACGATTACTCTCCGTAAGGATTCTCTGTAGTATGATTTATTAATATCTGTATTAATAGTGATGCTGGCAAAGGAGGAGGCTGAGCGCATGAGGGAGCGGAAATCCTAGCGTCCGCACGCCTCTAGCCGCCTCAGGAGTCGCCCTAGTCGGGAGACAACGTCGAACTCCTAGCCACTGTAGGCGCGGGCGGGCAGCTCGCCGCCCGGTAAGGACCAGGCCCGGGTTGACCGCGCGTTGTGTTTCACGCGCCACGTGTCCTGGCGCACAAGCAAGTGAAGAAACACTGGTGGGTAGTCAGTAATAGTCTGACTGGCCCTCCAGCTAGAGCGGGAGAGGTCATTTGCTGATTTCCCATCCAGAACAAAAAAGGAGGTGGTAAGTATTGCTCACAGGCTGTTACAGAGCGACATAACCAATTTTGACAAAGCTCTTTAAATAAAGATAAAAAAAGAATTGTCTCTGGGTGTCGCCAATACAGCATATTTCAATAACAAAAAAGATACATTCTTTTTTGTTTTCGGGGGAAACCTTCATTTGGCACCGGACTTCTCACAGACTCGCCCACACACCCAAGTCGGGGAGTGTGGGATTTTTACCTTACTGAAATCACCCGGTGATCACTATCCGCAAAATTTAACACAATTAGTTCACGTCCACATAACCATTATTTTATCAAAAAACCAGCAGATCTCTCTACTATATTATGAAGGTAAAACCAGCAACGCAAATAAGGTATAACATCATGTATGTACACCAGGGGACAGTAGCCTAAATATTTTTTTTTTATTCGTTGAATGCGTGTTAACAAGAAGCTGTTTGGTATAATTACTGGTAATCAGTGGTCGCATCTCGTTCGGGACATTGTTCGGACCGGCTACCTTTCAACCGGTCTCCAAGGCAATTTATTGGAAAAGTTTTTTTTTTGTATGATATGTGGTAAGGTCTGATGAGTTTGCCAGTGTTTTATTAGTACCTATTAAAGGTTTTGAACTCTGCCATGATCTTCTTGCAACTGAGTTCCAATTTCTAAATATTTTCTTCTATAAACGTTTTGAAACAAGAAACTTATTATTAAAACATTTCTTTTAGAAAGACGTTTACATTATAATTCTGACTGCGTAAAGTGCGTGTAGACACATTTTATGATTATGTCTAGACGCATTTATTTTAATAGCTTAATCAATGAGACGCCCTCAGTGTTACAAGTTACAGTTTTTGACCTTTAACAACTTTTGCGTAAGAACTTAGTTTATAACACATGTTTTATAGTTTTGTTTTTAACAGCCCTAGCAGTAGAACTTACCTATAAAAAGTATGATCGAAATCAGTTTTATTTTAATTTATCGATTCAAAATTAGAACATAGATCCTACTGGCACAAAATATTTCACAACCTATCTTCTAACGGATCATGAAACAGAATCGCATTCGAATTTCAAATGTTCACTATCGTGCGAAAGATCCTCGAAATCTAGATAATTTCGCACATGCTCCCACATGATGCAACATCTTACATTGCATTTTCTCAGAACCCAGCCTCAGTATTCTTGAGATCTGAACCCGTCTCTTCTCATATTTTTTACAAGCTTAGAGGTCGCATACACTCTCAATGTCGCGAATTAATACTCCCGTGCTATCTTCATTGGTAATCTTGATGTGAAAAGTTAAAACACCCGTTTTTAGCGAGAAAGCATTGTTGTAATGTTGAATTTTTCTCAGATTTTTAACTAGCTTATCTGCTTATGTTTGAGATTCAGACTAGATAAGATGTTCTATAAGTTATGGTTAAATTCTTGGGTCTAGTTTTAAAGTATTTTAGGCTCGTATAACTGGGCTCTAAAGACGGATCTTACATACGTAACCCCAGAAGTCCCCAGGCCATACTGTTATATTTTCTCATAATTAAATTCAAAGAAGTAGAAATTTCTGTAAATTCTAGAACCTTTTTCTTTTTACAAAACCTTTTTTTACGATTGATAACGTTAGGTTGTATTTGGACTTTAAAAACAAACAGCAGTTTAACTATTTTGTATGCGTGTAAAAATGTTATCGAGTCTTCTATTAACGTACTCTTACGAATCTAAATAGTACATATAATCCTCTAATTTTCGGTTTTTTGCGGCTTCATTATTCTCCAGCCTATATTATTATTATTTTGGTATATTATTAGTATTTGGGATTGGTAACATGCCTTTTTCTTCTTTAGTTTTCTACTAGTCGCCTTCTCAGTAGTAGTAAGGGCGTGATTACTAACCAGCCATCTCTTATAATAATAATAACTAGCCATATTTTCAACTCTTAGAATAATAATAAGGGCATTTCAATAATGTAAGTATTTCTTGTACCAAAACATGCACAACAATAAGAAAAATAAGGCTAAAAGTTCTATCAAAATTCGTTCAGCGATTCTCGAGTTATAAACGCATAAAGTGCGCTTGTATTTTATATGTAAATGCAAGATGTACTAGATATGACTATCAACCGTATTATGAAGCTATTTAGAAGCAGGAGGGACGGCAGATGTAGTACTATTATGTCACTTTATGTGCTTTTTATTGCTGCGTAAATTTATACTTGCATGACGGGCCGAGTGAGATGCGGTAGCTAAGTAGAATTTGTGGTTTGAATTAGTTTTGGACATAGTGCTTTCTAGGGTCAGCTTGATTCAGAGAATTTGGAAGGAAAGTAGCTGTATTTGTTTATCTGTCATCTACTTTGTTGTGCCTGTAGGAGTTCATCCCTTATTAAAGAAAATATATTCTTTATGTTCTGACGATGGTGGTAGGACAAGAGATAGCAGAATAAAATGGACCAAAATCATAACGGAGTGGAAACCACGCAATGGTAAAACAATAAGAGGGAGGCAGGCAAAAAGGTGGATGGATGATCTAAAAAAAAGTCTGAAAAGCTATCTGGTCAAGAAAAGCCAAAGACAGAGACGAGTGGGAAAAGCTGGAAGAAGCCTATGTGTAACAGGATACGCTGATCACTAATTAGGATAACTGGTGTGTTAGTTTGTAAATTAGATTAGTTACTTAATGTTTAGTTTCAGCAATAAAGGCTTATATATCTCTATGGTCCATCCGCATTTTTTGATAACTGTCAACTGCCTATATGCTTTAAGACTTTCTCATCAAAAAGTTCGTTATTTTGTTTTTCTTATCCTGATAATTAAAATCATGGTTAACACATATTACATAGTTTTTTGAGATATATATAGTAGACCTAAGGTAAAGTTAGAATCATCAATAAATGATAATAATATACGTACAGTTATTCAATCCGGTCTTGATTGTGAAATAAGCATTTTATCAACTTTACTATGTAGTGCTGATGCTAATGATTTCCATTTTCTTTGCTCTCATTCGTTTTTAGTAGTATTCATCATCATCTCAGCGTTAATCCCAGTCTCATCCGTAGCTTTTCAGCTTTGGAGTCTGGGGTCTGTTTTACCAGTCTAACTGCTGATTTTGGCTAAACTTCGATATTTTCCGTGAAGCGACTGCCGTCTGACCTCCACAACCTTTTGACTTTTGAGGGCTCCAACAACCCGTAACGGCTGCCACTAGATGCTCGTATGGCAACCGTTTTTTTTTTTTCGGGGTGGAAATCCTCATAGGATGTCCGCCGCCCTAGGGTGGGCGACGGGGTCTGTCAGACTTTTACTGACTAAAACCACCCCGGTGTCTCTTCTATCACGAGCGCGCGTAGGGCCGCGGGAGTCTAAATTCTTCCGCAGCCCCACACTCTCGTGCTGGCCCGGTCTGCCCGGGCCTCGTCTCCGGCACGGGGTAGTGGGGTGTTAAGCTACCCCGTGCATCGCCTCAGAAGCGCGCGCTGACACTCGCGCGCGCCTCCGCCTCGGGGTCCATCGAATAGGGGGCGGAGACTTCCCCATGTCCCTCGCCCCTGGACCCATTCATGGGGGGCGGAAGAGGGCGTTATCCGCCCTTCTTATGGCAACCGGGGCCAACGATTTAACGTGCTTTCCGAGGCACGACCAGACCAATGTAAATATTCATATTCATGCATACAAATATTTGCAATGTATGGGGATCGAACCCGCGCCTCCTTACGCAATGGCCGCGTTCGCTACCGCTACGCCACGGAGGCTGTCATGTGTAGTAGTATTAGTATTGGTATTATAAGTGATGTGTTTGGTATCATATAACATCGTAGCATATCATATATTTTATGAAGTTGTGGCATGAAAAATATCAATATGAACGAAATTTTGATAATTCTTTCTACTTAAGTAGCGTGTTAATGATACCTCAAAAAAGTATTATTCATGTAATACATGTCGTGAATGGACTAACTCGCTCCCCCTTTTAACAGTTCACATGTTAACATCTCGTACTAAATGGTCATTGGTCAGTTCCATATGTCTATTTATTATTTTTCAGCCAGCAAGTAAATCCAATTTCCTACATTCACACCGATACAATTCGAATAGTATCAGCAGGCTGCATCTTCAGGGAAGGACTATTTACGCGTTTCTCACACCATTGACGCGATGAATCGCTCCCATTAGCGGCCGAGAACATGCTACAAGAAAACTATAAGGTTAACTATGCCCAAAAGTAGCAGTAGATATGCCATACAATTTGTATGGAACGACCTGCGGGCCGCAGTTACTAGCTTCCAGATCGAGATAACGCGACCGCTGCCGCAGCTCCACTGCCGCGATTTTATCACAACCCGCAATATATACCCTGCGTTGGACTGTACAGCGCATGCGCCGGCGATTGATGGACCAATAAGAACAATGCGAATTAGGGAATTATACGATAGTGTGCATGAGTGTTTAGAGGTCTTATTTCACGGTGACAGATCAGATAATATTCTGGTTTGAAATTGATATCCGTGCTAGGTGGCAATGATCTGCGAATGCTCTGTCACCCTTTTATGGACTTAGATTTTACGACATCCGCAGTTCTGCGGTGTTCACAGCTCAAACAATTCAGAGATCGTAAGGTATCTCACTTAAAGAACACTACCGTACGAGCCTTTTAGAGCCTAATTTTAATCGATTTTGGAAGGCATTACTTACAGTTATTAAACAGGAAACGAGTAAACCGTTAATTGGATCGAACTTTCAAAGCCTTAAAAAGTTAGCACCGGGTTACATCACGGTATGTACCCCACTTGTCACTATTAAGATATTTCCCAACAGAGCCGTCAAATTATCGATATAATCGAATCCTACTTCGGTCGTGATCTCATTTCCCTGCATTCGACGGTTGCTGCGACCTGTACTCGAAGTTTAATTTTAGCTATAAATCATGGTCGGCCTTTCCCCGAAGTTGCGCGGAGGCGGCCGATCGCCTCCGACCGGTTCAACTCCCGCGCAGCCTCATTTAAACTGTAGCACATTCCTTCGCTTGTCGCGTATCTGTAGTCAAGCGCGATAAATTGTAATAATTAATTGTTTATAGGTTATGAGAGTGTAGTATGGTGGAAGCCGTTGACTGCATCGCTGTGAGGAAATGAAAGGTGAATGGCTAGAATGTACGTACACTATAAGTGCTGTAATTACGTTTACTTAAATTATGAGACTGAAGTGGAAAACATATCTTTGGATACGGAAAGACGAGGGTTTGTTAGTACATGAAAGAAGGAAGTGTTTTATTATTGATATCTAAAATCTTTATTGATGAAGAGCTAAGACGATAATTATATTTTGAAACGACAATTAAAACAATCAGACACGCAATCTATATTTATGGCTTTGGGGATCGTGATTTATGCGTGGCGTGATGTATATAGTGTCATTGTATAGGGTAATATATTACGTGAAGTCTTGCTTAAGAGACTCTCAAAATGAAGTCGAGACTATACATACGAACGCGTAAGTGCAGATCCTCTTTTATCTCAGCCGGCCGCAGCGGTCGCGCTGTCATATTTTTTATGTTTTTATCAATAAATATCGCGGCAAGTAATTACATTTTTGTGCAATAACAATAATTATGCATGTACCGTTAACGTGTGGACTATATAAAATGGCCTTTTAAGATTTGAGAGCTGATCATATGTAACTAAGTCTGCAAGTAATGGCTCGAGTGATGCGGATAAGTTATTTATAACTTTTATCTTCAAGATGGTTATCCTTTATGGTGTTTGCAGAGCTTTAAGTGTTGTCTTAGAAAGGCGGTTACTTTTATGAACTAGGATAGATGAAGGCGATAATTGACGAACGGGTAAAGTGTCGACTTGCGGTCGGGGGTTCTATTCATAGTTTTGCCAAGGAATTTCTAGCGAATAGAAATTATACTTTGTATTTACGGGCACAAGAGTGATACTTCACTTCTGCATCCAAACTTATGTTATGAATAGATTACAATTATTTCTTCAAGTATACAGTATGTTAACTAACAGAGGGCGTTCCCGTTAACCCGAAATAGTATAGCATACATACATGCTAAAACAATTATTTCCATTCGAAAACAAAATGTTTTAAAATTTTTCCAATAAGAAAATATTCAATAAAAAAATTTAAATTGACATGTATAAGAAACACACTGTACACGCGAACATGAAAGACGGCAAAGTCGCAATTTATTTATACGTGACGACTACTATTTTGATTTAAAACAGGAGGTTTCAAATTTATTTCCAATTAGAATTTTTTTTATTCGGATTTTTTTATGCTTATTTTTCTATGCTGATATTTTTATTTTAATCTATTAATGATATACAGTATGTTAAATAACAGAGGGCGTTCCCTTAAACTCGTTAATATATATCATTAATAGATTAAAATAAAAATATCAGCATAGAAAAATAACCATAAAAAAATCCGAATAAAAAAATATTCTAATTGGGAATAAATTTGAAACCTCCTGTTTTAAATCAAAATAGTAGCGTAGTATCATAAACAAATTGCGACCTTGCCGTCTTTCAAGTTCGCGTGTACAGTGTGTTTCTTTTACATGTCAATTTAAAAATTTTATTGAATATTTTCTTATTGGAAAAATTTAAAAAAAATTTTGTTTTCGAATGGAAATATTTTTTTTAGCATGTATGTATGCTATACTATTTCGGGTTAACGGGAACGCCCTCTGTTAGTTAACATACTGTATATTAACGAGTTTAAGGGAACGCCCTCTGTTATTTAACATACTGTATATAGAACGGAACTGAAACGTGGTCACTCACAATGGGTCTCATACGAAGGCTCAGAGTCACCCAAGGTGCAATGGAAATAGCTATGCTCGGAGTTTCTCTGCGTGATCGTGAGGAAATCCGCAGAAGAACCAAAGTCACCGACATAGCTCTTCGAGTAGCTAAAATTAAGTGGCAGTGGGCAGGGCACATTGCTCATAGAACCGATGGCCGATGGGGCAGTAAGGTTCTGGAGTGGCGGCCACGTACTGGAAGACGCAGCGTAGGGAGGCCCCCAACAAGGTGGACCGATGACCTGATGAAGGTCGCGGGAAGCCGATGGATGCGGGCAGCACAAGACCGGTCACCGTGGAAAGCCTCGGGGGAGGCCTTTGACCAGCAGTGGACATCTATAGGCTGAAGAAGAAGAATGTATAACTGAGGACTTGTTATTGTGCTGTTTCT
The DNA here is from genome assembly GCA_017933935.1 of Sesamia nonagrioides. Lineage (NCBI taxonomy): Eukaryota > Metazoa > Arthropoda > Insecta > Lepidoptera > Noctuidae > Sesamia > Sesamia nonagrioides. The sequence goes on along the minus strand of JADWQK010000325.1, from coordinate 162,571 downwards.
TAACTGATCTGTTTAGGCGGTAAGTCCTCCATGCTTAATAAATAAATAAACATTGTTTACAGTGAAGTTACATTTATGTATGCTGACCCAGACATTTTTTTGCGTTCAAACGTCTCTTAGTAAATCAAAGTCCTTTAATAAAACTGAGAAATAAGAAATGCCAATAGGCTGGTTCGATAATTCATACCTTGGTAAAAAGCTATAGGCTGAAGAAGATACAGGATGGAATCGATATACATATACTAATTGGATTTAGTAACAAAGAACTGCTGTTTCATATAAAAGAACAAAAGAATAGATTCGTGTTTCGACATTTCAGTCTAAGTGTATTCCTTTTATCGAGATGAATTTCAATCTTTACATAATTGCGTAACATTGTACTCAATATCAACTAGATGCATTTTGAAGGATATTGCTAATAATCCATACTAATATTATAAATGCGAAAGTAACTCTGTCTGTCTGTCTGTCTGTTACGCTTTCCCGCTTAAACCTCTCAACCGATTTTGATGAAATTTGGCACAGACAATCTTTAGACCCTGAGAAAGAACATAGGCTACCTTTTATCTCGGAAAAAAATGATATTCCCGAGGGAAATCTAAAACGCGCGATATAACCGAAGTCGACGCGGGCGAAGCCGCGGACGGAAAGCTAGTTGTTTTATATATTCGATAAATTTATGGTCAACTACGGAAATAATGCAATGCATGTTGTTGAATTGACAAAATTAAACCAATTGGTACTGAGAGTGTTACGTAATTACCTCGCAGCTTGCGTAGCCTGGGAATTTGTAGAAAACCGTAGCATGTACGGACGACAGCAGGTCAAGCTACCAGTGTCTGCCAAATATTCCCAATCAACCTTGAGCCTTAATGCTTTAGAGATAAAGTTGAAAATCTGACAGCCTCCGTGGCGTAGCGGTAGCGAACGCGGCCGCTGCGCAAGGAAGCGCGTGTTGGATCCCCGCACAGTGCAAATATTTGTATGCATGAATATAAACATTTGCACTGGTCGGGTCGTGCCTCAGAAAGCACGTTAGCCGCTGGTCCCGGTTGCCATACGAACATCTAGGCAGCCCTCAAAAAGTTCAACAATTGGTCTAACTGCAATGCTTCGATAGCGCCTTCGTATTGTGGAGGTCAGACGGCAGTAACTTCATGGAAAATACCGAAGTTTAGCCAAAATCAGCAGTTAGACTGGTAAAGCGGACCCCAGACTCCAAAGCTGAAAAAGCTTCGCATGCGACTGGGACTAATGATGATGAGATGAAGTTGAAAATCTAATAATGAAATCTGGCAGATCTGTAGTAGCTTGGTGTCATCATCATCATCATCATCAGCAACCTTTTATAGTCCCACTGCTGGGCACAGGTCTCCTCTCATACAGAGAAGGATTGAGCGTAATCACCACGCTTGCTCAATGCGGGTTGGCGATTTCAGACTTATAAAGTCCAGGTTTCCTCAAGATGTTTTCCTTCACCTTCAGTCATTGGTGTCCAAGATATACTTAGAAAGTACATATAACTTTAGAAAAGTTACATTGGTACTTGCCTGACCTGGAATCGAACTCGCACACTCATACTTGAGAGGCTGGTGTCTTAACCACTAGGCCACCACGACTTCACCACCACCACTGTAGCTTGGTGTGCTATAGGTGTTCTTAATTACATAAACCAGCGGCTTATTTAAACCACCGTCAATACCATTTTCGTTCGTAGACATACCAAAATTCTTACTGCCATGTTCTCTTACAAAACGGGTTGGGTTTAACTACACTATATTAATTATCCAAAAGGCACCACATGGACTTATCAATTACATTCGATGTGGTTAATTAAAGCTGGAATCCTGCTCTGGATATGTCCACGTTACTTAAGAATAACTGTCTTTGTAAATGTGGTGTGGAGCTTCGGAAGAATTACGAATGCGTCTGTGAAACTGTAGCAGTTTCTTAATGTAATGTATTTTGTTTGTTGGTCTGATAACTGAAAGGGATTTCGTGTTTTTTTTTTTAATTATATCGTGGACGCCAATGACTGATTAAAAAGGTGAAGGAAAACATCTTTAGGAAACATGGACTTTAAGTCTGAAATCGCCAACCTGCATTGAGCAAGCGTGGTGATTACGCTCAATCTTTGTCTGTATGAGAAGCTCGAGACCTGTGCCCAGCGGTGGGACGATGAATAGTTGATGATGATGATATGTGACTTACTTGACCTGATAAAAGTTTTGTTTTGTAACAAAGACTGTTAGAGTAGATAAGTAAGACTTTACGCCTTACTTCCTCTAATCTTTCGTCTAAACCTAAAGCCTTATGATATGGCAAATTAAAAAAAAAAACTGTTGATACGAGTACACTAGCTTAGCATATACTTTCTAAGGTGCAGACGACAGCACATCAAGCTACTATACTCTGTCAAATTTCTTTATTCGATTTTCAACTTTATCGCTAAAGCATAAGGCTCAAGATTGATTGGGAATATTTGACAGTTTCAGGTAGTTTGACCTGCTGTCGTCCGTACATATGATCTAGTGAAAGAGTCCTATTGCTGCATATCCCCATCCTATTCCACGTTAAACAAATATTAACGTTATTTTAATGACTAATTAAGTGGTTTCCAGAGTGGCTAGAACTATCGAAAAATGTAAAAAAATGTTTGAACTTGTAGTGTAAAATGAACATTATTATGTAGCAGTTAAAGTTATATTTCCATAAACTTATATTATTTGGCGAATATGTCGCAAATGCAGATTATGCAGTTGTAGCAGGATATAGCATATTTATTATACATATAAGGAAAAATCAACAATAACCGGTATACTTACTACGCACAAGCAAGTAAGTATCTGATATAATATAGTTTACTGATATATGTAAATTAAGTATAACAGTTCTCCCCTTTATTCATAAACGTTTCTTAAAGTTTTGCACCCCACTTAACTTTAATCATTGTTTATCATCATCATCATCTCAGCGTTAATCCCAGTCGCATCCGAAGCTTTGGAGTCTGGGGTCCGCTTTACCAGTCTAACTGCTGATTTTGGCTCAACTTCAATATTTTCCGTAAAGCGACTGCCGTCTGACCTCCACAACCCGAAGGCGATATCGAATTATTGCAGTTAGACCAATTGTTGGACTTTTGAGGGCTCCAACAACCTGGAACGACTGCCATTTGATGATCGTATGGCAACCGGGACCAACGGCTTAACGCGCTTTCCGAGACACGACCAGACCAGTGCAAATATTCATATTCATGTATACAAATATTTGCACTGCGTGGGGATCAAAAACGCGCCTCCTTGCGCAGCGACCGCGTTCGCTACCGCTACGTCACGGAGGCTGTCACTATTGTTTATGAATAAACCCCTTAAACACTATGGTATTAATTCATAAACGATGATGAAGTCAAAATGTCAAAAACGTATGGTTAAACAGTCAGTTATCTTCAAGTAACGTTTATAAACAGAGGGGTGTCTTCAGCGGTTATCAAAAGCTTCAAGATGCGTCGTAATAGGCTACCGCAGCGTCCGATGTTACCCGAGATGACGTGGACACGTGGGCGTACGCTCGCATTACGCCCTTTACGCCTTCCAACCGAGTTGACAATCGATTGTATCGTAATCGAATGAACCGATGATCGTACAGATTGTATCAAACCTAAGGGAGTTTGTTACTCGGCTCACTCTGTAGTTACTAGTACCCAATTACTGTTAGCACATTTATTTGAGACTTAGGTAAACAAGTACAAGTAATAGCAAAAAGCAAAATTCAATGAAATGAAATCGTTTATTAAGCAAGTAAAATCACTGATCACTTTTACACGTCACGTTTTTTTTTTTTTTTAACTAGATGTAGCCGGCATTTCCTAACTGCCTACCTCTGAGAAGAAATAGCCGAAACAAACTCAGAGATCGTCGTCTTTTTTCAAGTCCCAGACATTAAAAATGAAAATGTTTACAATAATTTACGTTATAATTACACATATTGCTTAATAACAATGCTTAACAGAGCGAGCAGCTCAGTCCCAAGCTTTTTTGTCTTTTAAATAATCTGTGATTTTATAATACCCCTTTTTGCAAAGTTTGGTCTTTAAATAGTTTTTAAATCATTTAATGTGTAAGTTTCGAATGTCCATGCTTTTATTGCTTTTACTTCCTCTTGTTCTTCCACTGCCTTTTCAATCCTCAAAGCTGGCCGTCAGTTTCTTGTACTCACTCAGTTTTCCGACGGAAGTAATGCTGGTCCACTCCCTGATGTTTCGCAGCCACAATTTTCTCTTTCGTCCAACGCGCCTCTTCCCTTCTTAATCAGCCTTGCCCATCATAATCAGTTGTATCAATTACTTTTACAGTACTCTGAAATTATATTTGGCTGTCAATATTTACTCTGCTTTAGACAATTAGCGGCGCCTCGCGGTTTCATCCGTGGGAATATCGGGATGAAAATATCCTACTTGTTATTCCTAATCGTAAACCGTAAAGTAGTTTTTGCGTGAAAGAGTAACAAATCCATCCATACGTTCTCACAAACTTTCGCATTTAGGATATTGGTAGGATTCTATTTTCTAGCTTTAAGGAGAAAACGTAAGAAGTGGTAACCACTTCTTACGTTTTTCCCATATTGCGGGTCAGTATCAGGTTATGTGTCTGGCGTTTTCCCAAGAATGTTATTGTCGGCTTCCAATCTAAACAGCAACCTTATTGCTCAACTCACTATTGTTTTACCCATTTGAATTATTTTGAAGTGAAGTGCATGACTTGATTCCCCCATCTCCGTACCCGTAGTACGGCGAGTATCGTCCTTTACGTTATTGACACCACTGCGATTCGTCTTGCCTTTTATACCGCGTATATTGAGGGACTGGAAAAATTATCCCGCGGCGGTGTATGCGTCTGACTACAATTTAAGTGTTTTCAAGGCACTATGATCCGAACGAAGCGTTTCGCCTCCTCTTTTATACCATGAACATCGAGGGACTGGAGCAATTTGCCAGTGGCGGTGTTTCCGTCTGACTACAATTTAAGTGTCTTCAAGGCTAGAGTGAATAGACTCTTAATAAACTAACGCGCTTTACCATCAACGAATGCATCACTGCTCTCCACCAGGCGGGATTACGGTCAAGCTATACTGGTGATATTTATATAATCATATAGCGTATATGATTATAAAAATGTCACCAGTACGTAAAATTCGATAGATGATAATTCTTCCCAGATCGTATCACCCACAATCACCTCACTAGCGATGACAATCACACAATTCAGCCATCCGTTCGAACTCAACTAAACATAAATACGGAGGTGTGAAAGGGTTTGCAGTGTAAGTCACATAGTATTATATATCTCCTGTATATATTAAATAATATCTATCTGCTGAAACAATGGGATTTATATGCGACCGCGCGCGGGGTCAGCCTACCTGTCGGCTGCCTTGTGGCCCTTATACACGGTATATCTGGACCAGAGATAGTCAACATTCGTCGAGGCGGTTATATGGGACAACTGCTGACCGATACCATGATTATCTTCTTCTTCTTAGCTTCTATAGAGGTCCACTACTGGACAAAGGCCTCCCTCAAGGGTTTCATTCCATTGGGGGGATTGCCTTAATCCCCACGCTTGGCAGGATAAAATTCAGCTGCGTCCGGCTTAACTGGAAACCGACCCATAGAAAGGGAAAAGCTAGGAAGCTTTTACTTTAAATTATTATAAATTAGTGCTTGACCGCAATCCCGCCTGATGGTAAGCAAAGATGCAATCGTTGATGGTAAAGCGCGCTAGTTTATTAAGAGCCTATTCACTCAAAACTCAAAACTCAGTTCCAATGAAGGGCAAGAGCCTCTTCTAATACAGACAGGCATGAGCATTGATCAATATGCTAGGTCAAGACGGAGGGACAATCATACTGGAGGTAAAAAAAACAACCATTATACGTTATATTTTTTTTTTACCTCCAGCTATAGCATAACTCAAAATTCCCGTGATTGTGTCAATTGTATATGATTCTGTTTAGCAGATGTATATGTACATAGAGACTGCAAACCTACATATGTATACTGCCTGTCTAAGGCGATTAACACACTGTCAAGCACAACGCAGCACAGCGCGTAAATTATTATAAGCGCGTATATTATTTTCCAATTTATATAATTTTTATGATTATTAGTAACTAGCGACTCGCCCCGGCTTCGCACGTGGACAAATGATATAGGTACCTCAGCCTTCCTCAAGAAACGGTGGCCCTTCGGCCTTCAATAAAAATAAAAAAATATCAGTGTTCCTCTTATATAATATGCATGTTATATAGGTACATAAAAACCTTCCTCTTGAATCACTCTATCTATTAAAAACCCTATCAAAATCCGTTGCGTAGTTTTAAAGATTGAATCATACAAAGCGGCGTAGGGAAAGTAAAAGTGGCTTTGTTATATAATATGTAGTGATTGTAGTTACAATAAGTAGAGATAAACGCCAATTTAAATTGCATGCCTTCAGGTGGATTATGGAGATGCCAAACTATTTTATGAGGCGATGTTACTATTACCCATTTTCGAAATAAATGAGTTTGAGTTTGAAATAACTTTGCTTGTAAGTATCTCCGTTTGTATAGAAATCATGCACAGTCCAACACACAGAAAATGCATCCACGCGCGTTTATTTACTTCAACAGACACATAGCATGCAGCGTGATGCATGGCTGTATGATATTCGCCTAATAGTTAAAAGCAATTACTTATGGTTTAATAACTAAACACAGAATCCTGTATTGTTCGATCAATCATGAACGTAGAATAAATAATATATATCATAATTAGTCTATAATTTTGCTATAGCCTTCCCACTTCTGGGAACCTGCGGCCCTAGCCAATGTAACATCGCTTCGTAGCGAAGCGAAATCGAATACCAAACCAACCAATGGCGGGAACGATTGACCACGTGATTTGTCGCGTCGCGTGGTCAATCGTTCCCGCCATTGGCTGGTTTGGTGTTCGATTTCGCTTCGCTATGAAGCGATGTTACATTGGCTACAGGCCCAGGCGTTCGGCAAAAGGCACTTCGAGAGGGAGTGAGCTGAATTCTACGACGCGGGGCCATTGCGTGTTGGTAGATGTGACATGTATGTATATTTGGATTTAAAACATGCAGGTTTCCTCAATACGATTTCCGATGATGTACGTAACTAACATAAAATGCTAGCAGCTACTATAGCAATGTTAAATGATTTCTATGGTCCAATCTATACTAATCTATAAAGCTGAAGAGTTTGTTTGCTTGAACGCGCTAATCTCAGGAAGTACTGGTTCGATTTAAAAAAATCTTTTTGCGTTAGATAGCCCATTAATCCAGGCAGGCTTTAGGCCATAAAACATCACGCTGCGGTCAATAGGAGCGGAGTATATAAAAAAATATATCGAAACCTACGCGGGTGAAACTGTGGGGCGCAGCTAGTCAAATAATAATATACCACATATGCCCTTGCAGTAAAGCCTTCAAATAGTCAAAAGGATTTCGATAAAATTATGAATGTTGAGCACACCTGACCGGCAATGTACGATATTCGGTTCCCTTACAATAGTTTCTAAGATTCGACCTCTGGAGGCACGATTTCAGGAAGCCTATGATATGGGAATGAGATGAATCAATTTATATTGTTTGCAGGGCTGTGTGTTTAAGGAATAACTTTTGTGGAGATTGTAGCAAGGAGTGGGTATTTGCCTTTTCGTGATATAATTATGTTATATCGATGTAATATAAAAGTTTTGGACACACGTTTTTCTTTTCGTGAAAAATAACGTTTATTCCCCATGTGTAGTCACGGTCACACGGCCACGTATAGAAGCTTGTTGACGGAGAATTTTTTTCTAAAGTACACTTTATACATCATCATCATCAACCTTTTTATCGTCCCACTGCTGGGCACAGGTCTCCTCTCATACTGAGAAGGATTGAGCGTAATCACCACGCTTGCTCAATGCGGGTTGGCGATTTCAGACTTACAGGTTTCCTTACCTTGTAAATCAGTCATTGGTGTACAAGATATACTTAGAAAGTACATATAACATTAGAAAAGTTACATTGGTACTTGCCTGACCTGGAATCGAACCCGTACAGTCATACTTGAGAGGCTGGTGTTTTAACTAGGCCACCTTGACTGACACTTTATACGCCCTATCGATACATAGCTGAACATCCAAAACTCAGGCCAATCAGCAAAAGATCGTTTTCTATTATGACCTGGCTGGGGATCGAACCCAGGGCCTTCACGTCGCAGGTGTTGACCGCTACCGAGGACGACAAATTGATTATTTATTGATTGTCACCTTTGATCATATTAATATTATAGGAACTTATTTCTGTGAAAATAGTGTAATTAGGTATGTATAAAACAAGGACGCAGAATCTATTTTGGGGGTAAAATAGAAGTCGTAGAACTTTTCTAGCAAAACGGAAAGTTGCACGTGCGTAAGAAATTTCGGATCGCAACTTAACCATCAATAGAAGTATTAAGAGAGGACCACCAGTGGCGTTTTCATTATACAAACATATTCCACTGTTTTCTTGGTGGATAATGCTTTCAGAGCAATTTTTTTTTTCTACAATTTTACAGCTGATAAGTTTTTGACAAAAAAGAAAATAATAGAAGCATAGGTACACCTTTCCTCTAAATTTTGATACAGATCTGTCGTGTTTTGAAAAAGAAAACAGCGGAATACGAAATGTGTTTTCGTCAACGTTTTTGTAGGTAAACTCAGCTTGAGCTGCAAATGTCCTTTTCGCACTTTACCGGGAGAGGTTGGAAGCAGCGCGACGGCAATAGTTTCATCAAATACCTATTTACCTAATTCTTCGGCACTAGAGTCCCCCCTTAACCACTGAAAAAGCGAATTTCCAACCATTTATAATTACGTGTTAATTTTTGTCATTATCAACTCATGTCTCTACGATATACATACATAGCTATATACATGCGTACCTATATACCTTACGCAATTAGTTTAGTATTGAAAACGCTAACGAGGTACTTTAATAACTTCAGGTTCAACTTCCTATGATCTATGTAAATAACGATTTGTTTAACTACGGTGTAAATAAATAACAACACACATAAACTTTATTAATACTTACCGGCTTATCTAAACATCAGCATCTAATTGATGGCGTACGTAAGTACTTGGATGTGAGGTAGGCAATTACGCGTTGTTCTTACTCTTTCCACGAGTATAAGTTATAATGTACCTCATTCAGTTGAAAACCAGCGTCAGACACTAGGCCTTTTTGGTGCAGCCTCGAGGCACACTTTATTGCTATTTTTTTACATCAGGATTTATACTTTCTATTTGATTTTTATTGGGTATGCATGAATATGAATATTTGTACTGGTCTGGTCGTGCCTCGGAAAGCACGTTAAGCCGTTGGTCCCGGTTGCCATACTAACATCTAGTGGCAGTCGTTACGGGTTGTTGGAGCCCTCAAAAGTCCAACAATTGGTCTAACTGCAATGCTTCGATGTCGCCTTCGGGTTGTGGAGGTCAGACGGCAGTCGCTTCACGGAAAATGTCGAAGTTTAGCCATATCAGCAGTTGGACTGGTAAAGCGGACCCCAGACTCCAAAGCTGAAAAGGCTTCGGATGCGACTGGGATTAACGCTGGGATGATGATGATTTTAGTGCATTGTGTGTCTTTTAGTCTGTGCTAAATAAATGTATATTCTTTCTTTCAAATCTGCTTTGTAGTAAAATTTGATGGTAAGGCGCGCTAATTTCTTAAGAGCCTATTCCCTCAAATAAAACTGAGTGAATTGGAAGGAAGACGGCAGTTGAGCGACGTGATGCAATGTTAAACCCAACAACACGACCTACGATGCTGCGCCAGAGGGAGATTGACCAGTGTGGCTACCATGAGCTTTCAATACGCGACTCGATCATAAGCATCGCGAGACTCCATCGGCTGCGTTTGGCGCTCTCATTGGTTGAGAGTTCTTACAACACTAAAGCCGGCCAATCGATGAGTCTGTGGAGTCATGAGGAACAGAGTGTACAGTTCACTCCTCCTCCATAGAAAAGGGGGGATCCTCCGACCAGACGGGTGTTATATCTAGTAGGCCACTTGCCCAATGGTTGAAATTGGCAAGTTGTATGTATGCTAATTGCACGGTAAACTCTGATTGCGAGATGTAGAATTCGTGTGACGTCATTATGCCGCGTTGTTCATTTTGTGGCGGTTGTAGGTACTGCTACATCACTCCCCTCCGAAGGCTGGAGGTTGATAGTGTTCTGAGTCTTGGATCTTGCGATGCTTGTGGTTGTGCTGCGCCTGTGCCTGTGCCTGTGCTGCGCCTGTCCCTGTGCCTGAGCCTGTGCCTGAGCCTGTGCCTGTGCCTGAGCCTGTGCCTGAGCTTGAGCCTGTGTCTGAGCCTGTGCCTAAGCCTGTGCATGAGCCTGAGCCTGTGCCTAAGCCTGAGCCTGTGCCTGTGCCGAGGTTGCTGACGAGGCTGAGGGTGATAACCAGGTATGCGCGGTCGCTGCATACTCGTGCTCAGGATACCCCTTGAAGCTGTGGGCGCCGATGAAGCTTGCGGGAGTGATGATGATGACGTCGCGCTGAAGTCGTTGCACGAAGGCTGCGCTGACGTCCATGTTCGGGGTCACCAATGTGGAGGCATGAGGAATAGAGAGTAAAGTTCACTCATCTGACTCATCCTCAATAGAAAAGGGAGGATCCTCCGACCAGACGGGTGTTATATTTGGTGGGCCACTTGTTTAATGGTTGAAATTAGCAAGTTGTATGTATGCTAATTGCACAGTAAACTCTGATTGCGAGATGTAGAATTCGTGTGACATCAGTATTACGCGTTGTTCATTTTGTGGCGGTTGTAGGTACTGCTACAAGTCAATCGCGAACGATATCGATGATCGAGTCTTCGTAATGAAAACTCATGATAGCCACACTGGAGACCCTCCACGACTAAACTCCAGCGCACATAAACCCGGCACACATCGCGACACAACTGCTCAGACCCGTCCTGCGTACGGCTTCACCAGACATCATGCCGGAACACGACTAATCGCTTGGCGGCAAATTTTTGTTTGGTGAGTAGTAACTTCTGCCGGCAGCCGATGTTAAGGCCTACCACTGAGAGAATAAAATTTTATGAATATATTTTTTAAGCCATAGAAAAAAAAGGTTAAAAACTGATGATGAAACTTTTGTCAACCCTCAATTTGTATCTCGAATTCAAATAAAAACCACAATTCTCAAATAGCTCAAGTCCTATATAATAAAGGGCTATAAGATAACGGTAACAGCCAGCGGGACAAGCAATAACTCGAAGGACTGCCCACGCCCGGCGCGGGCGCAGCGCTATAATATCTGCATGTCGGCTCGCCTGTCACTTGCTCGGATACAGTCGGTGATAGTGCACTTCAGGTGGGTATAAGGATCAAAGAAGAAGGATCAAGGAGGAAGAAGGGAGAAGGAGAAAATTGGAAAAGGGAGGACTAGCCAGTAGGTGAAAGATAATGAAATGGCATCGTTGGTCGTGTTGTTCGATTTGGCATTGCATCACTTCGCTCAACTGCTGTCTTCCTTCCTATTCACTAAGTTTTTTTTTAATAAATAGGCTTAATAAAATAGTGCACATTACCATCAACGATGGCATCACTGCATCAGGCAGGATTGCGGTCAAGCACAAATTTATAATTATTTCAAAAATATGATAAGATTCTTCTTCAGCCTATAGAAGTCCACTACTTTTTGCCATAATCCCCACGCTTGGCAAGCGCGATGGGTATCGCAGTAATTTGATATTGCACAGGAGAAGCGCTGCTGCCCGCTTCCCTGGCGAGAGTTCCCTTAGTCACCTCTTACAACACCCGCCACGGATATGGGTACTATTTTAAGCTCGGTACCACACAGGCACTATAAGTATACTTCTGCCTAACCATCAGGGAAGAAATGACACCTTAGATTTTCTAAAATTGCCCCATTTTTGCCCAGAATTTACACGTTTTACTGATTTTGCACTTTAAGCTACACTGTAGTGCACAAACTAGGTCTCCATAAAATTAGTAACAACCACTACTAGCGTAATATTTATAGCGGTTAACATGTAGTTATCGTATCTGTGGCGAGTGGAAAGTTAAACTATAGGTAGTGTTTGGTTTTCACCTCGCCCATTTTAATAGTTTCAATCAGGGTAAGTGTCGGACGAAGCAGTCGCGATTGGGCGGGGCCCTGTGCCACCGACATCTGTATGGGAGCAAGAAAGTACTGGCCAACGTTAATAAGTTTCGATTTATCAGGAGGCCAAGTCTATTTATTTTATTTTATTTTATTAAGATATCCAACAGCGATTTACATACATGCTTACACTTAAACAAATGTAATTCCTATAAGCCAGTAACAGGATATCATAGCTAAGTATAACATAAAAATGACCATAACTTTTATTAAAACAATAATGTATCATTTTATTTCATTTATTTTTTTTTTCTCTTCATTAAAACTTTTAAAATCTAGTCGTAGTCAGTTTTATATACTTACATCGTTAAATACCGATCTATATAAAACTATATTCAGATTACGTATGAAGAAAATTTTTTCTTCATACGAAACCTGAATATAGTTTGTTCAGAATAAGCAACTAAATCGATTTCAATACTTTTTACACTATGTTACATTTTGTACAAAATACATTGAAAAAATTGTTGCAGTATGGTTACCAAGCGCGCCACGCAGCTTATCATAGTACGCGCAACAGCTGACGCCACAGGTCAGCGCACTGCTCGCCCACCCGAACGGAGCGTTGACCATATTTTTGTAGGGACAACCAAGTAGAATAACAAGCCCATAACTTTGTGGTTTTTCATGATATCTTTTTGAAATTTTGTACATACGTGATTCGGGTTTCCCATAAACAGAAAATAATGTTGTACATATATGAAAAAAAGTCTCATCTCGGCGACAAACGAATGTCAAAGATTTCTCAAAATGTAGGTAAATGAGATGGAAGTATTTTTGAGAGATGGTGACTGAGCCTTGCCCCTCTGTTTTTAGCATAGTCGCAAAAAACATCTTCATATATTTTTTTACGAGTTTTGTAACTTAGGCTTAATTTCACCAAATTTTGATACACATAGAGTAAGTTATTCTGAAAAGAAAATTTTGAATTTTTGATACTTTTTCCATAATAGAACTGTTAGACTTCAATTGTATTTATTCGTCGAACAAAATGTATGTATTTGGCTTTGGTAAAATCAACTGTCTTCTTCTTCTTCTCAGCCTATAGATGTCCACTGCTGGGCTGGTCTCCACCAAGGCTTTTTTTCCATTGGGGGGGCATTACCATTACCCCCACGCTTGGTAGGCGGGTTGGGGATCGCAGTAATTTGTTATTTCACAGAAGAAGCGCAGCTGCCCACTTCCCTGGTGATGATGATGTTCCCGACCGATTTCGGCCACGGCGACCACTTCGACTCCTAGCCGATGAGTGGGCGCTCATGCGCCCGAAGATGGCTTATGTAGCCTATCTTGGCGGCGAAACTTCGTGCACACTGAGGGCACGTAAGCACGCCGTCGACGTAGTTGTATGTGATGGCAGCAGGTGGTCCCTGGTAAGAGAGTTCCTTTAGTTGCCTCTTACGACAGCTACGGGAGGATATGGGTTGGTACTTGGTACTATTCTAAGCCCGGTACCATAGAGGTCAGTTGGGGCATAATGAAAGAAAATGAATTATTTTATTATAATATGCTTCAGGACTTTCCACTTGCCGCAGCCAGCGACCCACACAGAAGCGGCGTGAGATTAGATTTTCTAATGGTCAGCCAAGTTCAGCGCTCTCGGGTCGTAAGACCCGGCCCATTTGCGTCGTCGCCTTGACCAGTTGTAACGCGACCGGACAGCGACTTCCTTCAATTAGTCGGGTTACACACACTTGCCTTGCTTCCTTTACGCGTAATAGCTGATCGAATTAAAGTGGTTTGCTTTCTTTACCTTAATACCTTTATATTATCATTGGTGGTGTCAAGGGAAATGTTTAGAAAGGTCTGTTTATTTTCTCGTTGATTTTGTATTGTGATGGTGGGTTTCTGATTTTATATTTATAGCTACATATAAAACCTTCACAGCTTAACTAAAATAAATGATGAAGACTAAAGAAAATTAAAGGGGTAAATCTTGTTTGATGTGGTGGATATTGATGTTAGTGGCAAAAGTAGCTAATTAACTCAAGAACTTTTCACATCGATTAATTTGTTTAGATTCTTCGTTCAGTTCCTGAGTTTAGTAGGTTGGTGCGTTCCACGGCAGGGACGGGGGGGCTATTTGTGCCTTCACTTTTCCCCAGTTCCAACAATAAAACGTGGTGATCCCATCAACCTTTTATTGTCCCACTGTTGGGCACGGCACAGGTCTCCTCTCATACAGAGAAGGATTGAGAGTAATCGCCACGCTTGCTCAATGCGGGTTGGCGATTTCAGACATAAGGTCCAGGTTTCCTCAAGGTGTTTTCCTTCACCTTTAGTCATTAGTGTCCAAGATATACATACTTAGAAAGTACATATAACTTTAGAAAATTTACATTGGTACTTGCCTGACCTGGAATCGAACCCGCGCACTCATACTTGAGAGGCTGGTGTTTCTACCACTAGGCCACCACGACTTCACGTGGTGATGGGTAGTGCGAATCGGCGAAAGAAAGAAAGGAAAAAGAAATGATTGACGGAAACACGAGTCACCACCACTAAAAATATTTACAGCTCAGCATTACGTTACATGAATTCTGTAACTGCCTTATATGATGTTTGAAGCGGTAATTACATACAACTTCCCAATTTCAAGCATTGGGCAAGTGCCTGTCAGACATAACACCCATCTGGTCGGAGGAACCCCCCTTTTCTACGGAGGATGAGCGAACTTTACTCCCTGTTCCTCATGCCTCCACAATGTTTATAACTTTTGTAAAGTCTATAATCATCATCATTATCAGCCTCTCTTCGTCCACTGCTGGACATAGGCCTCTTCCCTCTTCTACGCCAACAAGCTCGATTCTGAGCAGTTCTCCGCCAGCCACTACCAGCGACCTTTTTGATGTCATCGCTCCATCTCGCCCAAGCCTAATAATAATAAGTGTATTCAATAATTGTTTATATTACTCAAACCATCTAATCAAAACACAGTATAAAACAAAGTCGCTTTGTCTTTCCCTATGTCCATAGGTATGATTAAATCTTTAAAACTCGCAACGGATTTTGATGCGTGTTTTTTAAATAAATAGAGTGATTAAAGTGGAAGGTTTATACACTATATAACAAAAACCCTGTTGTTCCTTTCAGGGGCATATACACTTACCTACAAGCACATCAATAATAAAATTATGATTAAAAAAAGAATCATTTTCTAGTGTAGGGGTTCAAATCAAATAACTATTAAAATCGATACATTCGAGTTTTTTTTTTTTAGAATATCTGACTTTATAAGTTAAAGAGATTGGTAGGAACGTTCTACTTATGTCTGGTTTCTTCATGCAGAATTCTAGAAGTAAGAAATCAGTTAAAGATTATTTTTGTTGAACAATTTTTATAAATGCATTGCTTCATTACGTCCGTATGCCGATTCTTAAAAGGTAGGTAGAAGGAAGAACAGGGTTTTTGTTACATATTTTATGTATACTAACATCCATTAAATAGTGGAGAAATATTATTATTTTTGAGGTTTCTAATGTGATGTCGTACATAATTACATTTTTACGCGTTTTGCAGTGATACGCAGGCTGCCCTACGAGATTTATTAAAATAATGTACTAGATATTGTAATACATTGGTACGGTCTACAGAAAAGTCCACGATGATAGATGTTTATCCCTTATAGATATCCCATAATATTTTTTTTTTTGTCATTTACTTTTTACGACAAATATTGGGTAATTTTCGAAGCGATTTTAACCAACACAGCATTAATCCTTATCCAATTTAACACCTTAAATACGTGATTGGTTTAATATCTATATCTCCCTTTACAACATATGATTTAAATAAATATTTTCGAAGACGTTATATATTTAAAAATTGCTGGGCGTTGCGTTTGCGGCGGTACCGACCGGCCGGGGCGGGGGGAGCGGCGGGCCGCTATGTTTTTATACAACGTTCACAGTTTTTCTGTAGTGTATTTAGTATTAGCATTGACCTGTGCAAAAAAAAAAATCATCACGTTGACATGTCAACATTTTGTAGTTTTATAAAAATACTAGCTTGCCGCCCGCGGCTTCGCCCGCGTGGAGTTCGGTTATATCGCGCTTTTTAGATTCCCTCGGGAACATCATATTTTTCCGGGATAAAAGGTAGCCTATGTTCTTTCTCAGGGTCCAAAGATTGTCTGTGCCAAATTTCATCAAAATCGGTTGAGAGGTTTAAGCGGGAAGGCGTAACAGACAGACAGACAGACAGACAGACAGACCGACAGACAGACAGACAGAGTTACTTTCGCATTTATAATATTAGTATGGATGTACTTAAATAAAATAATAAGATCAATAAAGGAAATATTATGTTAAAGATCTGATTCTCAGCTTAATTTGAATGGCTTTCATTTCTTTTTTTGTTCTGTTTAGCAGCTTAAGTTCCCATTAGGATTCAGCCTTTAGCTGTATTCATAATCATCGGGAGACGAAAGCCATCAAACCCGCTTCCTACACAATTTTACTAAACAACGTGTAGCACAAAAACTGTAAAGTCTGGTACACACAGCGGCTATTACCACAGTCTAAAAATCATATACTGTGCTATTACTATATCCTGGTGGACAGGGATATTCTAATGGCTACCGTGTCACAGCCCAGCTAATGTATCATGTAGTAACGGAACGCGGTATCTTAAGGTAAAAGTAATGGGGTTGCACTGAGATTTATGTGCTCTGTGCACTGATATGGGAATAGACTGGTTAAGCAATGAGCTTATAGTTTGTGTTTAAAATTGGAATACGATTAACCCCTCGCTGTGTTGACGTTTAGCTGTCACTAGCGCAAACTAAACAATCTATTTCATTAAGAAAAGGACAGAAGATAAAATGATAATTTAGAACTGTCAAATTAGTCCTTATTAGTCCTTACTTTCCTTGTATTATTTTTGAAGGAAATTTTAGGTATAAGTTCCTTGATTTTTTTTTATTGTCGCCATGTTTATAATCGCGTTTAAACTGTCTATGGAGTATCTTAATTTGACAGTAGGTATTAAACTAAAATGTCTTGAAAATATATCTTCGTAACATGTATCTTCTATCATTTTCTTAATGAAATATAAAGAAAAAGGTGTACTTAAATTATTTTAAGTACACCTTTTTCTAAAATTATGTTTAGTTTGCATAACATAAGAATCTGCGTCACTGTCAGACTTTGCTTCAGTTAAAATCCGTTAGGTTTGATTTTCATCAAATGTGCTTATTCATTTAGTGATTTGGTCAAGGTCAAAGCTGATGGCCAATAGTATGTGTCAATAATTTGAATTGTGTTGAAGACGACGTTTATGACATGGCAGATTAAGATCTGATGCTTCTGATGTTTCTTAGGTGGCATCTATGTTAGGTAATGCATTTTTTTTTTTTGCAAATTACTTATTATTAACATATACAGCCCTTAAAAAATAAAGTATGTAATGTATGTAGGTATACTTATTTACATAACTATATGTAATCAATAAAACACATTCGCACATTTTTCTTATCGAAGAATCTTAACAAACGATAACGGATTTCCAAATACAAAAGTGCTGAACTCAATTAGCTGACATTTAAAAGCCGTTCGAAATTCAAATGTTCCCACAACTTTTCGAAATCATTTCCTTGAAGTGACGTATTGTTCGAAGGAAGTAGACGGAGCTTTATTAAGGCGTTGCTACACTGGCCGGACGAACGCCGGACGGACGCCGGACGTTAGGCTGGTGTGGTTCCGGCCTTATTACAAAGTAACATTTGATTGACTGGTTATTGGTGATTTTGTAAGTACTATAATGATGTTTTGCAAACGGATCTAGGCAATTATTTTTTGCTGGGAGACGTGCTTAAATAAACAAGATGAGATCTAATCGTTTTGGATGAGATGATGAGACTTCAAAGCTCATGTTTTTCATATTTTCTTTCATGGACAAACATTCTTGTACATGTCCATTAAATAAACTGGTTCTTGACATATGTTACTAGTGATGACAGCAACACAAAATACATTGATTGACACTTACGCTATTATAATGTATACATTATTACTAGTTGCACTCCGCGGTTTCACCCGCATAAGTAGTAGTATTATAAAAAAATAGATAAAAACCTATTCCGATGCCTAACGAATGTATATACGAAATTTTATTGAAATCGGTTTAGCTGTTGTGGAGGAATTTGAGGACAAACACTTTGACAGGAGAATTTTATATAATAGACTATATTAAGAGACGTATTGTTAAGTTTCATTAAAATCGTGTCGGCCGTTTTGGAGGAATTCGAGGGCAATCACTGAGAAAGGAGAATTATGGACCCCCCCCCCCCCTCCCCCAATGTAATGAAAGACTTGGGGGAGGCCTTTGTTCAGCCGTGGAACTCTATACGCCCAATGGGTTCTTAATATTCTTCTTCGGCCGAAGAAGAATATTAAGAGCCCATTGGGTCGTATGTTTGGCATCCAAATTGCATAACTCACTATTAATTTCAATACGAAAAATTTTGAAGATAATTGCTAATCCAATGCTTCATAAGATCCAAAAAATTGTCTGCTCAACAATTCTAATAACGCAATGAATGTTGTTGAACTGTTAAAAGCTATATAAAAGCCAAACTTTGCAAAAAGGGGTATTATAAAATCACAGATTATTTAGAAGACAATAAAGCTTAGGACTGAGCTGCTTGCTCTGCCAAGCATTGTTATTAAGCAATATGCGTACCTAATTATGCTACAGTTATGACAATTTAAACACTGTTTTTTTTTAAAATCACGTAAATTATTGTAAACGTTTTAATTTTTAATTGCTGGACTTGAAAAAAGACGATGATCCCTGAGTTTGTTTCGGCTTTTTCTTCTCAGAGGTAGTCAGTTAGGAAATGCCGGCTCCATCTAGTTTAAAAAAATATGACGTGTAAAAGTGATCAGTGATCCTACTTGCTTAATAAACGATTTAATTTCAGTCAAATTGAAACCTATTGCAACTAATAGTATAATGCAAATACACAGTTGTTGATAAGCTTCCGTGGTTTTTCGTAACATAACGCTATTACTAAGTGCAGTACGACAGCACATGAAGCTACTACAATATGTCACATTTCTTTATTAGATTTTCAACTTTATCTCTAAGACATTAAGGCTTAAAGTTGATTGGGAAACATTGTCAGTTTTGGGTAGCTTGACTTTCTGTCGTCCGTACATAGTTTGCACCTACCATCGTTTGAGAAAGCATACTTTATGATGATTTGCATAATTATTTCAATCGTTCGCCTCATATTTTCTGCCATATTTCGTTCTTAGCGTATTAAATTGTGATTTATTAGTGAAGCAGCATAATTAATATTAATAACATCAGTTGTTACATACCCACGCAGTCTGTTACACTACTTGAAGGAAATGGGACATATTATTTGTAAGACTTGTAACCGGACCAATACTGTTATATTAAGAGGGAACTCTAGTGGTGATTTCTCCATGCAAACGTATTCCGCTGTTTTCTTCATGGATAATGCTTTTAGAGCAATTATTTTTTTCTCCAATTTTACACCGTGATCATAGATGCCCCTATCATTTATTTTTTTTCTAAAACTTAATTAATCTAAGATACAGATACGATATTTCAAAATCGCGAAAAATAACCCATTTTTACCGTGATGTTCAGATGACTATTAGACAAACGTGATAAGTTTTTGACAAAAAGCATATAATAGAATCATAGGTTTTCCTGTAAATCTATACTAATATACAAAGCTGAAGAGTTTGTTTGTATGTTTGTTTGTTTGTTTGTTCGAGCTAATCTCGGGAACTACTGGTCCGATTTGAAAAATTCTTTTTGCGTTGGATAGCCCATTAATCCAGGAAGGCTTTAGGCTATATAACATCACGCTGCGACCAATAGGAGCGGAGCATAAGTAAACCACGCGAACGAAGTCGCTGGCGGCCGCTAGTTTTGATATAAAAGTAATTGAGATCTGTCGTGTTTTGAAAAAGAAAACAGCGGAATACGTAACGTCTTTTGGTCAACGTTTTTGTAGGTAAAATCAGCCTGGGCTGCAACTGTCCTTTTGGCACTTTACCGCGAGAGGTTGGATGCAGCACGACGGCAATAGTTTCTTCAAGGAACAGATCTCTTTCTTCAGAATTTGGACAATAGGTGTATTGTCCAAATTCCTCGGCACTAGAGTCCCCTCTTAATACTACTGAGTTAAGTTTCCTGCTGGATTGACACGAGTAAAGTGATAAAAAGTTTTCATTGATCTCAGATAGAAATTATATTATATCATTTATTTGATGACATGGTTGCTGCGCTGCATGCCGCGGGTTCGATTCCCGCACGGGACTAATAATTGTATAGTCTACAGGTAGTTGTTTCGGGTCTAACTATTTGTGTAAGTGAGTTTAAATGTTAGTAAACGCACCCACGATTCAGCGAACGTGGGGAAACGTTCTTTTTATAAATATCATGATCTACCCAGTTTTTTCCGACCTTTGTTGGAGTCAGCTTCCAGTCTAACCTGTCTAACCAGTATTTTAAATGGAGATGCCTATGATATCTCAACCCAGTTACTGGGTGAGGAGGACGGCCATATAGATTACTAGCTTTCCGCCCGCGGCTTCGCCCGCGTAGAGTTCGGTTATATCGCGCTTTTTAGTTTTCCCTCGGGAACATCAAATTTTTCCGGGATAAAAGGTAGCCTATGTTCTTTCTCAGGGTCTAAGGATTGTCTGTACCGAATTTCATCAAAATCGGTTGAGAGGTTTAAGCGGGAAAGCGTAACAGACAGACAGACAGACAGATAGACAGACAGACAGAGTTACTTTCGCATTTATAATATTAGTATGGATTACAATCAGTTTTACAAGATTTCTCTTAATACTTAGAATCTTGAGCAGTAACGGAATTTCTGTAGATCTGTTTGTCCCACCTCCACGGTATGGCCCGCACATATGGACATGCAGAGCAACGACACCCGTCAAACGTCAGACTACAGCACTACGCTTTGTAGACATCTACAAAGAGAAGGCGAGCTGGAGTGTGAACTAAAGTTCATAGAAGTCAATTATTCAATTCTACTATTCGTGTGTGGAGTACTGCAGCCACATTTGGGCTGGTGCTGCAAAGTGTCACCTGGCGACTTTGAATTCGATAGAGGCATACGAAGAGGCTAATCGGTGACTCAGATTCGTTTCAAAACGGTCTCTAAAACCTGGAGCACAGGCAAAGAATAACCAGCCTGTCGGTGTTCTATAGGATGTATTTTAGAGAGTGTGCGAGGGAATTGCATGACTTAATTACCCGTCGTATGGCGAGTATCCACCTTACGTTCTTGACGCCACTACGACCCGGACGAAGCGTTTCGCCTCGTCTTTAACACCGCGTCCATCGAGGGACTGGAACCATTTGCCAGCGGCGTCATTTCCGTATGATTACAATTTAAGTGTCTGTGAGGCTAAAGTGAATGGGCTCTTAATAAATTAGCGCGCTTTATCATCAACGATCGCTTCACTACTTACCATCAGGCGGGATTGTGGTGAAGTCAATCTTTATAAGTATTTATGTTTCTGTAATCTATATGGTGTACATAATAAAGAGTATTCTATTCTATTGTATTCAAGTCATCATCATCGTCATCAGCCTCTACTCGTCCACTGCTGGACATAGGCCTCTGCCATGGCACGCCAACAAGCTCAATCCTGAGCAGTTCTCCGCCAGCCACTACCAGCTACCTTTTTGATGTTGTCGCTCCATCTCGTCCAAGGGCGTCCTACGCTACGTTTGCCTAGACGCGGTCTCCACTCGACGACTCGTTTACCCCAACGGTTGTCGACCCTGCGGCATATGTGGCCAGCCCATTGGCACTTCAGCTTGCTAATCCTCTCAGCTATGTCGGTGACTTTGGTCCTCTGTCGGATCTATTCAAGTACAAAAACTTCTCCACCTAGTATTCATTTATCCTATAACGGCTAAAAATAAATAAATAAATGATAACTGACTACTTAGCATTCTTATTTGTTGCCATATTTATAGCGCGTCTAGTGTAAACCACTAGACGCGCACTTTCAAATTCAATTAACTTTCAATATCTCGAATTCCTCCATTTCTAATTACTGTTCTACTTACACCCGTAATGCACAACAACCTAATTATTATTTTTATTATTTACCAGCGCAGTTCAAGACAATTATATAAAATAAATTATTTATGCCTTAATGTTAGCTTTCATTTTAATAGCGCTGGTAACTGTCATTACCAGAGGTATTAAAATGAAATGAATGAGATAACAATAAAACTATTTCATAGAATATTATAGCCTTTCGTCACAAAAAGGTGCGCGCGCGCACAATTTCCTGTGGCAATGCGCAATGATAGTAATACAATGATGTAGGGATGTGACGAAGTACCAGGCCCGAGTCGACAGCGTGTTTCACGCGCCTCAAAGAGATGTCAGCACATCGTGACTGGGTCCACGAAGACCGATGCCTCCTGGGTCAGGGTTGCCGGTTGGTTAAAAAAGAAACCGTGGCCCTGGCGCACAGGCATGGGAAGGAACACGTGTGGGTTTTAGTCAGTAAAAAACTAACAACAAAAAAGAAAAAAAGTTATTTGATGATTTCCCATTCAAAACAAAAAATAAGGGATGTGATGAAGTAATGTACGTGCATCTTATTTTGTCACAGTCTAGAATGTTTTCAATAGCATGTTATGGCTTTAGAAAGTTAGTGTCTTACCTTGTTGTGAATCAATCCATCCCATTTCATCCCATTAGATATTAATACCCGTACTAATCATCATCATCATCTCAGCGTTAATCCCAGTCGCATCCGAAGCTTTTTCAGCTTTGGAGCCTGGGGTCCGTTTTACAGTTCAACTGCTGATTTTGGCTAAACTTCGATATTTTCCTTGAAGCGACTGCCGTCTGACCTCCACAACCCGAAGGTGATATCAAAGCATTGCAGTTAAACCTATTGTTAGACTTTTGAGGGCTCCAACAACCCGTAACGACTGCCACTAGATGTTCGTATGGCAACTGGGATCAACGGCTTAACGTGCTTTCCGAGGCACGACCAGTACACTGCAAATATTTATATTCATGCATACAAATACTTGCACTGTGCGGGGTTCGAAACCGCGCCTCCTTGCGCAAAGGCCGCGTTCGTTAGCGCTACGCCATGGAGGCTGTCAATCTGATATTAATACCCGTACTATTCTATAAAAATACACTTTAAGAACTTAAGTAAAGTGAGCTTGAAGTGCTTCGTTATTCTACTAGTCGCTAGGGATTGAAACGGTCGCTTTATTTAAGTTTTCACATTGAGCGTGACTAAATATTTAGTTTTTCGTTTAGTTTTGTACGAAAGTCGCCGGTACTAAAGTGGCAGTCGACGGGGCACATAGCACGTAGAGCTGATGGCGGAAAGGTTCTTGAATGGCGACCACGTACCGGCAAGCACAGCGTCGGACACCCACCGACTAGGCGGTCAGATGTCCTGACTAAAATCGCAGGGAAGCGCTGGTCGCAAGCAGCATCCAATCGCTCTTTTTGGAAATCCTTGTGGGAGGCCAGATGCAGTGGACTTCATGTGGCTGACATGATGATGATGATGATGAAATATTTCGTTAACTACTTATGCGATGTTTAAAAAACAAAAGAATTCCCAACAAACTAAAATCACATGTTTTCTGCTCAGCATATAAAAAGAAGAAGGCAGCTCGGTTAGTTTTGGAAAACTTGATCTTAATTTGCTTTTATGCTATCGTGATAATACGCCCCGGAGGCCCTGATTCCCTTGATCTCGCCCTGATTTCTCGATATTCTGTTACAAATGCTTCAAAAGTGCACCATCCTAGAATGCAACATCAAAAATCCACCCAACCACAACAAACACCATTCTATCGATTCCTTATCGAGAACCCATCACCCGTCATCGTCACTTGATACTTCGATATCGACGTCCACAATTAGTGTTGCGCTATCGATAATTACGATCGGCGAGCGAACCTATCGAAGCCTCGATACTAGTTTACGAGGGCGAGAAGGCTCTGCTCTTGTCTAACTATTAATTGGATGTGTAGATTGGTATTTACTGTGGAAGATATGGTAGGCTCGGTGTTATCTTAGGTTGTACACGTAGTTGTAATCATTGTGTTAGGGTGGTGTAATGTGGGGTGCTGAGTATGTGGAGAAATATGTAGTGTTGTCTCAGTGGAATTAAAGATGTCGCTGTAGATAGCAAGCAATGTAACTTATATTCTAATACCTATGTGATATCGTAGTGTGTACGTGTAGCGATATCTAGAACCGCCATATGTGAACAAGACAACGTGTCATATTGACGTCACACGAATTCTACATCTCGCAAGTAAAGTTTACCGTGCAACTAGCATACATACAAGTTCCCAAAGTCACCCTTAGGCAAGTGCCCGCCAGACATAACACCCGTCTGGTCGGAAGATTCTCCCTTTTCTATGGAGGTTGAATGAACTTTATTACACCCTGTTCCTCATGCCTCCAAATCTGTGATGACTTATCAGCGGCTAAAGGTTGAACTTAGCCCTGAACAAAATTGTTTCTGGAGACTATATTTTCTTCATTAACACTCTGATTTTTCTTTAAATTAATTCTGGCTAATTATTTGTATTTTATCAGTTCATTTTTTTTTTGTTGATCGTTCCATTTTAACTGAATGGACGTCTTTCGTTTTATTGACAGCTCGACATAAAGCTACTTCAAGCATCGCTATTACTACCGAACCTACGCTTCCTACGTGAGACGGCCTTCACAAGGCCACCAGTCACCAGCCTACCTTATGGGAGTAACTGTAACATAAAATATATAATTACAGTAACAAAAAATCGTAATCTTTTTAAAATCAAAACCCTTACAGCAGTCTCCGACCACAACGCAAATAATTCCACTGACATACCACAGCCCATGACAATACCGATGCTGCAATATTCAAACGCCTCATTACCATATAATTAGCATTTGTTTTAGTTGGAATGTGCCTGGACCAGCCTCTGAAGGCAGCTCTGAAGGCCGTGCAGCCGATGGCTTGAATGATTGCTGTTGATTACCGATAACCATTCGTATCTGGGTTATAGTCGTGTTAGCTTGCAAAATGTGAGATGGAAATGATTAAATTGTAAGCAGTACCTAATCTTGGTTAACAAATGGGGTGACCGGCCCACCTGATGGCAATAGTTATCGTTGTGTATAGATAATTTAACACCATGGAGATTGTATATGCATTGTGATCAATTTGAAGATTTATTTGTTTGTTATCTCAACACCACCTTTTGAAAAACAATGGTGCCGTGATACCTATTTATTAATACCTCGGAGGTTTGAATAAATGCCTTTTACTTGTAGTGGCATGTTTATACATATTACGTACTTTAAACTACACGAATGTATTAGCTGTAAGATTTCTTAATATTAATAAAATAAAGTAAAATTGGACGCGATTGTTATATTTGCTTAGTTAAACCCTTCTCTTGAACGCAAAAATTATTTAAAAACCACTATTTTTTTAAACTTAAAAAAAAACATTGCCCCACGCCAGGGATTTCTCATGTATCGTGGGTGCGTTTACAAACATATAAACACACATACACAAACAGCCAGACCCGACACAAATACTTGTAGTTCATACCAATATTTGTTCCGTGCCAGAATCCGTGCCACTACTGGCTTTAAGGCTTCAATTGCACCCTATTTAGGGCAATTCTGAGCTACTCGAAGTCCACTACCAGCAAAATCGTCGCTTTACATAGTCTTCTTTATCTCTTTCTTTTAGAAGATAAGAGATATAGGACGATACGGTTAACACAGTGGCTGAACTATCGACTGCTGTACTGCGTGTCGCGGGTTCGATTCTCGTACGGGACAAATATTTGTATGGCCTACAGGTAGTTGTTTAGGGTCTAGCTATTTATATATGCCTAGACTCCTAAGCTGAAAAAGCTTCGGATGCGACTGGGATTAACGCTGAGATGATGATGATGATGTGTTTGTTATACCTATAACACATAGTATACTTTTTATCCCTATGTTCCTACGGGATAGAATCTTATACGGGTGAAACTACGGGATGCAGCTAGTTTTTATAATAACAACATAATACTGTCTGAATGTAATGAATTGAAACTGTTTACTAAAGAGATAAGTAGAGAAACGGAATCGTCTGCCAGTTTGTAGGTTGTGTTACAGAGTTGGCACCTTGGTAGAATGGCTGGCGTTGTGGTCAGGATGACAGCGAAATCGTGCTCAAGTTTACAACTTGAGCTTCATTGCACTATGGTTAATACCGCAAATCTATACTAAAATATAAAGCTGAAGAGTTTGTTTGTTTGAATGCGCTAATTTCAGGAACTACTTACTGGTCCGATTTGAAAAATTCTTTTAGCATTGGATAGCTCATTAATCCAGGAATCCACGCTGCGACCTACAGGGGCGGAGCATATAAAAAAACATAACCTACACGGGTGAAACCGCGCGGGGCAGCTAGTTAATTTATATAGAGAAATGGTTGTAAGTATTTATGAACGAATCTGCAGGGAAATACAAAATAGAAGTCTAAGTCTTGATGAATCAATCAAACATGTAGATGATGCAGATCATGAAATTTGTCTACATTGTATTTATGTACATATGTAGATACATAAATACAATGTAGACGACAATCACGATCTGCTTGACCTTCTCCTAGCTCTGTTTGGGTAAGCTTCCAAAATAAACGGGGAAACAAAGTTAAAGACTAAAGAAATAAAATTGGTTCAGTAGTATAAACAGCAGGGCAATTGGTTCAGTAGTATAAACAGCAGGGCAATTGGTTCAGTAGTATAAACAGCAGGGCAATTGGTTCAGTAGTATAAACAGCAGGGCAATTGCGTAACACGCTTCTTTCTTTCTTTTTTTGGCTTCGAAAGGTTTGAGCATTTGGCCAATGTCACGTAATAAATTCATCATCATCATCATCATCATCATCAACCTTTTATCGTCCCACTGCTGGGCACAGATCTTCTCTAATACAGAGAAGGATTGAGCGTAATCACCACGCTTGCTCAATGCGGGTTGGCGATTTCAGACTTAAAGTCCAGGTTTCCTCAAGACGTTTTTCCTTCACCTTCAGTCATTGGTATCCAAGATATACTTAGAAAGTACATATAACATATAACAGGTCAGGCAATGCCAATGTAACTTTTCTAAAAGTTACATTGGTACTTGCCTGACCTGGAATCAAACCTGCGCACTCATACTTGAGAGGCTGGTGTTTTAACCACTAGGCCACCTCGACTTGTTCTGGTTCATGTCGAAAAAGACGACCGTGTGAACCGTCTCACAAGGGAGGTTTGAGGCAAAGTCATGATGTGGCCACTATGCTGCGATATTTCACTGTTCTTTTAGTATTATTTACTGAATGCACTTTTTACTACATAAATCACGCACTTTTATTTAGTAAACAACACTATAAATTTTAAAAGTACAATGAAAAATAAGCGTGACACTCAGCTTGACTTTCCCGCCAAAAACTCGTAACATACTATCAGTAGCAATGGGTTTCATTTTGTTTTTAGTTCAACAATATGCATTGCGTTATTTACATTGTTGAGAAGCCACAGGTTTCGAAGATAGGGAGCAATGATTTAGCGATATCATTCCATAATTGATAGTAGGTAATAGTGTGTTACACAATTATGATACGGATCGAACACTTTTTGAAAATGCCTTTTTTTTTGTTTAAATCTTCTATCCTACACTAGTAGCTAGATTCAATTATAAGGACGAATAAGGAGTTATTTATGCTACGGTTGACATAATCGCATTTTTGTACTGACTGGCTTATTGTGTCAACACGGATTGCCAAGTTACAGATAAACAAAGATGACGAACTCGTAGCACCGATGGGCGATGGCCGATGGGGTAGTAAGGTCCAGAACCTTCTGGACCTTACTACCTCTTCTGGAGTGGCGGCCACGTACCGCAAGACGCAGTGTAGGGAGGCCCCTAATAAGGTGGACCGATGACCTGGTAAAAGTCGCGGGAAACTAATGGAAGAAGAAGAACCCGACATTATATTGATACGTTATATTGACTTCTGGTATTCATGCAAAACCCGTTGAAAGTGTCAGGATAAATCAAATCTAGTCATTTATTAAAATTAGGCTGAGAATCAGCAATTTTTGAACGTCAATATTACATAAGACAGTCCCCCAAAACGCCTACCCATCGACATTTCCTAGTGCTTTCGCTGGGAAGAAGTGGCGGAACAAACTCCCCAGCAGCACAGCCGTCTGTTCATTTAAACAAGTGCGTGTCGGACTCACGCACAAAGGGTTCCGTACCATTGATTTATGAAATTAAAGGATTTATGTTATTTGTATGAAAGATTACGCGGTAATAAGCGGTTTACGATTTACGAGGTATTAAAAAAACTACTTAAGTACTTGATCTCATTCAAAACAATTTTCGTTGGTAGTTTTATAGTAATGTAGGTACATCATACGTTTTTTTTAGATTTTTCTTTTTCTTATTTTAGAAGTTAGTGGGGGCAACTTTGAGAGCCTAAAATTTATTTTTATATTTTATTTTGCATCAAACTCTTAATGCGGTTCACAGAATACATCTACCTACCAAGTTTCAACAGTATAGCTCTTATAGTTTCCGGAAAAAATGGCTGTGACATACGGACGGACAGACAGACATGACGAATTTATAAGGGTTCCGTTTTTTGCCATTTGGCTACGGAACCCAAAAAAAGACACGAGTTAGCAGGCAGGCTGTCTGACCTGTCTATCCCGTAGTCAAAGGCTGTTATATCAATAAATAACACAAAAATATTACACTTCCCCATTCACATAAACTAGTGCAACATTGCTACATTACCAACAATCATTGCTTTCTCTCCTTGTACCCTGGTTCCAGTCAGTTAATCGGTAGCGAATGAGTGTAACTAATACGGAAGAGTGAGAGAAATCAGACATCAATTTTATGAAATTACAACTAGCGACACAACACATATATTGTTAAATTATTACATGTTGAGCTTATGTTATGGGAAGTGTTCTTGTTTGTACGTGTGTCACATACGTAAATGGATTATTATAGGTGACTGGCTCTCGGTGTGCTGTGCATTTCTCCAAAGTGCGATGATAGTACGAAGTGGTACGGCAGTGGTCCACGCGCAAACTACATTACACAATTATGGATTCAATCTGGACCCTCGATGTTGTTGTATTTCAGTTATAAAAAAAGTAAAACCCTATGTGCTTACAATATACATAATTATACAGCTGGTTTATAGATTATGATCGGATAATTCAGATAGGAATTATACTTTTGTAAAAACAAGTTGTTTTTAATAGGGATGTGTCCAAGGTATTAAATAAAAAAAATAATTAGTCCGTCTTATAGATAATAATTAAAAAAAAATGAAGACCCGTGTTTTTATTTTGTCAAAATTACCAAAAACTACTGAGATATATAGCGTTTTGTTAAGAGGGTTATTTCATGTCACACCGTGGTACAAAATACCACGGCGTGACGGTAATTAGCCCCACTGTCATGCGACATTTCAAATCAATATAATATAAATTCCTAAGTACTTGAATGAAAAAAAAGATGTTTTCTAACATTTTTTATAAATCTATCTGATAGACATTAAATATTTTTTTAGGACACAATCCAATTGTCCATAATCAGCCTATATCGTTTCCATTGTAGGGACACATGCCTCCTCAATCTCTCGATCCATGAGAGGGCGTGGGCCTGGCCTAGTGCGGGTTGGTAGATGTGTGTTTTTAATCGTATTGATTCGTTATATGATTCGTTGTATTCGTTCATATGATTTTTTATAGTTTGCGCGTCAACGTACCTAATTGCATAACACCTTTTCAGGGCAATATGTTTTATTTTGGGAGTTCATTAATTGCGGTATTTGCTTTGTTGAGTGAGCACAGTTTTCGTATCGAAAATATGTATTAGCTTCAAAATACTTCAACTGACATTAATAGTGTGTTATGCAAATAGGGTGCACAACATAATAAATTATTAATTAACTCGAGATAAATGGCGAAATACGTTATTTTGATTAAAAACATGAAGTCAAAGATACAAAACAATTAATGGTAACTAACTAGGAAACCATGAAATACTAAAGCCATATTCTTAAACCATATTAGCTCATAAATCCAATATTTTCGGTTTTAAACCATAATTCGCGTTTGAGCATATCCGGAATACAAATCTCCCCTACAAGTCTCGGAAAATGATTCCACATATTACGTAGCGTAATCTCAGTGTGTCAGTATTAACTCATTGTACCACGTAACTAGGTATGTCGAACAGCTCGATGTGTTTATAATTTGGCATAACGTAACGTCATTGTTTTATAACTGTATGACGACTATTACGCAATAAACTTAAGCATTGATGAGTCGTTTGTGTTATTGTTATAAAGTTAGTTCTTATTAAATTAAAAGCCTTTCTGAAAATATACCTACTCATCAGGGCAGGTGGCGACAGATTATATTCAGACGGGTATAACCAGTTGGGCACTTGCCTTCGGACCCACGCACTATGGTCCACTGGAGGGACTGAGTGCGGAAACCAAACCCGCAACATAGAATATACCTACTCATCATTTTTTTTTATAATTACTTAACTCCACCTCTTCGCCATACAGTGTCTGGTGCTAATTCACCTGTACTTCGCACGCTACTCATCATTTTTTTTATAATTACTATTCCACCTCTTCGCCATACAGTGTCTGGTGCTAATTCACCTGTACTTCGCACGTGCAAACTGTTAAACGAACGCAGCGACCTGGTTGACGTCCACGCTGACTCAATATCGACATTTGTCAGACGTCATTAGTGTGTTGGTTCTGTTGAGAATCCAGTCTGGTTAGAATATAAGCAAGTACATTAGTAAAATTACAAAGAGCACTTAGAATGTGGTGTTTGCCTGTAATTGGTTGTGCAGTTAGATTTAAGTCAATAATTTGTATGAATTTGTAATGTGTGAAATGTCTGTAGCAACTGTTGGCGAACCTTAATTAAATAAATAAAAAAATAATTACAAAGTAGTGCTTGACTGCAATCCCGCCTGATGGTAAGCAGTGATGCAATCGTTGGTGGTAAAGCGAACTAGTTTATTAAGCCTATTCACTTAAAAAAACTTAGGAATAGGAAGGATGACGGCAGTGAGCGAGGTAATGTATTGTTAAACCCAAGACCAACACGACCAACGATGCTGCGCCAGAGGGAGATTAATCCAGATTAATCAGACTCTCCACGACCAAACTGGAATCCCGACACAACAACATTTCGCGCATCGCTGCTCAGACCCGTCCTAAGTACGGCTTCACCAGACACCATGCCGGAACACGACGAATCGCTTGGCGGCAAGACCTTGTCTTGTGGGTGGTAAGTTCTGCCGGCAGCCGATGTTATGGGCTACCACCGAGTAGGTCATCTTCCTAGTCTTTTCAAAAATATGTTGTGGTTACTTACCAGTCTCACCGGATGCAGCTGGTTCCCATTATTCCATGAGGAGCGACTGATTATCTGACCTCCATGACCTAATTACCTCCTGGTAAGGCTATCAAACTTTAGGGCTTCTGCCTACTCGTACCCATGTTAGTGGTTCCAGGAATGACAACCGGAACAATGGCTTATCATGCTTCCCGAGGTGCGAAGAGGTTTTGCAAAATAAAGATGGTACTTGAAAAGGAGTCCCGTTTATCCATCCGTCAAGTCCGTCCTCCTTCGCGTTATCGATTGCCAGGAGTTCATTGGATCGTGAGTTTGGCCCATTGGCCTTCTGACAGGCATCAGTTATGTGCAATTCAATTCCATTTTAGCGTTGCGGGGACATCACTATTTTTTGTTATTAGGATGGACACAATTAACAAATGGAATATTATTATACAATCTGTAAAGAAAACCCTGTCCGATCCGTGAAGGTATTGCTAGGTATAGATAACCGATTCTACCAATGCCCACAAAGCCGGACTAAGCTTAAAAAAAACCCTAAAAATAAATATTATTTCACAAAAAGAGGTAATTTAATACATGTGCGGTAGGCAATCCATAGGAGGGCGACGGGGAGCAGGGCACGCGTCATGTGACCACTTTTTAAAAATTACCAAATTACGGGGAAATTGGAATAAATTCGCGGGAAAAAAAGATTATTTCAAAATTCATTAGTATGATGATTACGTAAAACATTATATTATATTTTGTCATGTTGTACACACCTATTGTCAACCTAGCCTTTATTATCCTTATGGGTCGGACACGGTTTTCTTTACATATTGTATAGTCCAAGTGCACTATCTGTGTTGAATAAATAAGGTAGATATTGCAACCAATGCTACAGTCAGAGAAAAAGTTCGCTAAATATCACTGGGATTGTTCTCCAACTTAGATAGTTAATTCATAACATCACACCTGCTTCTCCCAAATGGTTAAGTACAGGTGTACCCAGATAAACTCAGAATTTAGTGCGGAAGAAATATTAATATTGCCTACAGGAGTTTTTTTAAATTTTTTTTTTCAAACTTTCGCGCCATACGGAAATTCCCAGTGTGGAGAAACGTTCTTTAAAAAAAACTTATAAAAAAATGCTAGTTATGTTCTGACTAACATTTCAAAAGACTGCTGATCTGCTTCAAATATTAAAGCCAGGATCAAAAGTTATAATAAATCATTGAATATCATAATAAGAAATGCTAAACCTATGAATAGAACTCAGTTATACTAGGTCAGACAAACTGTTATTAACCTACAAAACATGAATAGATAATAAACTGAGTAATAAATTAAATTAAAACAATAATAAACTAGAAATTGTACATGATCGTGATATTTTTTAATCAATGGTAATTCTATTAGGGCACAGTTCAACCTCTGTTATAGGGCAGGCAGATGCAGAAGGCTCACGAGATATCACAGAAATTCAAAAGCGTCAAATTGTTTACTTCTGTATGATCTTTTGCTAGATGACACACTACTCTTAGATGATGTGGGCAGAATACAATAAAATATGTTGAGTTTACATAAACTACTAAATTGTTCCAAAGTTATAGGTAAAATGAGCTGGGATAGGCACATATGCAACGTTATTTTTATTTATGTGAAACCCGAAACTCGTGTATTAAGTTAGTAAGTATTTAATGTAACGTGTAGTAAGTAACATTTTTAAGTAAAGAATCTGTGTACAAAATTTGAAAAAGATATCATGATTAATCACAAAGTTATGCGCTTGTTTTCTTACTTGGTTGTCCCAACAAAAATATGGTCAACGCACTGCGCGCCCTACCGCGCCGAAGTGGCGAGGCGCGGTGGGGGAGGGTGTGAGCTGGCTCACTGCTCCTAGTACTATGATCTACCGTCAGCTGTGTTGTGCACTCGGTAAACACTGCAAAAATTTCTACATTATTTGGGAAAAAATATGCATGGTGTAAAAATGATTGGAACCGATTCAGTTGCTTATTCTGAGCAAACTTTATATAGGTTTCACATAAAGCCAAACGCCAAGCCATCCGTCGTGTTCCGGCATGATGTCTGGTGAAGCCGTACGGAGGACGGGTCTGAGCAGTTGTGTTGCGATGTGTGCCGGGTACGATGTGCCTAATGTTGTTGTCGGGAGTTTGGTCGTGGAGGGTCTCCAGATCATCCTCTGGCGAAGCATCGTTGGTCGTGTTGTTGGGTTAAACATTGCATCACCTCGCTCAACTGCCGTCTTCCTTCCTATTCACTCAGGTTTTTTGAGTGAATAGGCTTAATAAGCTAGTGCGCTTTACCATCAACGATTGCATCACTGCTTACCATCAGGCGGGATTGCAGTCAAGCACTAGTTTATAACTAATAAAAAAAAAATAACGTTACATAATTATAACGTTATTTTTTGATTATGCGAAACCCGAAACACGTGATATGGTCAACGCACCGCTCAAGCCCCAGCATCTGAAGCGGATTGAATGAACATGACTACTTTTTGCAAGTTTTCACCACTATACAAATCACAATGATCTTTAGTCTCAATCTGATATAAGTATCTTTTGGGTTGCTGTCATTGACAAGTCTGTCAATATCATTATGATCATTATTCTCGTCATAATAACATTGCTGTTAGATTGTTGTTGTCAGAGGTAAGATACCTTTTTTTTAATAAACGGTGCCCTATCACACTCGAATTGTTCCTGTCTTTGACCATTCATTTTTGACCTTTTATCCTCCTCTTCAGCCTATAGATGTCCACTGCTGGACAAAGGCCTCCCCCAAGGCTTTCCACGCTGACCGGTCTTGTGTTGCCCGCATCCATCGGCTTCCCGCGACCTTCACCAGGTCATCGGTCCACCTTGTTGGGGGCCTCCCTACGCTGCGTCTTCCAGTACGTGGCCGCCACTCCAGAACCTTACTGCCCATCGGCCATCGGTTCTACGAGCAATGTGCCCTGCCCACTGCCACTTAAGTTTAGCGACTCGCAGAGCTATGTCGGTGACTTTGGTTCTTCTGCGGATCTCCTCATTTCTGATTCGATCACGCAGAGAAACTCCGAGCATAGCTCTTTCCATTGCCCTTTGTGTGACTCTGAGCCTTCGTATGAGGCCCATTGTGAGCGACCACGTTTCAGTTCCGTAAGTCATTACTGGCAACACACACTGGTCAAAGACTTTAGTCTTGAGACACTGTGGTATCTTGGACGACGAGAAGATGTAGCGTAGCTTCCCGAACGCTGCCCAACCAAGCTGGATTCGCCGAGACACCTCTTTCTCGGCCTTTTATCCTCACTTAACTTTAATCATCCTTTATGAATAAACACCACAGTGGTTAAGGAGTTTATTAATAAACGATGATTAAAGTTAAGTGACTTGCAAACGTCTAAAATGTGTGTTTAAATAATCGCCAATCACTAAATAACTTTAAGCAGCGTTTATGAATAAGGGGGATAAACTCACATACACTCAACCAGGCATGGAATAACGACCTGTAGGCCTAGTATGAGTTTTCATTACGAAACTCGATCGTCGATATCGAGCGTGTTTGGTTCAGCGATTGGCCCGCTTCAAGGTCGTAAGAACTCTCAACCAATGAGAGCGCCAAAAGCGCTCGATATCAACGATCGAGTTTCGTATTGAACACTCATACTAGGCCTACTGAAAGACTATTGAGTATTTGTTTCGTGCGGGAATCGATGAGCAATCGATGGCCCATTGCCAGTCGTGTTGTCAAACTGTTAACGTTGTACCTTCTGTTCTTTATCTTACTGTGTCTGACCTATGATTAATGGTCTCGCTAAACAAATAAACATCCTACTCGTCCACAGTACTGTTATCTTCGGAACTACGACCTGATATTATACTAAGCATTATATTTATAAATCATCCGTTCGCTTGAAATTATATATTTGGATGCGTAGGAGCGTATCGAACGCAAGATTGTTTGCTTTTGTTAAGTTAATTTAGCTCCATGAGATAAATATGGATATAGTGGATATTGCTATAATTTGCTGACAGATATTTATGATTTTAGTATGTTTTTATTTGTGTATAGAAGTACGGATACCTTTATAAAAATACATACTAGCTTTCCGCCCGCGGCTTCGCCCGTGTGGAATTCGATCATATCGTGCTTTTTAGATTTTCCTCGGGAACATCTTTTTTTTTTCAATAAAAGGTAGCCTATGTCCTTTCTTAGGGTCTAAAGATTGTCTGTGCCATTTTTCATCAAAATCGGTTGAGAGGTTTAAACGGGAAAGCGTAACAGATAGACAGACAGATCGACAGAGTTACTTTCGCATTTATAATAATAGTATGGACTAGCGACCCGCCCCGCGCGACGGGTGCTATCAGCATTGCGCCTGTACTTTTTACTTTTCGAAGCGATTTTTACCAATACAGCATTAACCCTTATCCAATCTAATAACTTAGATACATTGTTGATTTAATATAGTTGTATGCCGCCGTGTACAGCATATGATTTAAATTAATATTTTTGAAGATATTACAGATTTAAAAATTGCGGGGCGTCGCGTCTGCGGCGGTACCGCCGCTATGTTTTTTATACAACGTTCGTACAGTTTTTCTGTAGTGCATTTAATATCAGCATTGCATCCGTGCGAAGCCGGAGCAGGCCGCATGTATAATTATAAAAAAAAAATACCTACTCAATTTGCTTCGACTCTCATACCTATCTCTGGAGCAACAAATGGACAACTGTTTAGGAAATCGTAACATCACTCACCCTAAGCTCTCGTAAAACTAAACTTTAAACTAAACAAAGTGTATTAAATAAAATCGAATTGCAAGTTGAACGTGGATTGGACGAAATTCATAATGGTATCGGGACCCGCTCGTGCCGTAGTATCGTTACATTAAAAGCACATTTATAATGGCGACTTAGAGCTAAATCAGGGCCGCTAAGATGGCGCTGTTGATTTTTGAAGTAGGAAGTGTTGGACAACCACTTTGTTTGTTTAGTTTTAAATTTAAGAAGCACTAGCTTCAAAAAAAAAACTGATGTTCAGCTGTATTTGGTTAGACTGCAAGCCGTAACCAATATAGATGAGAAATGGCTAAGCAGATTATGATATTTACGAACATCGAGGGACTGGAACAATTTGCCAGCGGCGGTGTTTTCGTCTAACTACAATTTAAGTGTCTTCAAGGTTAGATTATCATAGAATATCATCAATGATTGCATCACTGCTTACCATCAGGTGGGATTGTGGTCAAGCACTAGTTTATAATTATAAAAAAACCCTTCCAGCCCCAATTTAGTCTATCAGATTTTTTTTGTGTTCCGAGCCCAACCCATCTTGTCCCATCGCATCGCCTGCCAGCAATACTGCTTCGTTTTTTTTAGCATTGCTTGTGTTTCTTTTTGCTATTTTCCTAAGAGTCCTAGCGTAGCATTAATTTTTAGATAACCTCAAAAATTTGGTTTTCTAATGCAAATGAACAAAAAATCTTATCCGATCAGAAAAACAAACAAGTTTGTCAGCGTTATTGTTAGTACCTATAGTATAGATACATATGCACAGAAAATATATTAACATATTTACCTAACCTAACCCCTTTTAGACAAGCTAGTTGATGAAACTAGAAGAGAATCCCAAAAGAACATAGAAGCCTTTATGAATAGACTCAGATGAGTTTTAAGGTAAACTAGGTAAAATGCTGACAAATCTTATTGTATAAGTTTGTTGTCATAATATTTATGTTATGGAAGTGCTATTCTGTAAACAAAGTAAAACGTTGACATTAGAAGCCTTGACTATTAACTGTGTACAGAGTTATAGCAGATATTTGAAGAATCCCAAACAATTTACAACAGCAATTATGTGGAGCGATTTCGCACTAAAACAAATAAATTAGTGCGTGCAACATTTTATCGTTCCAGCTAAGTTACTGTAGCCACTGCGCACGCGCCGGTCCCGCCATCTTGTTTAATCTAGTGCCGTTGATCGCGGAAAAGCGCGCCAACCTTCAACGACCTTCGCTCTCCGACCGTTCTAACGAACCATACACGCTGTAATCAACCCTATAGCATTAATAATTGGTATAATATAGATTATTTTGGCTTGAATATTAATGTGGTTGTTTCGTCGTTTTGTGTGTAATGTGAACGACCCTGCCCCATGTTTTGTGTTCTATAAACACAGGATTTAAATTCTAGTCTGGGCCTATAAATTTATTGCAGGTACATTTGTTCTGAAGTGATATTTTGTCACATTTATTGGAATAATTCTCCGGTGACACTGTTTTATGATGTTTATTATGGTAATTTAAACGCTTATTGTTCTTGTTAGCGTCTGTAGTTTTCGTTTTAATTGCTCTTGTTCGGAATGTTTTAAAATACATAATTGGAAAATTGTGAACCTATGTTAATCTCTGGAAATAATAAATCAACGCTTTATTCAGACTAATTGGATTTTAATCTGAGATTTTATTGTTCCTCGATTAGTTTATTACTAGAATTAAAATTTTAAATTCTATTTGACCTTTTCATTATATAATAATTAATGTCAATAAAAAGATGCACTTTCAATATTATAATACTTCATTGATTGCTCCCCATCAAAACTCCCGGCATCCGTGGCATATCTACTTTGGTCACACATCCAAATCTATAAATACCTATATCTTGTATATAAAATTCTCGTGTCACAGTTTTCGTTACCATACTTCTCCGAAACGGCTTGACCGATTCTCATGAAATTTTGTGAGCGTATTGAGTAGGTCTGAGAATCGGCCAACATCTATTTTTCATCCCCTTAAATGTTAGGGGTATTCCACCTCTAACTGTTTTTTTTATTTTTTAAACAAAATTTTTAGTTTCTATTTTTTTATGAAACAACATACAAAAATACATACAATCCTAAATTTTCACCCTTCTACGACCAACCCTTATTTTTTAATAGCCATTTTAGTAATTTAATCATTTTTCATCTCCGGTCGAAAACTGATCAATCGTCATTTAATTAATTTTATTCCCGAGGGAAATCTAAAAAACGCGATATAACCGAATTCTACGCGGGCATAGCCGCGGACGGAAAGCTAGTAAGTATACATATTTGTATAAAATAAATATGTACATATAAAGCTGACATTAATGCAAACAGAAACCTTTAGACCAAACCTCATGAAGTGTCACTTTTCTGATGATCAAGTCACAGAAGCAATTGCTAATCCATTGCTCCATATGTGTCAACAATACAATGTTAATAACGCAATGAATGTTGTCGAACTGTCAAAATGAAAACCATTGCTAATACTATCAGTACAAGTAGTTACTGCATAACTAGGTACTGATAGTGTGGTAAGCAATTGCTCTAGTATGTCAAACCCATTAATTATACAATATGTCAAGAAAACCCTGTCCGACCCGTAATGATAATAAAGGTTAGGTAAACACATGACCAAATAAAATATGAAATTTTACATAATCATCATAGTAACAATACTAGTGAATTTTTAAATAACCTCTTTTTCCCGCGAATTAATTCCAACTTCCCCAAAATTTGGTAATTTTTAAAAAGTGACAACATTATTTTTACCCGACTACGGCAAAGCAAAAGGAGGGTTATGATTTTGACAGGCTATGTATGTATGTATGTATGTATGTATGTATGTATGTATGTATGTATGTATGTATGTATGTATGTATGTATGTATGTATGTTCATCTGTTCCCTCGTAACTTCTAAACTACTTATTCGAATTCGATAAATGACATATCATTAGAAGCGTCTTAATTGTCTGCTGGTTATAGGCTATATGGAGTTTCACAAAATCTAACGTGGCGCCCTCTAGCGGACAAAATATACAGAGTAAAAAAATAAAGTTAAGATAAATATGCCGTGTTTGGTATCATTTGAAAGGGCTTAACTTGTACATTTTGAATATATATATATTACTAGCATTTGCTTGTGACTTTACCTGTATTCATGGGCTGATTGCATATAATTCACATCTTTTCGTTCATAGATAGCTTCTTTACTACTTATCAGAATAAGACCACTGCAGCACCATTAGAAGGGCCTTGATATTCTGTTGGTTATGAGCTATAAAGCTTGTCACCAAATTTAGTATTACGCCCTCTAGCGGACAAAAAGTTCTATGTTAATACAAAATTAAAATAAATATATCGTATTTGGTATCATCTGAAAGAGCTTCACGAGTACTTTATGTTTGTACATAATCCCTAGTAATGCTTCGTAGAAATTTGAATGTAAACCAGGGTTTGGTAAACGGAGCGATGGGAGTGGTGAAGGCCTTCGAATGGCCTGCTCTTCGGCGCGATCAGTTGGAACAGGAGAACAGCCAAGCGCTGTTCTCATACAATTTGACGACGCATCCATAAAAGCAGATACTAACGGACTTATCAAAATCGAGCCTTGCCTCACTGAATTTGGCGGCTTGAGGGGTTCTGGGCAAATTCAGCGTAAAATGCTCCCGCTGATTCTTTCTTGGGGTTGTACTGTACATAAATTACAAGGTTGTACTCTAGATAAAGTTACAGATCTAGGAAAGTCATTGTTTGCTAAAGGACAGGCCTATGTCGCTCTCAGTAGAGTTAAAACCATAGAGGGATTATTTATAAGTGCCTTGGATCATAATAAATTACTTAAAAATCCACATGACAGTCGATCGTTAGCAGAATTAGATAGATTAAGAAATCTTCCCAGGTTCTCTTAATATAAGTTTTTTTTTTTTAATAATTATAAACTAGCGCTTGACTGCAATCCCGCCTGATGGTAAGCAGTGACGCAATCCTTGATGCCTGCGCACTAGTTTATTAAGCCTATTCACTTAAAAAACTTAGGAATAGCAAGGATGACGGCAGTTGAGCCAGGTGATGCAATGTTAAATCCAAGACCAACACGACCAAACTCCCGACACAACAACATTTGGCGCATCGTACTCGCCACACAACGCAACACAAAGTGCTCAGACGCGTCCTTCGTACGGCTTCACCAGACATCATGCTGGAACACGACGAATCGCTTGGCGGCAAGACTTTGTCTGGTGGGTGGTAACTTCTGCCGGCAGCCGATGTTATGGCCTACCACCGTTAGAAAAAACATCCAATCTATTTATACTAACGGCCTCATCCACTAATTCATGACCCATTCGGTGCCATCGACGCAAATGTGCGTCGCTACTACGAAAAACCGGGAGCTTCATACGGGGAAACCGTTGCTATACGCGCTACGCTCCAAGCGCTACGAAATAGTAAAATAGGACATCTCTACATATTACTATACGCCGATACATAAGTCAAAAGAGATGTCGTATGTTAACTACCTAGTTTTTAGTTCGTCAATTTAACTTTTATTAATATTATGCGCCACAAATACACTTTAACACCAAAATAGTACAAATAATAAAAAGTTAAAAAACTAAAACCCAACTACGACAAAAAACGACGCTGAAAAAGTATAAAACAAGATTTTCAGAATACTGAACTGAACAAAGTTGCTAATATAGTTGCAAGTAGGTAGTATTTAGAGATAAATTTTCATGTTTGGAAAGGCGTAGTCACACGTTACATATACCTACCGTAGCACTTTCATAACGTGTGACTGCGGTTTTCCAAACATGAAAATTTATCTCTAAATAGTGAATATTGCATACTTCAGAATAGTATCGTAAGACATTATTGTCAATTTACAACGAAGGCATCTTGGTAGAGTCTACTGCGTCCATTTACTTGCAACTATATTAGCAACTTTGTTCAGTTCAGTATTCTGAAAATCTTGTTTTATACTTTTTCAGCGTCGTTTTTTGTCGTAGTTGGGTTTTAGTTTTTTAACTTTTTGACGGTATAATTCTGAGCGAATAGCGATGCGGCCGCGTGCCGCGTGCCCTGCCCCTCTTCGCCCACGCCTGTATGGCATACTGCACATGTTTTAAGTTACCTCTTTTTGCGAAATAATATTTATTTTTGTAGGGGGATTTTTTTTGTAAGTTTAGCCCGGCTTTGTAGGCATTAGTAGAATCAGTTATCGCTACCTAACAATACCTTCACGGATCGGACAGGGTTTTCTTTACATACTGTATATTGATAGATTTGATTTGATTCGATTTAAAAGGGCGTACCTATATTTATTTCAAATCGTCAATAAAGTCTATTTTTATGATGTCAGAACTAGAATGAAAATCTCACAAAGTATTTAGCTAAGTACACCCTACGACCGGTTATCGGCCGGGTACCAATAAATCGTTCGGTGCGATCCACACGTATCATCACGGTTGCCTTCCGAGGGGCTGCCAGGGCATTTTTCATCGTCCACCCGCTTCCTGCTCAGCTGATTTACTAGCGGCGAGATAAAGCAATCTTTTGCTAAGCTGTGCCGGCTACTTAGTTTGTATACTGTATGGCGTTTAAGCTACAAAGTTTAGGTTGACATATTTCCTGAAGATTTAATTTCATAGAAGCTTTAGTTCGTATCTAGGTATAGCTTCACAAAAAAATCAAAATCAAAAGTCATTTATTCAAATTAGGCTGAGAATCAGCACTTTTTGAACGTCAATATTACATAAGACAGTCCCCAAAAACGCCCACCCATCGACACTTCCTAGTGCTTTCGCTGGGAAGAAGTGGCGGAAGAAACTCCCCAGCCGCACAGTTGTCTGTTCATTTAAAAAAAAAACACATGACCTTATACAATACCATGTATAGTAGGTAATGAACACAAGAAAATACAACAACAATGAAATTATTTACCATATGCCAGCTAGCCACGCAAAAATACCAGCCAAATAAAAAAAAAAAAAAAAAAAATGATGACAGTTGAAGATTGAGCTATACTGCTTCTAAGTTCGAATTACTGTTTGAGACTTTTCTTTCATATTTCTTAGCGTACTTCAAATCAGTCCTTAAAGGTGGCGATTCTCTTGTTCACAAACTAAACTAATTCATTGCTTCTTTTTCTTTCCATATCAATAAGAAAAGGACAGAAGATAACATATTAGTTTAGTCCTGTCAAATTAAGATACTCCGTAAACAGTTTATGTGCGATAAAAACATGGCGATTAAAAATACGCCTATTTACGTCAGGTACGGACTAATTTGACAGGACTAATATGTATCTTCTGTCCTTTTCTTAATGAAATGGAAAGAAAAAGATGAACTGAACTGAAAATTAGTTTACTTTTACTTTTTATTGTAAAGTGAAAGTGTAGTTAAGTAAAGAGGGTAAAGTTTAGAGGGCATAGAAAACGCTATTGACAC
This sequence comes from Sesamia nonagrioides, assembly GCA_017933935.1. NCBI lineage: Eukaryota > Metazoa > Arthropoda > Insecta > Lepidoptera > Noctuidae > Sesamia > Sesamia nonagrioides. Next base: position 119,628 of record JADWQK010000325.1, on the reverse strand, counting down.
AGCGAGGACCCAAGGTAGGACACGGGTGGGTTTTAGTCAGTAAAAGTCTGACACACCCTTCCGCTCCGTCGCTTAGCGCCAGAGCGGGAGAGGTCATTTGATGATTTCCCCAAACAAAAAAAAAAGTTAATGTCCTTATCATGTCGATGGCAAAATTGACTCAGCCCAGAATTTAGTTATATGTTTGGCGCCATCACTAACGTGCAGTTGAGAGGACACTTAGAACATGTCCCATCGTGTACAAAATAGCACCTTATTTACACTCCAAGGCAGAGTTGTCTACGAGTCTCCACCTGAACAAGTTTTCCTTATTTCGGCCAGCCTGGGTCCAGAGTCTGTTTCATAATCAGCATCATCATCATTTCAGCTGAAAGAGGTCCACTGCTAGACATAGGCCTCCCCCAATCCTCTGGCATCCAGCGGTTTCACGCTATCTTCACCAGGTCGTCGGTTCACCTTGTAGGGGGCCTACCCACGCTGCGTCTTCCGGTGCGTGGTCGCCACTCGAGAACCCGTCGGCCTCATCGGGCATCGGTCCTACGGGTAATGTACCCAGCCCACTGCCACTTACGTGTTGCCATTATTCGGGCTATGTCGGTTACTCTCGTTCTTTTGCGAATCTCCTTATTTCTGATCTGATCACACAGTGAAACCCGAAGCATGTCTCTCTCCATTTTCGTCTCCAGAGTCTGTTTAGCTTCCAGGTAACTCATGTTCTGTGTCGCTACCATGAGTTTCCATTACGAGACTCGATCGTCGATATCGACCGCGTTTGACTCATCGATTAGCCCGCTTCAAGGTTGTAAGAACTGTCAACCAATGAGAGCGCCAAACGCGCTCGATATCGACGATCGGGTCTCGTAATGAAAACTCATGGTAGCTACACTGGTGTGAGATCTTCAGCGGTAATAAAAGTAGGTATAAACATCGATTCTAGAGGAGAATACAGCTGCAAAGTTCAAACGTTTAGTTAACTACCAAGCTATAATTTAACAAACTAATAAAAACTATTAATTTTACGCTCATCAGAAGAATAAAATTATAAACATATTGCCGTTCATTATATGATTGTATAGAAACGTATTATTTTATTGCTTAACGCGCCAGAATTGCGTTTTTTTATATTTATAAACTAGTACTTTACCGCAATCCCGCGGCTGATGGTAAGCAGTGATGCAATCGTTGATGGTAAAGCGCGCTAGTTTATTAAGAGCCTATTCATTATAGCCTTGAAGACACTAAAATTGTAGTCAAACGGAAACAGGTAAATTGTTCCAGTCCCTCGATGTATGTGGTATAAAAAACGAGGCGAAGCGCTTACTCCGGATTGTAATGGTGTCAACAACGTAAGGGTACTGCGTACTGCGAGTATCCTCGCAGTACGACGGGTCGTCCGATAATGGAACGCAGATGAGGGGATGCACACTCTCCAAAATGTATCCTATAGAACACTGACGGGCTGGCCAGTCTTCGCCTGTGTTCCAGGCTTTCAGGCAATTTTCTACATAGATAATTATTAGGGTTGCGAATCATAGTTTGATCAACATTTACCTGCACATTGGAAAAACATAAGAAAACATGTTACACATAATAGGGTTTGAGGCGAATATAGCGGTTAGTAACTAAAATACACTTTCAGTGCGGAGCTTTGTTAACGGACGTCATACGTTTTTGTCATAAAGGGGCGTGGTAGGGTTGCCAACTATACTGTTTTGAACAGTATTATACTGTTTTTCAGTAAATTATACTTTTTACTGTTGAACAAAAATAAAGTATAAAAAATACTGTTTTCAGCATGCAAACACATTTTATGTGATATACTTATACGAAATATTCTAAAACTATTTAAATTTAGTAAGTTGTGCGAGGAGTTCCAAAAAATATGTATGTAAAAAATTAAATAAATAAAATACTGTTCATTTTTCTAAAATACTGTTTAATATTCTTCAGAGATCTGAATATACTTTATTCCTTGTAAAAAAAAATGGCAACCCTAGGCGTGCGTCATAATTATGTTGTAAGGGAAGCTTCAAGAATGTTCTTGAAGCTTCGATTCGCTGTTTTTAGCCTTGCAGGTATGGCAGGCGTTCCCGCCAAAAGCTCGTGGATTGCGGCGGGAGCGATCTCAAAATAGGTTAACGTTATAAATTCAATTTTCGTATCACTCTGTCACCGCTAATTTTAGTTTCATAAATCCTAGGCTATAAAACTTTGATCAGATTTCCGTTCTAATAAACCAAAAGGACCTACGTATTTCCGCGCAAAGTCACGAGCTTAATATTCCTAATACCAACTAATTCTTTTCCGTGACAATGCCTCGTAACCTCATAACACCCTTAACTCCATCTCTTCGCCATACGGTGTCTGGTGCTAATTCATCTGTACCTCGCATGTGCAAACTGTTAAACGAACGCAGCGACCTGGTTGACGTCCACGCTGACTCAATATCCACATTTGTCAGACGTCATTCGTATATTAGTTCTATTGAGAATCCAGTCTAGTTAGAATATAAGCAGTTACATTAAAAAATTACAAAAAAAACAAAAAAAACATAGCATGTGGTATTTACCTGTAATTGGTTGTGCAGTTAGATTTAAGTCAATAATTTGTATATATTTGTAATGTATGAAATATCTGTAGCAACTGTTGGTGAACCTTAATTAAATAAATAAATAAAATGCCATTTCATCTGTTCCCATGGGATAGGATCAGGTCTTGGGCAGCACATTCATCTGTTATATCGATAACATTATGCAGCATATCCTGATTTCACCATGGGTTGGGAAGGTCAGGCTCCCTGTGTAGCCGGAAATTCGCCATATCATGCTTGAACTGGTCTTGCGAATGATAAGCCTTACTAAACAACTGTCGAGGTAGACGAGCTATACAGAAGGCTAATCCCAGTAGTCAAATCGTTAAGAGGGAACTTAGTGGTGCTTTTTCTATACAAACGTATTCCGCTGTTTTCTTCGTAGATAATGCTTTTAGAACAATATTTTTTTTCCGAAATTTTACACCGTGATTATACGTGCCCCTATCATTTGATTTTTCCGATACTTTATTAATACAATATAGTATATTTCATTACAAGTGCGGAAAGCCTGTCATTACAACGAGTTCCGACAAATGTCGACCCGAGCCGAGGCGCAGCCGAAGGTGAGGGTTGACAGTCGGAACAAGTTGCAATGACGGTTCCGCACGTGTACTGAACAACTATTTTTAATACAGTTGCGAAAAAATTAAGCAATTTATTAAAATAATAAAAACACAATAAACTCAACTAACTAATAATTTATTTCTTAGAAAAGTTATAATTCACATATACATTGAAATTGGTACAGTTTTTATACTAACTGGGGAAGTTTTAGGTTGCATATTTACTGTTTGAGACAAACTATTATTAATTTCGTATGATTGTTCATGTATATTTGTCAAAGGTGTTATACAATGGCGTTTGCTAGTTGATGGAATTGGATCTAATGACTTATCATTATCAACGAAGGTAAATGGACGAACTTTCTCTTCACTATTGTCATGTGAAGGTGACGGACTGGACTTTAAATTAATGGATTGTGTGATTTTTTTCCCAGTTTCTAGTTTGTTGTGTAATGAATCAGCAATATAGCCTTCTGCAACTTTGTCTGACTTCCAACCTCCTAGTCGCTTTAAGGACGTCAAATTGACTCCTGAATCTGCCAATAATGTAGCAGAGGTCCTCCTGAAGCTGTGCCCAGTATAATACTCTGCATCCGGCAGACCAAGAAACGTAGCTATTTCTTTTGGCATATTACCAAATTTGTTTATCCCGATTGCTTGAGATGTACACTTTCCTTTTTGATAATTTTGGAAAAAACGGTCGGATTTTCCTTTTTGGGACCGCTGATTCATATATTTTTGCACTATTCTAAGAAAATCTCCTTCAACAACAAAGCTTCTCGGTATCTTATTTTTTGTATTCGGAATCTTGATTAGTAGGATTTTTTCATGGGCTTCAATATCTTTTAAAGTAATATTGGATAACTCCTCTCTGCGGCAAGCACCAACAATGCCAAAAATCAGCGCAACCTACAAAAAAAAAGGATTTGATTAATATTTCTTTAAATAATTTAATGACTGTATTTTGCGATTTCGTAAACTGAATACTAAAGATTATGTGTCTGAAACAAACTGTAAGGTATTATACTGACAGGAATACACCAATTTATGCGTGTTTTCTTGATCTGTCGAGGGCGTTCGACTTGGTTAATTATGATATTTTGTGGCATAAACTACTTACGGAGACGACTGTACCGAGGGAGACGGTATCCCTCCTCAAGTACTGGTACAGCAATCAAAAAAATGCGGTCAGATGGGCCGGCTCGCTTAGTCGGGAGTATCCTCTGAAATGTGGAGTCAGACAGGGTGGGTTGACTTCCCCGAGCTTGTTTAACCTATTTGTTAACCAGCTGATTGGCGGGCTCGGCGGAGCTATGGTCGGGTGTTCAATAGATGGCACCATAATAAATAATATAAGTTATGCGGACGATATGGTTCTGCTTGGCCCGTCAGTGGGTGCGCTCAGAAGACTTCTGGGCATTTGTGAAGCGTATGCAACGTCGCACGGACTCAAGTATAATGCTAGTAAGAGTGTCCTCATGGTTTTCAAGGCAGGAAATAAAGCTCCGTCAAATGTGCCACCGATTAGGATCGGGGGGTCGTCACTAGTGAGGGTGACTGAAGCAAAATACTTGGGTCACGTGCTGACGGATAGCCTGCAGGATGATGCAGACTTAGAGAGGGAACGGAGGGCGTTGGCAGTCCGCTGCAATATGTTGGCCCGCAGATTCGCACGATGTACTACAGATGTGAAATTGTTACTGTTCAGAGCCTTCTGTCAATCATTTTACACGTGCAGTCTGTGGATCAACTTTACGCGGCGGGCTTATAATGCCTTGCGTGTACAGTACAATGATGCTCTGAGAGCAGTGTTGAGGAAGCCCAGGTATTGCAGTGCCTCCGAAATGTTTGCGGGAGCTTCAATCGATGATTTTTTCTCCATCATTAGGAAAAGAACCGCATCGATGATGAGCAGGGTCCGTGGCAGCTCCAACACTGTCCTCAGAGCGTTAGCGTGCAAAATAAACGGTCCTTTTACTGTTTACTGGGCGAGTGTTCACTTGCTCAGAAATAGGAAGTAGCCTGTATAGACCTACTTACTTTATTTTATGTGTTATACTAACAACCCTACTAACGTTTTTTGTTTTGATCTTATTTTATGTGTTATATATACTAACAACCCTACTAACGTTTTATGTTTAATTTTTGTTTAAAATTATGGACCTATGTCTGAAATAAAGATATTATTATTATTATTATAAAGAAAAATATAAGTACTTATTAATTAATTACCTTTGTGGCTAAATAACGATCATCGGGAGCTTCGTTTAAAAACCTTTCCACTTCACTCGATAAAAACCGTCTGATTGTCGTTTTAAGAAAGCATTTAGTTTTGGGTATTGACTTATATCCACGTTGTTTCTTATTTTCAGCATACTTTTTATCATCGAAAACCTCGACCATAATGTAGAAGGTTTTAATTTTGCTGACAGTTCGGAGAAATATGCCAACATAACATTTTCTGAAAAACTATTTGCCTTTTTCTCTTCTCTCCACGCAATAAATTCGTTGTATATAGATATGTAGCGACTTTTTGACTTTTCCGGTAAAATGTTCTCCGAAGCATTTTGTGCAATTATACTGAGTTCCGATGGTGTTAATTCAAATAAAATATCGTCGAAATTACTCATTTTGTGCAACAAACAACTAAACTAGCAAAGAAAATTTTTGAAAAATGGCGCAAACCGTAAAAGAATATAAGCAGAGATTTTTTTTCTTCACCCATTCGATTAGGCAAAGGGAACTATGCCCATACAGCCAAGTCTTCAGTAGAATTTTTTTATTGATATGAAATGAAAATGAAATGAGATGAAATTAAATAAAACCTAACCTAACTCATTGAATTAAATCATTAAATCTGATATTGAAACAAATTAGTAGCTTCTTTTTAGAATTATTTGCATGAATCATAAAAACTTCTATGATTTTTTTAAAGTAAAAACTTCATGGTTGGTTTTTTTTTATTTTTAATAGACAATATTTTGACAGTTGGGAAAGAGAACGCACTAGTTCGGAAAAGGTAAAGAAAAAGCACGAATGTGTAATAGCCCACTTTCCGAACGCTATACGTCCCTGTAATACACCACTTTTTGAGCAACTGTATTAAAAAATACAATACTTCAATATCGCGAAAAATAACCCATCTTTACCGTGACAAATGTGTTAAGTTTTTTACAAAAAAGAAAATAATAGAACCATAGGCATACTTTTCCTCTAAATTTTAATATAAAAATAATCGAGATCTGTCGCGTTTTAAAAAGAAAACAGCGGAATACGAAACGCCTTTTGGTCAACGTTTTTGTAGGGAAAATCAGCCTGAGCTGCAACTGTCTTTATCGCACTTTAGCGGGAGAGGTTGGAAGCAGCGCGACGGCAATAGTTTCTTTAAATACCTATTTTCCAAATTTCTTGGCACTAGAGTTCCCTCTTAAGTCGCATGTCAACTTAGAGACAATCTAGGCCGAAATCGTGTCTATAATTTAGTGAAATTGTAGGTATTTTTACGTACGGGTCTAACAGTTGTGTTGCAATGTGTGCCAGATACGATGTACCAAATGTTGTTGTGTCGGGAGTTTGGTCGTGGAGGGTCTCCAGATCAATCTCCCTCTGGCGCAGCTTCGCAGGTCGTGTTGTTGAGTTTAACATTGCATCACCTCGCTCAACCGCTGTCGTCCTTCCTATTCATTCAGATTTTTTTTTGAGTGAATAGGCTCTTAATAAATTAGCGCGCTTTATCATCAACGATTGCATCACTGTTTACCATCAGGCGGGATAGCGGTCAAGCACTAGTATATAACTATAAATAAAAGAAAAATACGACTTATGATATTTTGTTACTATTATTTGTTATTATTATTGCAATAGAAATATAAATACACACTCTGTGAATGTTTCAACTGTCTACTTATTACGGTTCAAGAGATACAGCCCGTTGATAAACTGACGGGCGGACAGGACGGGTTACGTTAGCTCTGTTTAGTTATGGAACCCTAAAATGAATTCCCCCATCTCCGTTGCACCATTGCCATACGGCGAGTTTCCACCCTTACTTTGTTAACACCACTACGATCCGGACGAAGCGTTTCGCGTCCTCTTTTATACCGCGTACATCGAGGAACTGGAACAATTTTCCAGCGGCGGTGTATTCGTCGGACTACTATTTGAGTGTCTTCAAGGCTGGAGTGAATAGGCTCTTAATAAACTAGCGCGCTTTATCATCAACGATTGCATCACTGCTTAGGTACTATCAGACGGGATTACGGCCAAGCACTAATTTATATATATAAAAAAAAAACTACTTTAAACACAACACTTATATAAAACAAACAATAAACCAACAATCGACTTACTGAAAACATTGTAAACCAGTTTTATTCCAATGTATTCTTAAGCTAAGGCTACACTTACGCATCTACCGACTGTGTAACCAATGTAGCCACGTTTTAATCTTCCCAAAACAGGCTCGGTATCTTACCGAGAGCAGCGCGACCCGATGCCGATAGCCCGGTTTGCGCACAATTGTCGCATCTGACCAGCTATTGTGCTATGGGAACATGGCCTTAATTGCCGCTCCGAATAAATTAAAGCAGGAATGCTATCGCATACGGCTTGTACCGCTTAGGGGTACTAATGTTGCTATGTATTTGTACACAAAGTTTGGTTTAGATAGTGTTAAGTGTACGTTGCTGAATAGACATGTGGCGGTTCATTTAGGGTATTATTTATTTACTTACTAGCTTTCCGCTCGCGGCTTCACCCGCGTGAACTCCGGTTATATCGCGCTTTTTAGATTTCCCTCGGGAATATAAATTTTTTTCCGGCATAACAAGTACCCTACTATTTAATCCGGACTTCTAACTTTACGCCTGCAAAATTTCAAAGCAATCGGTTCAGTAGTTACGGCGTGAAAGCGGAACAAACAAACTGACTTTCCGATTTATAATGTTAGTAAGGATAGTCAGGAAACATATTTGCTTTTTTTTTGGTTTTAAAAGAACAGACAGCTGTTTTGCTGGGGAGTTTCTTTCGCCACTTCTTCTTCCCAGCGAAAGCAATAGGAAGTGTCGATGGGTGGCCGTTTTGGAGGACTTTCTTATGTAATACTAGCTTTCCGCTCGCGGCTTCGCCCGCGTGGAGTTCGGTTATATCGCGCTTTTTAGATTTCCCTCGGGAAAATCAAATTTGTCCGGGATAAAAGGTAGCCTATGTTTTTTCTCAGGGTCTAAAGATTGTCTGTGCCAAATTTCATCAAAATCGGTTGAGAGGTTTAAGCGGGAAAGCGTAACAGACAGACAGACAGACAGACAGAGTTACTTTCGCATTTATAATATTAGTATGGAATATTAGTATGGATTGACGTTCAAAAGGTGCTGATTCTCAGCCTAATTTGAGTAAATGACTTTTAATTTTGTTTGATTGATTTTGAATCTATAATATTCCCATTGTTGGGACACAGGCCTCCTCTCGGTGAGGGGGAGTGGGCCGTAATCTACCACGCAGACCACACTGGCCCAGTGCGGTTTGGTAGATGTCTCTTCTTAGATTTTTTTTTTGTTTAATTAATGAAATGGAAATCGTTTAAAATATTTATTTAACTAGTTAATATAATAAGACCTAATGATTTAATTAGTGTTTTAGGATGTCCCACATTGCAAAATATTGGTTTTAACACTACAGTCTTGAAACTAAAGTCTATACAAACTAAAGTTTCTAATTTATATTATTTCACGTGATATAGGTATACATAAACTTTCTTTTTTTTTTTTAAAGAAAAGCATAATGTAATCTACAGATATACAACTTTATACCAATGGTAATTAAGTTGATTTACAGTCATCATCATCTTCATCATCAATGACAGCCTCCGTGGCGTAGCGGTAGCGGACGCGGCCGCTGCGCAAAGTGGCGCGGGTTCGATCCCCGCACTGTGCAAGTATTTGTATGCATGAATATGAATATTTGCACTGGTCTGGTCGTGCCTCGGAAAGCACGTTAAGCCGTTGGTCCCGGTTGCCATACGAACATCTAGTGGCAGTCGTTACGGGTTGGTTGGAGCCCTCAAAAAGTCTAACAATTGGTCTAACTGCAATGCTTCGATGTCGCCTTCGGGTTGTGGAGGTCAGATGGCAGTCGCTTCACGGAAAATGTCGAAGTTTAGCCATATCAGCAGTTGGACTGGTAAAGCGGACCCCAGACTCCAAAGCTGAAAAGGCTTCGGATGCAACTGGGATTAACGCTGTGATGATGATGATGATCATCTTCATCATCAATCTTTTATCGTCCCACTGCTGGGCACATATCTCCTCTCATACAGAGAAGGGTTGAACGTAATCTCCACGCTTGCTCAATGCGGGTTGGCGATTTCAGACTTAAAGTTCAGGTTTGCTCAAGATGTTTTCCGTCACCTTGTAATCAGTCATTGATGTTCAAGATATAGATTTCACAGTAACTAGTGTTATTAAAAACTTTTTAATATTTTGAGCTGAACTTTATCGTGAAGGAATCAAAGTTATTTTTACCCGACTACGGCAAAGCAAAAGGAGGGTTATGATTTTGACAGGCTATGTATGTATGTATGTATGTATGTATGTATGTATGTATGTATGTATGTATGTATGTATGTATGTATGTATGTATGTATGTATGTATGTTCATCTGTTCCCTCGTAACTTCTAAACTACTTATTCGAATTCGATAAATGACATATCATTAGAAGCGTCTTAATTGTCTGCTGGTTATAGGCTATATGGAGTTTCACAAAATCTAACGTGGCGCCCTCTAGCGGACAAAATATACAGAGTAAAAAATAAAGTTAAGATAAATATGCCGTGTTTGGTATCATTTGAAAGGGCTTAACTTGTACATTTTAAATATATATATATTACTAGCATTTGCTTGTGACTTTACCTGTATTCATGGGCTGATTGCATATAATTCACATCTTTTCGTTCATAGATAGCTTCTTTACTACTTATCAGAATAAGACCACTGCAGCACCATTAGAAGGGCCTTGATATTCTGTTGGTTATGAGCTATAAAGCTTGTCACCAAATTTAGTATTACGCCCTCTAGCGGACAAAAAGTTCTATGTTAATACAAAATTAAAATAAATATATCGTATTTGGTATCATCTGAAAGAGCTTCACGAGTACTTTATGTTTGTACATAATCCCTAGTAATGCTTCGTAGAAATTTGAATGTAAACCAGGGTTTGGTAAACGGAGCGATGGGAGTGGTGAAGGCCTTCGAATGGCCTGCTCTTCGGCGCGATCAGTTTGAACAGGAGAACAGCCAAGCGCTGTTCTCATACAATTTGACGACGCATCCATAAAAGCAGATACTAACGGACTTATCAAAATCGAGCCTTGCCTCACTGAATTTGACGGCTTGAGGGGTTCTGGGCAAATTCAGCGTAAAATGCTCCCGCTGATTCTTTCTTGGGGTTGTACTGTACATAAATTACAAGGTTGTACTCTAGATAAAGTTATAGATCTAGGAAAGTCATTGTTTGCTAAAGGACAGGCCTATGTCGCTCTCAGTAGAGTTAAAACCATAGAGGGATTATTTATAAGTTCCTTGGATCATAATAAATTACTTAAAAATCCACATGACAGTCGATCGTTAGCAGAATTAGATAGATTAAGAAATCTTCCCAGGTTCTCTTAATATAAGTTTTTTTTTAAATAATTATAAACTAGCGCTTGACTGCAATCCCGCCTGATGGTAAGCAGTGACGCAATCCTTGATGCCTGCGCACTAGTTTATTAAGCCTATTCACTTAAAAAAACTTAGGAATAGCAAGGATGACTGCAGTTGAGCCAGGTGATGCAATGTTAAATCCAAGACCAACACGACCAAACTCCCGACACAACAACATTTGGCGCATCGTACTCGCCACACAACGCAACACAAAGTGCTCAGACGCGTCCTTCGTACGGCTTCACCAGACATCATGCTGGAACACGACGAATCGCTTGGCGGCAAGACTTTGTCTGGTGGGTGGTAACTTCTGCCGGCAGCCGATGTTATGGCCTACCACCGTTAGAAAAACATCCAATCTATTTATACTAACGGCCTCATCCACTAATTCATGACCCATTCGGTGCCATCGACGCAAATGTGCGTCGCTACTACGAAAAACCGGGAGCTTCATACGGGGAAACCGTTGCTATACGCGCTACGCTCCAAGCGCTACGAAATAGTAAAATAGGACATCTCTACATATTACTATACGCCGATACATAAGTCAAAAGAGATGTCGTATGTTAACTACCTAGTTTTTAGTTCGTCAATTTAACTTTTATTAATATTATGCGCCACAAATACACTTTAACACCAAAATAGTACAAATAATAAAAAGTAAAAAAACTAAAACCCAACTACGACAAAAAACGACGCTGAAAAAGTATAAAACAAGATTTTCAGAATACTGAACTGAACAAAGTTGCCTTACAATGTCTTACAATACTATTCTGAAGTATGCAATATTCACTATGTAGAGATAAATTTTCATGTTTGGAAAGGCGTAGTCACACGTTACATATACCTACCTACCGTAGCACTTTCATAACGTGTGACTGCGGTTTTCCAAACATGAAAATTTATCTCTAAATAGTGAATATTGCATACTTCAGAATAGTATCGTAAGACATTATTGTCAATTTACAACGAAGGCATCTTGGTAGAGTCTACTGCGTCCATTTACTTGCAACTATATTAGCAACTTTGTTCAGTTCAGTATTCTGAAAATCTTGTTTTATACTTTTTCAGCGTCGTTTTTTGTCGTAGTTGGGTTTTAGTTTTTTAACTTTTTATTATTCCAATAACCTTTATTACTTACTTTGGGGCTAGCTCAATCTGTGTGATTTGTCCGTATAAAAAAAAAAAAAATTGTGTAAAATTATGAAATTGTTTGAAATTTTAGCGGAAGCTTTACTTTATTTTGAACAAATTAAACTCGTTTTTCCATAAACTCGTATTTGTTTCAAATTTTTGGCAAATAAATCGAGAATGAAGATTAAGTGAAAGGACGGTGGTAACTATAGCAACCTCCTCTCCAATCATGTTACAGTAGTCATAACTTGCGTGTTATCTGGTAACACTAACTATGAAACTTATTGACTTCCCACTCTATATTCCTAGACCTCTCACTCTATATTCGTAGTTCTGCCACAAATCCTGCGCGCGTTAACATTTTGAACACAAATTAGAGAGGGGCAGTAGATCTAATCTTTGCAATTTTCGCATAAATTGTGGGTTGCACTTGCACCATCGTTTTGTATTTCAGACGTTTTAAGGCGTCCTCGAAGCTTTGAATGTCAATGATAGTCGAGATTCTATCAAGTGACAGATTTTAAGAGACTATGAAGTTGACATAGCTCTTCGAGACCAATGGGGCAGTAAGATTCTGGAGTGGCAGCCACGTACTGGAAGACGCAGCGTAGGGAGGCCCCCAATAAGGTGGACCGATGACCTGGTGAAGGTCGCGGGAAGCCGATGGATGCGGGCAGCACAGGACCGATCATCGTGGAAAGCCTTGGGGGAGGCTTTTGTCCAGTAGTGGACATCTATAGGCTGAAGAAGCAGGGAAGAAGATGAAGTTGAATAATTGATTTAAAAATAGATACCTATACGCAGGAAGCTTACTCAAAAGGCCAGCGTTCCCCAGTCGAAGGCCTTCGAAACATTAAGTAAGACGGCAATCGCTTCCCCATTCGTCTCGAGGGCCTCGCCCCTCATGTGAGTGGCATACACTAGTAGGTCCCCAGTTGACCGATTGCGGCGAAACCTATACTGTCGGTGGCTGAGGAGTATGGAGGTTATCGAAATCGGCTGATAGCTGGTAGGATCGGCACGACTACCCTTTTTGGACACGGGCTGCACGTTGAAAAACTTCCAGGACTTGGGCACTATACCAGTCCTAAATGAGAGGCGATATAAGCTCGTCAATACAGGAGACAACTCAGACGCACATGCCTTAAGAACAATCGCTGGTATACCATCTAGTCCACTAGCCTTATTCACGTTCAGACGACACAGTACTCTCAGAACCTCCTTGTTTCTAATGCGGACCTCCGGCATTGAAGTTCCGTAATTTCCCATCCGCAAAATAAAAAAAATGGTTCGTCCGAGACCTGCAACCTAGGTATATGTAGAGGCAGTTTCCACTCAGCCTTTCATTAAGGAACTTCACTCTCTCTCCCTTCACGCATAATCTCTTAATATCTTAAATACTATCTCTATTTTTTCCTGTAACTCTTAATGCATATTCAGACGGTAATATTCCCACTGTAGCGATCGACCACGTTAACTGAACATTTATTTTACCTTTCTTAAAATGAATCAAGCTTAAATTAACTGTAGTTAACTGTTGCAGTCTCTGTAAAATCTCAGAATATCAAGATAGCATACTCTTCTATCCTTTAGTTTATCTACGATTTAAACTTTTATGATGATAATCAAGGATATGATAGATAGTTCTTAATCAAATTCTTGATACAGTAACTAATGATAACTTGAGTCACATGTTTATTTAAATCTCATTTTACATTCTGCATTTGATTAGGTTAGGCCCATTTGTGCGTTCATGGGTTATCCTCTATGTTAATAGCTAACTCAGAGTGAAGGAACACAAGAAACCGTGGCCCTGGCCGCCGTGCAGGCAAGTGAATAAATAAACACGGGTGGGTTTAGTCAGTAAAAGTCTGACACGCCCTTCCGCTCCGCCCAGAGCAGGAGAACTCATTTGATGATTTCCCATCCAAAAAAAAAAAAAAGAAAAGGGTGAAGAAACACGGGTGGATTTCAATCAGTAAAGGCTGAGGTCATTTGATGGTTTCCCATCCAGAACAAAGAAAGAGGGTTTGGCAGCACGGGTGGCGCTGTGGTAAAACGATTCACAGTTGCGCTGAAATATTTGTATGACCTACTAGCTGTTGTATCAGGTTTGGCTGTTTGTGTAAGTGATTTAATATGACACGATACAGGAGATATTCCAAGTGTGGGACTAAGTTAAAAAAAAATAACTAGATTTTGCTCGCGGCTACGCTCGCGTTAAATTCCGGGTAACAGTTTCCCTTTCCCAAATTTCTATCGTCTATTATAGAGGCAGAGAATTAAGGAGTTGGGGCCACATTTCCAGAAAAAAAAAAAATATTCATGATTTTTTTAGTTAATGGCAAAGGTGTCCGCATGCCATTTTTTTAGCTTTTTACCTTAAAAATGGCGAATATTCAAACTTCCATCCCCCATTTTGGGGAAGTGTAGGGGTTAGAAAGAAAAAAAAGTAGCCTATGGCCTTCTCCATCCCTTCAACTATCGCTATATTAAATTCACGTCAATTCGACGCTCTGTTTTGCCGTTAAAGACGGACATAAAACAGACACACACAGTTTCCCATTTATAATACTATTATGGATTCATTTCATGCCACCAATAGTGACTGAGTTTACGAGTTGTACTTTATGTATAATAAACAAGTCCATCACCACTGCTCACGTTGAAGAAAACATCGTTTGGAAACCTTTGGAGATAAAGTTGAAAGTCTAAGAAGGAAATTTGACCGATCGTAGTAGCTTAATGTGCTGTCGCCTGTACATATACAACGTGTAAGATAGAGGGTATATACATACCAAGGGCATGGCATCTTTAGATGATATCAAACTATATCGAAAGGGTTTCAACTCAAAATAAAATACTCAAAAAATTGGTACCAAATTTTCGGTTTAGTGTGTTTCTTAAAATAAAATCATAACAAACGTGGCAGCACACTACATATGTTAATAACTACTCGTTACCAGTCACGTTACTTGCCAAAATCCGATAAATGTCTTCAATATCTCTGTGCGACTAGTATGATAGTAGCCTATCACAGGCGGTGTTTTTCCTCATAACTTCCTAACATAAAGAGATAGGATTAAAAAACCCTTCAAATATCGTTTAATATCATGTAAAGATGCCATGCCTTTCTTATGTATATGTATACCTTTTATGTTACACGTTGTATAAGAAAAAAAAAATGATATTTCTAAATAAATAGTAACAAGCAACTCTACAATGCCTCAATATACAGTATGTTAACTAACAGAGGGCGTTCCCGTTAACCCGAAATAGCATACATACATGCTAAAAAAAATATTTCCATTCGAAAACAATTTTTTTTTTAATTTTTCCAATAAGAAAATATTCAATAAAAATTTAAAATTGACATTTAAAAGAAACACACTGTACACGCGAACTTGAAAGACGGCAAGGTCGCAATTTGTTTATGATACTACGCTACTATTTTGATTTAAAACAGGAGGTTTCAAATTTATTTCCAATTAGATTTTTTTTTTATTCGGATTTTTTATGCTTATTTTTCTATGCTGATATTTTTATTTTAATCTATTAATGATATATATTAACGAGTTTAAGGGAACGCCCTCTGTTATTTAACATACTGTATTATATACAAAGTTATTTTTACTTTACATACGAAACCTGAATATGGTTTCTTCAGAATAAGCAACTGAATCGATTCCAAACATTTCTTTTGTGTTTATAAACTAGTGCTTCACTTCAATCCCGCCTGATGGTAAGCAGTGATGCAATCGTTGATGGTAAAGCACGCTAGTTTAAAACACGACCAACTATGCTGCGCCAGAGGTGATTGATCTGGAGACCCTCCACGGTCAAACTCCTGACAATAATATTTTGGCGCATCGTACACGGCACACATCGTAACATAACCGCTCAGAGCCGTCCTCCGTACGGCTTCACCAGACCTCATGCCGGAACACGACGAATCGCTTGGCGGCAAGACTTTGTCTGGTGGGTGGTAACTTCTGCCGGCAGCCGATGTTATGGCCTACCACCGAGAAAAGGGTAGTCGGGGCCCCGGTGCCGCGCTGCTTCAGGCACGGGCGGGTGAGCGATGTGTTAACTATATCACGGCTTTGGGCTTCGCATAAACAAAAATTAACGTTATTGTATATATAAGAGTATATACATCTATACTAATATAATATAAAGCTGAAGAGTTTGTTTGTTTGTTTGTGCGCGCTAATCTCTGGAACTACTGGTCCGATTTAGAAAATTCTTTTTGCGTTGGTTAGCCCATTAATCCAGGAAGGCTTTAGGGTATATAACATTACGCTGCGACCAATAGGAGCGGAGCATAATTAATTCCACGCGAACGAAGTCGCTGGCGGCTGCTAGTTGTGTAGATACAATTAGATTTGACAACAGTAATGCTAGATTAAGCTGTGGATTAGTAAGCTGGCAAACCATGACCTGTTGCTGGCTGACGACATGCCCAATCCTTAAGGTAAGAGAGCATTAAAGATAAAACATTAACTTCTGGGGTCAACCACTCAAGATATGAAGTCGTTACATAAATTAAAATATCGACGCAAACTGGTAGCCAAAGTGATACAGTTTTTTGAAAGTTACCGCAGTCAAAACAAGAGCATTTTGAGATTACGAGGCGATAGAGGTCGAGAAAAATCTGAGCGATATGATGATATAACATTACGCTGCGACCAATAGGAGCGGAGCAAAACTAACTCAAAACGAATGAAGTCGTTGGCGGCCGCTAGTATTATTATATATTGTTATCGAACGAATTACAAGTAAGCTAACTTAGTGAGCTTAATATGGCCCGACATTTTGATTGTTTTAGAGATTACTGGCCCAATTACCTACAAACGTAAACCTAAGGCCAGTACAGTGATTAAATTAAACAGGAACTTATATAGTAACTAGGAGGTATTATGATATACCATCTGCGCCGCGCGGTTTCGCCCGCATACGTTTCGAACGCATAGGAATATCGGGATAAAAAAACATTCTGTATGTGAATCCCGAATACAGGGTGTATCTGACATCGTAACGCAAACTTCGCGGAAAGGCTAGACCGTATGCCACTAATAAAATTATGATAGTCATTTATGTAGTTAATGAGCGGTTACAGAAATCACAGTGCTTAAAAAAAAATGTCGCCTCGGCCTTTGAACGTTGCAAGCGTGCTTCTGCGCGTGATTGTATAACGTTGACCCTTGATGTGAACTCTATTAAATCAGCTGTTAGAATAGTTTTTAGAGTTTTGTTCACAGTGTGTTTTATTTTTCGTGTAAGCAGCGAATTAATTAATTTTTACTTCAAAATCTTATTGGGTTATAAAAGTATAGCAATTATGAGCGGTCTAAAGTGAAACACTACTGCATATTTTTTTTATCAGGAAAAAGCCGCTGAAAAATTCCACCAATGGGGAGTTCAGAAACATGTACTGGATCCATGGTACCTACTCGTTTGTGCGTCGATGTCAGATACACCCTTTATATACCACCTGTGTGGCAAATTTCAATCCGGTGAGTAGTCAGAAATCATAACAACCTATAATGCTCCCACTCATGGGACACAGGCCTCCTCCCGGTGAGAGTGAGTAGGCCGTGATCTACCACGCAGCACGGGTTGGTAGATGTCACATGTCTTTGAAGTTTTGGCTTGGCGGATTCCTTACGATGTTTCCTTCACCGTTTTATGCAATACTAGCGGCTGCCAGCGATTTCGATCTCGTGGAGTTGGTTATGCTCCGCTCCTATTGCTCCCAGCGATGATGTTATATAGCCTAACTCGAGTTGGTCTCCAAAGCCTAGAGCACAGGCGTAGAGTAGCCAGCCTTTCGGTGTCCTATAGGATGCATTTGGGGGAGTGTGCGAGGAAATTGCATGATTTAATTCCCCCATCTCCGTTCCACCAGCGGACGACCCGTCGTACGGCTGGTTTCCACCCTTACGTTGTTAACACCACTACGATCCGGACGAAGCGTTTCGCCTCCTCCTTTATACCGCGTACATCGAGGGACTGGAACAATTTGCCAGCGGCGGTGTTTCCGTCGGACTACAATTTGAGTGTTCTGTATAATCTGTGTGATTTGTCTGTATATTTATTTTATTATTTAGTTATTTGAGTGTCTTCAAGGCTAGAGTGAATAGGCTCTTAATGAACTAGTGCGCTTTACCATCAACGATTGCGTCGCTGCTTACCATCAGGCAGGATTGTGGTCAAGCGCTGGTTTATAATATGTAAAAAAAAAAGAAAAAAAACTGAAGCCTTCCTGGATTAATGGGCTATCCAACGCAAAAATATTTTTTCAAATCGGACCTGTAGTTCCTAAAATTAGCGCGTTCAAACAAACAAACAAACATACTCTTCAGCTTTTTATATTAGTATACCACACTATTATATCACACTATTCCTAAAACATACGTCAAGTGTTTCGATTTCCGGCATAGGAGAATTTACTTGTCTCGAGCTCAATTCAATCCGACTACTAAGCACTTAATTTTGATAATAAAGTGTGTATATCCTTTGTTATAAATGCAATAGTGTTTTTTTATTATTTTGATCCATACTAATATATAAAGCTGAAGAGTTTGTTTGTTTGAACGCGCTAATCTCAGGAACTACTGGTCCGATTTGAAAATATATTTTTTCAAATCGGACCAGTAGTTCCTTGCAGTATGCTAGGTGTTTCTTTACGTGATCAATTCAGGAATGAGGAGATTCGTAAAAAAACGAAATTCGCCGACATAGCCCACCAAATTAGCTCTTTGAAGTGGCAGTAGGCAGAAAGGCTCTTGAATGGGGACCACGTACCGGCAAGCACAACATCGGTCGGATGACCTGACCAAAATCGTAAGGAAGCGCTGGATGCAGTCTGCGTCCAACCGGTCTTATTGGAAATAATTAGGGGAGGCCTATGCTCATCAGTGGACTTGCTGTGGCTGATATGATGATGATGATAAAATGTTAGTTTAGAACTGTCAAATTAGCCTTTTTTTTCTTTTTGGCTTCGCACGGTTTGTGCATTTAGCCAATGTCACGTAATGAATTATTCATGTCGAAAAAGACGGCCGCGCGTACCGTCTTACGAGGGATGTTTGAGACAAAGTCATGATGTGGCCAGTATACGTAACATACATAAAAATGAGCGTGACACTCGTCTTTTCTTTTCCGCCAAAACTCCAAAATGTTAGTTTAGACCTGCCAAATTAGTCCGCTCCTGACGTAAATTGACGTACATATATTTGGTCGCCATATTTATTATCGCTTCTAAACTGTCTATGGAGTATCTTAATTTGACAGGATTAAACTAAAATGTTATCTTCTGTCCTTTTCTTAACGAAACGGAAAGAAAAAGATGCACTTAACTTAAAATTACTTTAGTTTGTGAACAAGAGAATCGGCGCCAATACCTAAGTTTGTGATAAGTTTCATGTACCTATAGTGCTTCTTGTAAGTCGTGGTGGCCCAGTGGTTAAAACATAAGCCTCTCAAGTATGAAGGTACGGGTTCGATTCCGGATTCTTCGTGTTCCGGCATGATGTCTGGTGAAGCCGTACCGAGGACGGGTCTGACCAGTTGTGTTGCGATGTGTGGCGGGTACGATGCGCCTAATGTTGTTGTCTCGGGAGTTTGGTCGTGGAGAGTCTCTAGATCAATCTCCCTCTAACGCAGCATCGTTTGGTCGTGTTGGTCTTGGGTTTAACATTGCATCACCTCGCTCAACTGCCGTCATCCTTCCTATTCCTAAGTTTTTTAATTGAATAGGCTTAATAAACTAGTGCGCTTTACACTCAACGATTGCATCACTGCTTACCATCAGGCGGGATTGCAGTCAAGCACTAGTTTATAATTATTAGAAAAAAAAAAAGTCAGGCAAGTACCACCTATGTAACTTTTCTAAGTTATATGTACTTTTTTAATATATCTTGGACACCAATTACTGATTAAAAGGTGAAGGAACACATCTTGAGAAAACCTGGACTTTTAAGTCTGAAATCGTCAACCCGCATTGATTAAGCTGAATCCTACACTGTATGAGAAGAGACCTGTGCCCAACAGTGGGACGGTAAAAAGGTTGATGATGATGATAGTGCTTCTAGCTTGATTCTTTTTGCACCGGTTGACATCATCATGTTTACACCGGCTGTTACTGAAAACTAGTTCTGGGGCTCAGCATCGCAAACGGCCGTCGCTCAGCAAAATGCTATCTCTAGGTAGCATTAGGCTGAGGGATGGCCGTTTCGTGTGGATGCGACACATGATTTCCTGCAACTTGTTCTCTTTTGGTTTATGTACTGTTTTGCTTGTTCACCGCAAATAAACGTATTTATTTTGTTTTAATAAGCTAACCGAAGCTAGATCTTATATCACCAGTAAGGGCTAACTTGTCGAATTGTGTGTGATAATGTAATCTGATCGAAATTTATATTAACAATATAGACAAGATAGGCTTGAAGGGCCATATTTCTTTATATGCTGATGACACTTGCCTTTTTTATTATGGTCACTCAATTGACTCAATAATACAAGATGCACAAGAAGATCTCACAATCTTGGAGAAGTGGTTTCTAAATAACCTGTTAACAATTAACATATCTAAAACTAACTATATAATATTTGCAGCTAAAAACAAAAAAATCCCAGATCACAAACCTCTTAGTATTAATGGAGTAAATTTAAACAAAGTAAATGAAGAGAAATATCTCGGTCTTATTCTAGATAATCAACTTACATGGAAACCACATATAGAAAAAACCCGTTCTAAAATACTGAGACTAACGGGGGCATTACGTCGAATTGTGAGATGCTTCCCTCTAAAAGTCCGCCACACTATTTACAATGCACTGGTGAAACCCCACATCGAATACCTTATAGAACTGTGGGGTTCAGCAGCTAAAACTAATCTAGAAAAGCTACAAAGAGCGCAAAATAGAATTATAAAAGTTCTATTCCATTATCACTATTTGACCCCTACATACAAAATTTACAAAGAAACAAAGCTCTTCAACATTTCTGACATATATTTCTATAATACATGTATTTTAGTTCGTAAAATTCTTTCCAGAGACTTACACACACAAATCACACTCTCAAAAAATATACAGGTGCGAAAACGTCATCTGAGACGAGCACAAGACTTGCACATTCCTAGTACTAGAACCAACTATGGAAAAAAAACAGTTATACATGAGGGAGCAAAACTTTATAACTCACTACCACAAGATATTAAAGATACACAGTCTTTATTATTATTCAAAAAATTACTAAAATGCCACATCTTAAAAAGTCATCAAATGATTAATAATTAAAAACATTTATTTGCTCTAAGTGTAAACGTGCCTTTAGATTGAGAATCATAAAGTTACCTACTTCATCGGACAGCGAGCGCCATATAACAAAACTTATAGAAACTACCTTCGTACCACAAATATTGTTACCAAAATGTTAATTGTAATGCTAAATGATATAATGTTAAATGTAATGTTGATTGTAAGTTTGTGCTACTCCCTGGACTACTAAAATGTACCTAATTTAGTCATATTAAGTATTTATTTCTGTAAAGTGATTTGTAATCTTTAGAAATAAATGAATTCAAACCGTTAAACCGTTAAATAAGTATGTAGTTGCTAAGCGTATTGCGTTGGATACTTGAAGACTTATGTAGACTTAATTAACTAAACTTATGCTTATTTATCTATAATCAATACATAGTATAAAACAAAGTCGCTTTCGCTGTATGTCCGTATGTATGCTTAGATCTTTAAAACTACGCAACGGATTTTGACGCGGTTTTTTTTAATAGATAGAGTGATGCTTAAGGAAGGTTTGTATGTATAATATATGCTACCTTTTATCCCGGAAAAATTTGATGTTCCCGAGGGAAATCTAAAAAGCGCGATATAACCGAACTCCACGCGGGCGAAGCCGCGGGCGGAAAGCTAGTACCATATAAAGCTGAAGAGTTTGTTTGTTTGAACGCGCTAATCTCAGGAACTACTGCTCCGATTTGAAAAATTGTTTTTGCGTTGGATAGCCCATTAATCCAGGAAGGTTTTTGGCTATATAACATCACGCTGTGACCAATAGGAGCGGAGCATAACTAACTCCACGCGAACGAAGTCGCTGGCGTCCGCTAGTCAAATTATAAGATTAAGATAATTAGAATTATTGGGATGGAATGTACAAGTTTTAGTTACTTAGTAGAATTTATATTTACCTATACCTATATTTTTGTAATAGTATGTATATGTATATAGCTTATTTAAAGTATTTGTTTAAATAGTGTTAGGTATGAGTTTTGTTTTCCTTGTCATTGTTTTAAACTAAAGCACCTGCCATTTAATCTCTTCACCACCCGAGGTTAACTGGTAGAGAATGCCTAAGGCATTAAGTCCGCTTCTGTACATTTCTTTCTGCAAAACTTTCGTAAATAAATAAATGTAGGCAGTTCACGCAGTTATTATGGACATATGTGACACTAGCTAAATAAATAATTGACCAGCCACGATTGAGAAATAAAACCAAACAAAACCGAGGGCAAAACCCAAACTACTCACGCTTAACCTTTGATGCAGAACATAACAGAAAAATAATATTATCTGAACAAAAAAATGTCACAAGTAGGCGTAATAAAATGAATCGGTGCCCAAACAATAGTAATGAACCTGTCTACAACACTCCAATTGTCACACAAAATAACAAAAGAAACAGTCCACTCTTAAGTGGCCCGCACTACAATAATCAATCTAGTTTTACATCTGATTAGGTGCAAATTACAATACAAATAGACCAGTCACGAACTAAATATTTAACGAAAAAAATGTCTTAACTTTTTGTTCAGCATTTTCCCAAAAAAGACTCACAGCCGTAGACAGCAAGACTTAGATTCGTTTGAAATATGAATCCAATTCAAACGTTCTGCCCTAAATCGGTGATTTTCCGTAAAACATTATATCAACCACGTAATGTTTACATAATTTCGATTTCTAAAATTAGAGCAGTAGAGTTCAAAAATGCTTCATTGTTGTCGAGGTTTACGTTCCTATACTTCGCGCAGCGGTAGTGTCTTTGCGCTTACGTCAAGGTGACATGAGATGTTAATACCTATTGTATTGGTGCTAAACATCCGTGACCTTACGAGATACAAAGTTCACTAAGTGCAGGAGGCACGATTTACCCACACTGGTGAACACTGTTATAACGCTACCGAATGAAATCGTCGGAAAATTGTTGGAAAATTCGCTACGCGCTTAATCACCTCCACTCGACTATGTAAACATGTAATGACTCTTACGCCTGTGTGAGTGCAAAATAACATAATTAACTCATAAAGGTCAGATTTAGTTAATAATAAACTAATGACTGAAGCTCAATGGCGAAGATTGACGTTTTTAATCCAATACATTTTATGAACAGCCCTGATAGAGCAAAAGTGATAAGTCGCAGGGGCACAACAGGTAGGCAGCATACATACGCACATGACATGTGACCAAGTGTGATTACTAACAAACACAAAAGAGTATCACCTGTAGAGCGTCTCGCACACACGCATGAGCGTGGTAATAAATCTGGACAACACGAACAAAATGGTGCACGCACACATGCGGCGCGGTTCACCTGAGTAACCTCCACATAGGGTCGCGTGCGAGTTCATTTGTAGCACACTGTTGCGTTTTCACCTGTTGAGCGGCGCGCGTGTGTGGGTGCGCGCGTAGTGTTTCAGTTGGTCGGTCTGTTTGGCGCGCTTTGGTCGTATCGTCTTGCTTGGGACATTCCGCGCTTCGTACCCACGTGTGCGCACTGAATGCTAATTGACTGTACTGATAAGTGCGCGCTGACATTTGACTGGCGATAACATTGTGCTTATGTCCTGGTGAAACCATTGTTTAGCCATTTTTTGTTTTTTGCTCTTACTGAATGACAGAATTTTCGTTAAGTGGACAGTGATAGAAAGTGTTTACAGTGACTTTGGACGTGTCGTTATCCAAACTGAGGAATATTTCGACCGAAGAATACATTTGGAAATACATAAAAGGTATGTTATTGTTTTCGGGTTATTTGTTTGTGAATTCGGTCCAAGTTTTGAATGTTCACTCTTCTCACATGTAAATACATCAAATGGTTATGATTAGCATGTAATCCTTTACAATTTATGGCACGACATGGAATATAGGTAATTATGGTCATAATTCATTGAAATATCGCTAATGTCATATTTATATGACATCAATTGAATTAATTAATAAACTATAAATTGGCTTGAGTCGACGCAGTGTGACAAGGGTAGGACTTTAATAGGGCTCCAATTGATTTTAATAGTATAATAAATTAGTGACGATCAATTACCGAGTTTATTGCTGAGTTTCTAATATAATCCTTCTAATTAGAGTGATATCTGTATAATGACTATTGGTTTACTATTCATCCTTGTAGACGTTTAAATAAGGCATGTTTATGAAATCAATTTGATGGTTTCCTAACAGAACCACCTACCTACCTACTGCCAGTTTTAGCTACACAAAACACTAACTCGTTAAATCAAAGGTTTTACGAATTTTTTGAAAGTCATTTTCTGCTGCACTGTACATAGTACATATAATGTACTTATTATGTAAGAAACTTTAGATTTGTGCCACTAAATTATAATAGTAGTCCTGTTTTTCAATATCAATGGTTAACTGCTAAGATCTCCCATCTGGCATATATTGACAAACAGCTTTTTAATGACGAAAGCTCAAAAAAAAAAAAAATCTGCACAATACCAAAATCTCCTACGTATAGTATATCGAATTTGCAATACTTCGGGTGTTATTATTTCTGTCTTGTCAACCTACAAAATGTTTAGTCAAAAGTGTAAATTACCCTTATCATTACCTGGCCATTAATTCGAATAATGTAAAGAAATAAATAAATCTTAATATTATTATTAATAATATTTCAAACCAACTATATTATTTGTTTTCTAATATATTTTATATCCATAAAAACTTATAGATTTTTAGGGCCTACTGTACAATTTTGACGTATTCAGTTACGATGCCTTGACGGTTAACCGTCGAATTATCGAATAAGCTGCGTACGATTCGATACGACGAGCATTACCAGTAATGAAGCGTAGTTTTTGTGGCGCAAAATCTGCAAGCATAATCCATTTCGAAAGGCAGAGTACCTAACTTCGTAGGGACCGTAATCTTCGTAGCCTACCTCCCAAAGTAAATCCTGCTTGCAGATTTTACTTCATTGCAAGTGTAATTGACATAATTAATATGATTAATGTGTACATAATACTGAGTATTATGTGTCAGTGATATATTAAATCAAGTTTTATATTTCGTAGCTTTTTTTTAGTTTCATACATTACTTCACATCGAATGTGTGGTAAAATTTTCATGCTTGAGTTTCAATTATTTGAAGAGTCTCCTGCCGTTCATTTGCTGATTAATTTAAAAAAAAAGTCACTGTGAAAAGTGTCAATTCCTAACATTAAGTGGAAAGGTAAATTAATTATGAGGTTAATATAATTAAAGGAATTAATTATATTATTGACTGATGAAATTGAAATAGAATTATTGTATTTATTGATGGAATTAATTATATTATTGACTGATGAAATTGAAATAGAATTATTGTATTTATTGATAGAATTATATTATTAAGCAAACGATGAATTAAACCTAAGTTATTTAATGTAAATATTTCTATTGTGCAATTTTAATTTTGCATGCCTTGTAATTGGCGAAATATGGCTGTTCGTGTTAATACCTACTATGTACTACCATGACTTACCCCTATTTGCAAAATAAAATAACTTTATATTGAAAGGCTCACTTCACCTACCATTTCACTGAGATTTCACAGAAACGATCGGCTGATGCTACCGATTGACTCTATTGACAGCTCATTTCATGACGAGATTCTTACAGAATAGTTTGACAGGTATCTTGAACATCTCACTCAATATCTGAACTTATCTTTTGTAATGTAACCAAGGACTGGCTTTTTCTTTGGACATAGGATAAGTATTACCTCACAACGGAGCAATATCGCCAGTCACTTCGATTCATTACAAGTCGACAGCGATGCGGAGAAATATTTCAGAGCCATATATGTATAAGTTTTTTTTTTATATGGTTTGTTAGTCTGAAAGAAAGAAAAATCGTTTATTAGCAGTAAACATGACGCAACAGTTTACAAAAACACAAGAAATAAGAAATAGTTGAGAGAAACATGCATCACATCCACGCAAAACGGCTGTCCCTCAGCATTATGCTGCGACTCTATGCAAAGCAGAGCCCAGCACTGGTTTTCAGCGACAGCTGGCGCCGACGTAAAGACGTAACCCGGCAACAAACAATTATAAGTGACACCGAAACGTTAGTACAATAAAAATAAAAACAAAAGAAAGTAATCTACTTAAATGTGATGATAGGTGTGTAATGAGGAGATAGAACAGTTTAAATAAAAGCATTTACAGGAATATAAAAAAAAAACACGATATAAGTATAAACACTACTATAAAAACTACAAAAGGAAACTTATGTATATATTACAATATGTACTAATATTGTATTTAAAAACAATACGCTCTTTTACCTTTTAATGACAGGACCAAACATTCCCAGATGAAAGAACAATTTGTAATGTAACCATTAATTAACACCTCCTTTTATTCAATAGTCATTATGAAGAATTAATCTCTTATACATTTTCCTTAGTCATAAAACCTTATAGAGGTAATATTATGTAAGTATTTTTTGACGTCACCGTTCGATTACAATTGTAATTGGCTTTAATTGGTGGGCCACTGAAGTACGTTAGCGTGAGAACAATTACAATTAGAATCGTTATTGAAATCTGATGGATTAATTGGCTGTTTACATTAAGCCAGGATTTGGATTATTTAGAAAGAAAGATAAAAATGTTTATTATAGTTAAGTGAAAATATTCGAAGGAACATGCTTCACATCCACGCAAAACGGCTGTCGCTCAGCATTATGCTGCGACCCTATGCAAAACAGAGTCCGGCGCTGGGTTTTAGCGACAGCTGGAGCAGATTTAAGTATTTTCTATCAGTGATTAAGTGAATGGGTGACAAACCGAGACTCTTCCGTACCTCGGAAAGCGCCTTAAACTGTTGGTCTTCTCTGTCATTCTTTTTTTTTATAAATTTTAAACTAGCCCTTGACCGCAATCCCGCTTGATGGTAAACAGTGACGCAATCGTTGATAGTAAAGCGCACTAGTTTATTAAGAGCCCATTCACTCTAGCCTTGTAGACACTCAAGTAGTAGTCAGACGGAAACACCGCCGCTGGCAAAATGTTCCAGTCCCTCGATCTCCGCGGTAGAAAGGAGGAGGCGAAACGCTTCGTCCGGATCGTAGTGGTGGTAACAACGTAAGGGTAGAAACTCACCGTACGACGGGTCGTCCGATGGTGGAACGAAGATAGGGAAATTAAATCATGCAAGTCCCTCGTACACTCACAAAAATGCATCCTATAGAACACCGAAAGGCTGGCTAAGTACTGTAGAGTAGCCAGCCTTTCGGCTCTAGACAGGTCTACACCTGTGCTCCAGGCTTTGGAGACCGTCTTGAGTTAAATCAGCGTCACCAATCAGCCTCTTCGCACACCTCTCCACTGAATCCAAAGTGGCCAGGTGACACTTTGCAGCACCAGCCCAAATATGACCTTTTTAGTGTTAATTAATTTTTTTTTAGTTCAAATTATTATTGTTTACTTTTTTAGTTGCAGAATTACCTAACCAATTTTGATTTCTAGCGAAAAGGTAGCTGGGGTTTTCATGGGAGTACCGACAAGTATTATACTTCATTAGATTAAAACCGAACATTGTTCGGAAGCTAGCTTAGTGCTGGTACTCAGATATCAGAATCCAGTTCTCATAATTAGCATGGGAACCAAACTCGCCAACAATCCCCAGCGATCCCTAAATTATATCGATAATATTCAAAATAAAATCTCTGTGAATGGAGGTACGTCCAATATGGACCATTGTGTAAAGGTGTCATTACCAGCTAATTAGGGAGACGTCAGGTGTCAAATGTAAGTCAGAAACGTTCAGTTTTTCTTTTTTGTATAAGTGCGTGATGAATTGTTTCCGAATGTCAAAAGCTTTGTTAATGACACAGTGAGAGTTGGGACACGTGTTTTACTTATATTACGCTTTTTAATGTTAGCAGAAAGTAAGGCAGCGTTAAGGCAGTTTTTTAAAAATTTGTATTAAGTTTTTTTTTTATCCTAACCTACATAAGAACTCTTTTATATGCATTTATTATATGCGTGACAGACATCAGTTTAAGTGTTTTCAAGGTTAGAGTGAATAGTGAATAGGCTCTTAATAAACTGGTGGGCTTTACCATCAACGATTGCATCACTGCTTACCATCAGGCGATTTTTTTTTTTTGATATGGCATCTCGTAGGTGGCCATTAGAGGCCGTAACTAATTAACCGGACTTTCCTGTGGATGCCTTAATTAAAATTAAAGCCTCCAGCCAGGGGCACTTAAAACTAAATTAAGATTGGACGCGCACTAAGGGCACCCCCTGTGGGGTACGAATCTCGGCTTAGGGCGTCGCTAGAGAGGACAGCAAAGGACGGCTGGATCGAATGTACCATCAGGCGAGTTCATAATTAAAAAATAAATATGAGACCTGGCTTTCAGTAATATTTTTTTTTGTGCTTTTTTTTTATAATTTTAGCCATAATAAATTATGAATATTGTTATGCTTTTACAAGAATCCAATCTTGCTTTGTGGCCTAATGCTTAGCCCTTAACCACTTTGTTGGTATAGTATTCCCAGAAAGTAAAAACCAATGACCCAATTGTAGGGATTTTTGTTGATACTGCGGGAATTACATTAATTACCGATATTGTGGTAAATTTATTATGACTCTGAATTTATTATGATGATATATATTGACGCGAAAAACAAACTTATTTTTTAAGGCAAAAATTAATGTATTGTTGCACTTCTTACAAGAGAACCTTATGCAAAGTACAGGCGTCTCCATAAATACTTACAAGACATTAATAGGCCGTACAACGATGATCGCAGCTTATTACCATCAGGGCCGGTCACGCTCCGTCCCGGAAGTGACAACACTAGCTCATTGACACGCGGGGCGCGGGACTGACACGCGTGTCACCTCCCTAGCACGTCTTCAATATTCAGTGTTAAGGGCTAGTTCTCACGTCAATCAGAAAATTAATAATTTATTATTCACGATTTACTTAGATAAAATGAGACTTATTTATACCGCAAAGACTGGTGTTCATTACTGTTATACTTATTATCATAGTATTGTATAAAGTCATGGGTTTCTTTTTAATAAGAACAGACAGCTGTCCTGCTGGAGAGTTTGTTCCGCCGCTTCTTCCCAGCAAAAGTACTAAGAATTGCCGAAAGGCGGGCGTTTTGGGGTCTGTCTTATGTAATACTAGCGGCCGCCAGCGACTTCGTTTGCGTGGAGTTAGTTATACTCCGCTCCAATTGTTCACAGCGTGATGTTATATAGCCTTCCTAGAATAATGGGCTATCCAACGAAAAAAGAATTTTTCAAATCGGACCAGTAGTTCCTGAGATTAGCGCGTTCAAACAAACAAACTATTCAGTTTTATATATTAGTATAGATTGACGTTCAAAAAGTGCTGATCCTCAGCCTAGTTTGAATAAATGACTTTTGATTTGGAGTTTTGACTTGAAAGCTAAGAAGAGTGTCACGCGCGTTTTTCATTGGACTTTTAAAATTATTTACAGTGTCGTTTACTAAATAAAAGCGCATGATTTATGTAGTAGAAAGTGCATTCAGTAAATAATTAATAAATAACATTGAAATATCGCAGCATAGTGGCCACATCATGACTTTGTTTCAAACCTCTCTCATGATCGGTTCAGCGGCCGTCTTTTTCAACTGTCATTGGCGATATCCGCCATTACTGTGAAATAAAATTATCAAAGAATTTCTATAATTTGTTACACGTGTTATTGGCAAAATTGAGGTATCTATTCCACAGAAGCCATTGGTCAAGAGTTGAGGTTGAATCTCACCTTGATAAAAGAAGAAGAAGAAAACTTTTGATTTTGACACTTGCCCTGAAAATTAAAAAAGTAGGTACGATGTTTATTTTGAAAAACTGCGTTCTTGGATGTCTGTTTTTGAGCTCGATCACGCTTGACAGTATGCGATGCATGAGGTCTAAGTATAATGAAACGAGTATATCCAAATTCTTGTTCTTCCTTGTTTGGGAGCCAGACGGGTTACGTGTAGAAGAGAAGAATATCGCTTCCCCAAAAAGACACAATGGAATGCTGATTATATACTAACCTATACATAT
The DNA here is from genome assembly GCA_017933935.1 of Sesamia nonagrioides. Lineage (NCBI taxonomy): Eukaryota > Metazoa > Arthropoda > Insecta > Lepidoptera > Noctuidae > Sesamia > Sesamia nonagrioides. Next base: position 89,290 of record JADWQK010000325.1, on the reverse strand, counting down.
GTAGGTAATCATCATCATCATCATCAACCTTTTTATCGTCCCACTGCGGGGCACAGATCTCCTTTCATACAGAGAAGGATTGCGTAATCACCACGCTTGCTCAATGCGTGTTGGCGATTTCAGACTTAAAGTCCAGGTTTCCTCAAGATGTTTTCCTTCACCTTTTGATCAGTCATTGGTGTCTAAGGTATACTTAGAAAGTGCATATAACTTAGAAAAGTTACATTGCTACTTGCCTGACCTAAAATCGAACCTGCACACTCATACTTAATAGGCTAGTGTTTTAACCACTAGGCCACCACGACTGTAATAATAAAGTATATTTTGCAAAATATGTAGAAATGTTTAAGACTCACGTTTAGACTAGGAGGTAACTAGGGAGGAATCATCTCCAAGAGCCAAGAATAGGTAATATTTATTGGCGTCTGCTTCTGCTGCTAATGTGCACATTAAATTAACAGTTTACAATTAATTGTTGTTGCGTGACTGGATTGTAAACAATCCTGTTGCAAAAAACTACATTTTATTTCAATACCTTACCTACTGAAAATTATTGTTTTCTTTAGTTTTCGTGTTTATCTTCATATGTTTATGTTTTAGGTCAAAATAAACAACATCATGTTTCGTGCAATGTTTATTTAAACTTATGACTAGTTCTGGTACGAATTATTTGAGTATGACAGCGATATGATTAAGATCAGGAATTTCATGTTACATGCCATTTGGCATTAATGACGGTATTCATCATCATCATCATCATCATTTCAGCCGAAAGACGTCCACTGCCGGACATAGGCCTCCCCCAAGGTTCTTCACGACGACCGGTCTTGCGCCTCCCGCATCCAGAGGTTTACCGCGACCTTCACCAGGTCGTCGGTCCACCTTGTCGGGGGCCTACCCACGCTACGTGTTCCGGTGCGTGGTCGCCACTCGAGAACCAGTCGGCCCCATAAGGCATCAGTCCTACGGGCAATGTGTCTAGCCCACTGCCACTTTAGTGTTGCAATTCTTCGGGCTATGTCGGTTACTCTCATCATCATGACTGTATTACTTTTTTTATTTAGTGTAAAATCAAAAATCATTCCCCGAAAGATCTTCGAAGATGATTTTCAATTAACAGTAGCAATGACTTTTATTTTGACAGTTCAACAACATTCATTGCGTTGTTATTGTTGTCGAGCAGATTTTTTTTTTTAACAGTATACGCAGTGGATTATCAACACCCTTCAAAATCATTTAGATTTTATGTTTGATTTGTTACTTAATTAGGGTGCATGCTTGTTTAGCAATGATAGTACCAGTACTTAAATATGATGAGTATTTTGCGTTATCTTTAGTACAAAATTAGGGTGCATGCTAGTTTAGCAATGGTAGTACCAGAAAATATGGTGGATATTTTGGGTTATCATTAGTATCAAAACAAATGTAGATTTTTATATTACAACCTAGTTTTATGTACCCGTAAATATAATGGATAATATTTAGGGTTACATTTAATACAATATTTACAAATACAGATTTTTTTTTTATATTAGCCTATTTTTTTAAGTCAAAAAGCATCTCGTGGTAGCATGGATTTTTAAATAAAGTTTTCAAATAAGAATGAATAAGTATATTTATTTCAGACTAATTACATATCCATAATTGTTAAAAACAAATATCTGAATACTGTGTTAGTCAATAAAAATCAAACATAAAACATCATTCACACTCTCATATTTCAAATAATAAAAGCACGACATCTTTCGGCAATCGGCAAAATTACTTCACAGTGCACCAATGTGTTTTATTTTGACTTTTTTTCTTTCTCTTTTCAATTAAAGTGACAGGCCCAGATGAGGAACAGTTTCTCATTAATTTAATGTAAAAAATCTAAGTCAAAATCATCAATATAAAATCATGCATAATTACTATTTAAATTAAAATGTCAGACCCAAATGAGGAATTATTTCTTATTACATAAATGTCAAAAAAGAAAAAAAATATCTTAGGTCGTCTATCACTGCGTACCCTTAACCGCTAGACAAACAATTATAGCTCGGTTCGGATGTGGGCCGCGTCCGCGTAATGCTTCATCCTCTTGTGTTATTTCTAAACGTTTTGTCTTATGGTAAACATGAGCTTACTATGTGGTCGGATTTGACTAGTTTATTACCGTGAAGGTATAAAAGGCCATAAAATCGGCTGCCGGCAGAAGTTACCACCTACCAAATTCCGCCAAGCGATTCGTCATGTTCACAATGTCTGATGAAGCCGTACGGATGACGGACCTATGCATTTATATTACGATGTATACCGGGTACGATGCACCAAATGTTATTATATCGAGAATTTGATGGAGGGTCTCCAGATCAACCTCCCCCTGGCGCAGCATCGTTGGTCGTGTTGTTGGGTTTAACATTGCATCACCTTGTTCGATTGCCGTCTTTTTTTTTTTAAACGTTGCTCAACACTATGAATTTCTCCTGTATCGTGGGTATGTTTACGAACATATAAACTCACATACACAAACAGCCAGACCCGGAAAAATTACTTGTAGGTCATACAAATATTTGTTCCATGCGGGAATTGAACCCGCGATACGCAGCACAGCAGTCTAAACTTTAACCACTGCGCTAACCGTGCGTGCAGTCTTTCTTCCTATTCACCCAGTTTTTTTGAGTGACTAGAAACAAAAGGAAATACATATTGATGGAAACACGAGACGCAGTTTTAAAAATTGCCTAAGTTATTCAGGTCTCAGAGATTTCATTTCACCTCCAGCAAGGGATCAGAACAGAACAGGGGAATTGATCGGAATAACTCAATTAGTTCTCATGGCCTTAAATATTAATTAACAATACCTTTTTACACTTTACTTGGTGAAGGTCGCGGGAAATCGCTGGATGCGGGAGGCGCAGGACCGGTTGTCGTGGAGAACCTTGGGGGAGGCCTATGTCCAGCAGTGGACGTCTTTCGGCTGAAATGATGATACCTTTTTCCACTTCACCATAACCACGCTAATTTAGTTAAGTAAAACCTTTAAATTGTAGTCAGACGGAAAGCCTGCCGCTGGCAAATTGTTCTAGTCCTTCGATATAAGCGGTATAAAAGACGAGGTGAAACGCTTCATCCGGATCGTAGTGGTGTCATGAACGTAAGGGTGGATGTTCGCCGTACGACGGGTCGTCCGATGATGGAACGAAGATGGGGGAATTAAGTCATGCAATCCCCTCACACACTCTCCAAAATGAATCCTATAGAACACCGTCAGGTTGGCTACTCTTCGCCTATGATATATACAACCGTATTATTTAACTAAGTATTTATAATATTCTCCAATAAATTCAACAACGCGTTGCATAAGCACATAATAGTGCATGCGGCAGTCACACTCGTATGTCGCGAGTTCAAACCACAAAGTGTCAGATTGCAGTAGACCTGCACTTCAAGTAGTGTATTGATTCTATTGCTACTGTATTTTTTTTTTATTACAAAGAAGGTCGAAGCATGTGTGTGGAAATAGTGGGATATATTGGTAGGAGGGGTAAACAAACTTTATCGTATGATTATCTGAAATGAACTTTAGTGCTAGACGATTTGATTCTCATTTGACAAATCTGAAAAAAACTGTTTACTAGAACATCTAATTACACCACTCTGGCAAGGCATGAAACACCGTAGACTAATTATAAAAAGGGTTTTGTTTCATATACAAGTAAATAAAAATAAAAATCCCCTTAAAATTCAACATGCTATAAGTATTAAAAGTTTTTACTTAAATGATAAGTTCATACATACATAAGTGCATAACAGCAGTCGTATGTCCCGGGTTCAACCCCGCGCGGTGTCAAGTTCCACCGCATCGTAAGCCTCAAGTACCTACAGATACGACATTATTAATATAGCATTTTCGCTACTGCACCGCGAAACGCACTTGCTGCGGTCTGCGGTATCATTCGATATTTTATTAAAATATAAAAATGAAAGAAAGTGGTACAAAGTGAACGGGTTGTCTTTATGAAAACCGAAGACTTTGGTTAGAAATTGTTGATAATTAAGAGTGAAAAGAAATAATTTATTTTTTGTATTAAACTTCAACCTATATAACTTCATCCTCTTCTCATTGCTGATAGGACATAAGCCGCCCCTCAGTGAGCGGCAATAATCTCCAACGCAGGTCCAGTGCGGGTAGGGAGATGGCTACGAATTATTGAGTGAATAATTAACACAAAGTAAAGGTATTCTTCAGTCATTAATGTCCAAGATATACATAGAAAGTATATATAACTTTAGAAAAGTTACATTGGTACTTGCCTGACTTGGAATCGAACCCGCGCACTCATACTTGAGAGGCTGGTGTTTTAACCACTAGGCCACCACGAAAGTGAAGGAAAACATCTTGAGGAAACCTGGACTTTATAAGTCTGAAATCGCTAACCCGCATTGAGCAAGCGTGGTGATTACGCTCAATCCTTCTCTGTATGAGAGGAGACCCGTGCCCAGCAGTGGGACGATAAAAGGTTGATGATGATGATGATGATGATGAAAGGTATTCTGCCGTGGTTCGAACCCACCACCACAAGTGCTAACGAGCCCGACATACGAGTTATAACTCGTAAATGGGCGTTACCACTTCTGATATTAACCGATATGGAATAAACAAACAAAAAAGCCAGAATGCCGGCTTCATAACAGATGATAATATTCAGAACCAGGAGAATACTGACATTTTAATCGTAGTGTACTACTTTTTTATACAGCAATAGGTATTATACATTTTAATTCTTTATTTATTTTTACCTTATACTATAGTGCACCGGTTGACGTCATCACATTAACGCTGACTCGGTTTCGCGTAGGGTCATAGCATTATGCTGAGCGATGTTGTTTGATTCAAATTTTCCCCAACTTTTCTTTTTTTTTTGTGTTTACGTTCATTCTATAAGTTATATTTACCGCAAGTGTGCATATTTCCTTTCACTTTCAGCTTGCTAATAGATGATTATTCCATCTTATAACGCATGTACGCATCAACTATACACGTGAGGATTTCATCTCTGCGTCAAACAAATATAGTATAAGAAACAGTATTTTTGTCGTCGATACGCTAAAAATAATAAAATTAGTAGTAAGTAACTAATTGTATTATTTTTAGAGTATCGCGTAAAGCATAGTAATGCTTTATACATAATCACTTAAGAAAAGGACAGAAGATAAAATGTTACTTTAGACCTGTCAAGTTAGCGCCTGACGTAAATGGACGTATTTTTGGACGCCATGTTTATAATCGCGTCTAAACTGTCTATGGAATATCTAATTAGACAGGATTGAACTTTAATAATATCTTCTATCCTTTTCTAAACGAAGTAGAAAGAAAAAGATGGACTTAAATTTAGTTTTATAAGTTTGTGAACAAAATAATCGGCGCCATTGTTGCTTTATAAACGGTATACACAGTCAGCTTTACCATACACTGTTATAATATTAGCCTTTGGGACAAAACCCGCCACACATTTCCCACCCACTGCAACTCCTGAAAGCCAGAATCAACAGTAGAGACCGCCAGAAAAACGCCGAGCAATGAAGCTCGACGAGTCCCGCAACGAAATTAATCAGAAAAGAATAGCGGAGGAGTAAGAAAAAAGATATTTTTTTCCACTTCCCTCCATAACAAGCAGGAGACAGAACAGAACTTGGCCAATCGGCACAAAGGGACCTTATTGCAACTGGGAGAAGCCCAGATTGCCAAGCACCACGGAATAAAATTTGATTAAATTAATGGGTCCTAAGTCACCGACATAGCTCTGCGAGTCGCTAAACTTAAGTGGCAGTGGGCAGGGCACATTGCTCGTAGAACCGATGGCCGATGGGGCAGTAAGGTTCTGGAGTGGCGGCCACGCACTGGAAGACGCAGCGTAGGGAGGCCCCCAACAAAGTGGACCGATGACCTGGTAAAGGTCGCGGGAAGCCGATGGATGCGGGCAGCACAAGACCGGTCAACGTGGAAAGCCTTAGGGGAGGCCTTTGTCCAGCAGTGGACATCTATAGGCTGAAGAAGAAGAAGAAGAAGAATGGGTCCTAAGTAGGTATGTGCTGTTACAACGCTGAACGCACGGAAATTGTTTCTAGTTTCTACAATATTAGCCTGTTTAAAATCTTCCAGCCTTCCCTACGTTTTATAATTTGTCAAGACGAATACACAGCCCTAACAAATGACAAAAAGCAGCTCCTTCCAAGTTCCACATCGATTCGTGTCCGATAAGTAATGTAAAGTAAAACATTCCTGGCCGCGACCTCGGGCATCGCTTCGTAGTCGACGCACGCGCCGCCGCGGCATCCGCATAACCTTAGACGACTGCACTGCGCCTGGGTATGTGACTGAATGACCTTACTGGAATGTTGAGAGACGAAAAATATAGACACGTGAGACCCTAGTTCCGTAATTAGTACTCCATCAGATTAGGAGATTTAAGTTGTCATGAAGGATGTATGGCCTATTGAAAATTATTGAGGGTTTTGTCTGCATTGGTAACATATGTCGCCTGTATTTTCCTGAGGAATTAGGTAGAGGTGTGTTATGTACATCCATATTTGGCCAGGTACCTATGTGTAAGTCTCATGGTGTAGGGAGCCAGAGTAGTGTCATTAACCAGGCTAGAGCCAAACTCGGGGCTACTACTGAGAAAGTCTCTGACGGCATAACCCACACCCGACTCGGGAATCGAACTCCTAGCAATAACGCTTGCGACTACTAGACCAACGAAGCAGTTTGCAGTGAAATCTTCGAAATCCGTTTTGAAGGAATACATAAAAGCTGATTACCTGTAGGAACATTATTAATAGCTAAATATATTGATAGCAAATATATTGTTCAATAGGAAGCGTAATATATTTATTTATGATCTCCAACAAAGGATATACCTACACAAATCATGAAAAAAGTAAAAATGGACGACAATATTATCAGGATGGTGTACTCCTTCACTTACAGGAGACCACAGCATGCATAAAAGAAATTTCAACTAAGCAAACAAAATTAAAAGTTTAAAATAGTAATAATAAAATTAAAATAAAACATATTCGGTTACCTAAATACTTAAATTAAACTAAATACGTACATGAACAACATCAAAACCATAATTAAGATCAAAATAAATATCAAAAACTAACAACTAGTTATATCGTTGAGACATTTTTTATGTACATACATACTTAGTTAAGTTATTGGCTGATAACATGCTATGGATCAGATATAATATATGTAGATCATAACAATTAAATGGAATGCATGGATGAGCTGCGTATCAGTTACATAGATAGATATATATTTTCTCGGAGTAGCTTGCATTAAAAATAACTAATGAAATGTAAGACGCTGACGACGTCAGATTAAATAAAAATATTTAATAAGTACATATTTGTTGAAATAAAAAACGAAATTGATACAATTATCCTTTCGAAAAACTCCCGTTTATCGATTTAGTGAATTAGTAATATTATGTTTTATCGAACCAAAGTCACCGACATAGCTCTTCGAGTCGCTAAATTTAAGTGGCAGGGCACATTGCTCGTAGAACCGATGTCCGATGCGGCAGTAAGGTTCTGGAGTGGCGGCCACGTACTGAAAGACGAAGCGTAGGGAAGCGCCCAACAAGGTGGACCGATGACCTGGTGAAGATCGCGGGTGCGTAAGCCGATGCATGCGGGCAGCACAAGATCGGTTACCGTGGAAAGCCTTGGGGGCCTTAGGCCTTTGCCCAGCAGTGGACATCTATAGTCTGAAGAAGAAGAAGATTTTTTATAGAACCTAACAAGTTTGGTCATGTATCAACAAAAGATTTGGAAGTAAGCATGCCATCAATTTTCAGCAGTTTTTTCTGAACACGGTTACTCACTAAGCTACCTCAAACAACATTTTTAGAATTCAAACGCAATTTTTTGTCCAACCGCTGCGTTCGATTGAGAAAAAAAGAAAAAAAAGAGACTTGGACTTGATGAACTGTCTCAAAATAAGAGCAAAATGCTTCTGAGTGGTAACATGATAGGTTTTTTACGAGTCGTTCCGGCCCGTCGGTCGCAGGAGGTCACGACCGCGGTCCGGCAGCGCGGCGACCGCACGGCGACCGCACGACGTGACCGAACGATGGGAACTCTTGCTACGGTGCACCTGATGATCGCTTCCTGGTTGCACAACCAAATCTGAACCTGAGGTTTTAGGCTTCTTTAGGAGAAAAAAAAATACTTTTGAGTTTGAAAAAATTGGATATTTTTACGTTGTGCAGCCAAGTTCTAATCTATACTTAATTATGTATATAAAATCTTTGCTTTGTCCTTATGCAGTGTTTAGAACATAATAATAGCGACTAAGTGAAGGTCAAGCCTAAGTCAAGTTTTAACTTTTTTCACAGCATATTTATGTATGCATAATATGTATAAATATGTTGTTAAAAAAATTATTATAAGAAGTTGTTATATTTATATATACATAAAAAATAATATGTATATATAAATATGCTGTTAAAAAAGTTAAAACTTGACTTAGGCTTACCGACAATCAACAATATAAAATACCAGCGGCCGCCAGCGACTTAGTTCGCGTGGTTTAGTTATGCTCCGCTCCTATTGACCGCAGCGTGATTTTATATAGCCTAAAGCCTTCCTAGATTAATGGGCTATCCTACGCAAAAAGAGTTTTTCAAATCCGACCAGTAGTTCCCGAGATTAGCGCGCACAAACAAACAAACTCTTCAGCTTTATATATTAGTATCCATACTAATATTATAAATGCGAAAGTAACTCTGTATGTCTGTCTGTCGGTCTGTCTGTCTGTCTGTCTGTCTGTCTGTCTGTTACGCTTTCCCGCTTAAACCGATTTTGATGAAATTTGGCACAGACAATCTTTAGACCCTGAGAAAGAACATAGGCTACCTTTTATCCCGGAAAAAATTGATGTTCCCGAGGGAAATCTAAAAAGCGCGATATAACCGAACTCCACGCGGGCGAAGCCGCGGGCGGAAAGCTAGTAGATTATAAATGCGAAATTAACTCTGTCTGTGTGTCTGTCTGTTACGCTTTCCCGCCTAAACCTCTCAACCGATTTTGATGAAATTTGGCACAGACAATCTTTAGATCTTGAGAAAGGACATAGGCTACCTTTAATTTGATATTCCCGAGGGAAATCTAAAAAGCGCGATATAACAGAATTCCACGGGGCCGAAGCCGCGGGCGTAAAACTAGTATATTATATGTCGTGGATCGTCGGTACCATTTCAGTTAAATCATACCATAACGTCGTACCAGCTACTAATAGTACTGCACAACCCAACCTCTCAGTTGAAATGACTTTAGGATCAATAAAGAAACTACAATGAAGGTCAACACTTGTTCATGTTCTTGGGGCATTTGATCCAAGACGTGACACAATTACAATTGGGACGTTTTTGTCCCATGGACTGTTTTTGTTCCGGGATATATTTGAGAGTCCCATAGCAGGTGCGGGTCACGTTCTAGCGTCACGAACAGCTCCGTCACCATCGACAAGTGCCGTCGGATCGCGTTTTTGTCATGTGAAAAGACATTTTTTGTGATATTAGTCGCGGCTACAGGTGGAGGTCGCGACAAGTGCACGAAGTCACGAGCGACGAATCGTTGATATGCGCTGTGACGCCACGTTAGGGTTGTTTCGGATATAATCCATTCATAATTCGAATGTGATCGAAGATTTGAATCGTTTTTTTTTTTTTTTATAGAGGTACGTGATCTTTTATAATTCCGAAAACATTTAAATTAGGAATACTTCTTAATGTTAATTACTATCGTCGTGTATTCTCCTGTTTCTATTTTATTTCAGTTCAGTAGTCCTGAGATGTCCAGTAATATCTATTCTGGTGAATGATGCCTAATTCTGCAGGTTTCATTTCAAAGAAAAAAACATCAACCAAGTTTTTTCCGACTCCGTTTTAATTCGGTCCACCTTTTATATAGAACCAAACAAAAGATAAATGGTCGTTACATTCTTTTTATGAACTCAAGTTTCGTGTGCTCTTTGAACTGGTTTCGATGGAAACTGTGTAAAAAATCATCAGACATACACTACGGACTGATCGCATGTCACGGATCAATGGGCCGTGCTCTATTTCATTTATTACACCTCTAGTTTTGAGATATTTAAAACACTGGCTGGCTTTATTTAAAAATCGAATACGAATTAGATGATGATGCTGTTAATTATGAACATATTTTATGAGAGTATCTGGGTAGTTTCTTGTTACTTCTTCTCCATAAGTACGAAATAGATGCTTTGATTTTGATTGAAGAATATGAAATAGAAAAGAAATATGAATAAGGTTTATTAAATGTCATCATAAAGGAAAAACTTTTAGTTTGTAAGATAAATTACAAAACATAAATTATACCTACAAATAGAGACTTGGTGAGTATATTAATAAGGAAAAAAATTAGAATAATTAATAAATATTAACAACTTAATTAAGAGCTAAACAAAAAGTTAAATAAAGCCATATTAGCTAACGGTTTGCTAAAACTTTTCATCGTAGTTATATGGGGTTTGCAATATAACCGGATCGTTTATTTCATAGATGTTCCCAATATATCCCAAATAATGTTATCCATACTAATATTATAAATGCGAAAGTAACTCTGTCTGTCTGTCTGTTACGCTTTCCCGCTTAAACCTCTCAACCGATTTTGATGAAATTTGGCACAGACAATCTTTAGACCTTGATAAAGAACATAGGCTACCTTTTATCCCGGAAAAATTTGATGTTCCCGAGGGAAATCTAAAAGCGCGATATAACCGAACTCCACGCGGGCGAAGCCGCGAGCGGAAAGCTAGTTATACATATATTTGTAGGTCTTCAAACTATGTGTATATGATGCTTTCACTCATATGATGCGCAGATTAAAGACTATTTTTTACATTTACAAACGCTTATTTTTTATACGCACTAAAGCCTGTACAGCATTGTATACCACAAACTATTTAGTAGCTCTTTACTGTTTCAATGATCATCAATTGGATAATAAAAGTTACAACGTAGTTTATTGCTATATTGTGGAAATATTATTAGGTTTTGCCTTCAAAGTTATTTGTGACTTTTCTGTTTTTTGTTCTATTGAACAAAATGTTTTGTCAATAGTAGATCAATTGATAAACATCTTAGATTTACTTAAAATCTATACTAATATATAAAGCTGAAGAGTTTGTTTGTATGTTTGTTTGTTTGTTCGCGCTAATCTCGGAAACTACTGGGCCTGTAGCCAATGTAACATCGCTTCATAGCGAAGCGAAATCGAATATCAAACCAACCAATAACGAAAGCGATTGATCACGCGACGCTATAAATCACGTAGTCAATCGTTCCCGCCATTGGTTGGTTTGGTATTCGATTTCGCTTCGCTACGCAGCGATGTTACATTGGCTACAGGCCCTGGTCCGATTAGAAACAATCTTTTTGCGTTGGATAGCCCATTAATCCAGGAAGGCTTTAGGCTATATAACATCACGCTGCGACCAATAGGAGCGGAGCATAATTAATTCCACGCAAACGAAGTCGCTGGCGGCTGCTAGTTGTGTAGATACAATTAGATTTGACAACAGTAATGCTAGATTAAGCTGTGGATTAGTAAGCTGGCAAACCATGACCTGTTGCTGGCTGACGACATGCCCAATCCTTAAGGTAAGGGAGCATTAAAGATAAAACATTAACTTCTGGGGTCAACCAAACCACTCAAGATATGAAGTCGTTACATAAATTAAAATATCGACGCAAACTGGTAGCCAAAGTGATACAGTTTTTTGAAAGTTACCGCAGTCAAAACAAGAGCATTTTGAGATTACGAGGCGATAGAGGTCGAGAAAAATCTGAGCGAAAGTAATGTGGACCGAAGTGATTGGCGGAACTCGACCCGGGCGATCGAAGGCCTCATCGAAAACACTCCAAAAATGGATGAGAAATGAACCAGTAAATATTACGTATTTTTGCTCGAAATTACGTCATTCAAGTTTTTATAATATAATAATAACAGTATTTTAAAACCGTGCTCCAATTACCTCCGGTTATTTGTCGTCGATTTTAATTTGCTGGGCTTAGGACACGCTTAGATTGTATGATAAGCCTTGTACGTTGCGCTCGCCTAAATATAGAGCGATTGTTTAACTCGCTGTTTTAAATTGGCCTGTTTGTCATGTAGCTTGATTAGATTTATTAGTGTCACGTGATTTGAGGTTTTAATTAAATGTTACCGTTTTCCTTAAAAGTTCACCAGTTGTTGGCGATAATGATTGTGGCATCACAAGTACATAATAGATTGCTGAGTACAAACGATTAATAACATTTTTCTATTGGATTAAGTGATTAACTTCATTATCAATGCAAACCTATTAACCAAGTTTAACACTAATTTAGTAAGGTCTCACGAAGATTTTAGTGATGCAATGTTTTTAATTATTTTAATTTATTCTTTCTTTACGTCGTCCTTATCTTGTAACTCTAGCATCTTCATCCTCCACTCTATCAATAGCAATATTATTTCTACTAAGTCTCCGCCAACTCGACAAACGTCGCGTGCGCAATAGAAAGTATTTAAAAAAAGAACGCAATTTCATGGGGAGTTGGTTGTAGCCCGCCCAATTCTATTGTCAGGCCGTAATAGCTCGCAATTATCCACACATGGCTCATGGCTCATGTCACCGGCTTCAGACCGCGACAGTTATGTTAGATGGACTAAGAGAATTGGCCCCATCGTTTTGTGAAGGTAATCGTTTGTGTCTTTGCGATTTTGTAAAACTAGAAACCGTGTATTGTTGGTTTCATTGTTGGCTTTAAACTGCGTGAGTTCGTCGAGATGATTTGGAAATGTGTAGATATGGGGTATCTTAATGTTACTTCTGGTTTACTTAAGGCTGTTTACTTATTACGTAGGAAGATTAGAGAGGGGAGGGGGTTCAAAACAAGATTTTTTTTTACGGTGAAATGAGTTTCGATGTTTTTTAAGCAAGATCAAAAGTGAGCAATAAGGCAGCTGGGAGCAACGCATGACGTGCTCCCCGAGGCACAGAGAACCCCTCTCAGAATATTATACCTGTCTTGTATTTTTACGATACAAAATAATAAAGTTGTTAACGGAGAATCTTCTCGTTTTATGTCTTAATCATAAAACCGTCCAAACATTTCAACAACTTTGCTAGAAAATTCGATTACATGGTTTCTACGCAAGATTTGTATGCTGCTTGGAAAATTTAACAGCCGTTATAAAACTAAAGGGTAATGATACTAAATATGTACTAAATTTAAGTGCATAGTCTGTTGATGGTGATAGTTTTACCCATCATGATGAACAACTTTCTAAACAAAGCCTATACGGCAGGATTGACGGATAGAAAGATACTCTTGAAGATTACACTAGGAAAACAATAAAAACGAGTTTATTTATTTATTTATGTTAACACGGCTTCCAAAAGCCAATTACATTAACAATACAAAATTAAATAACACAAATATATAATAAAAATCAAATAATAAAACAAACCAAAACATAAAGAGAAGAAAAAACGGACATAGCAGAGTAACAATATAAAGAAAAATAAAATAAAACTAATATAAAAAAAAATGAAATAAAAACCATAATAAACGAACTAATTAAATTTTGTTTTGGCAAAAGCTAAGCAAGCGCGCATTAAAATTTTGAATTCATCTGAGAATATATCACAGTTCGGGTTAGCTTCCATGAGGCTAATCAGTGCGGGAAGAACGCGAGGAATAGGGGATGACGCACGGGCCACCGTACGACATGTAGGCACAGCTAGCAGGCGGTGTCTGCGGCTGCGGTGACAGTTACCAGGAACGTGAAGACGAATCAGGTCATTGAGGGGATCACTGGCATCTGTTGTCCCTCTACATACCTTTAGCATAACTTTCATTTGGTCATGGTGCTCTCCTAGTTTTATACCTGATGGTCAACATTATAACGACCATAACATATTTAATAATAATATCTAAGTAGCGGTACTTCTGGATACGGCTCGCATTGTCAGAAGGTTCCTCTCTCTGGAGCCCTGATCGCCGATAGCTTGGACCCTGATCCAGATACCGGTGGGCTACTATTTTTTTTTAATTAAAAATGTAAATATGGTTAAAGAGAGGAAATAATAATATCTAATAATAAAATAAAATAAAATAAATTTATTGACACAGAAAACCTCAATTCCAAATAAATACATTTCATAGAGGCATATTAAATTTGGAAAAATAAAAGGCTGTACAAACAGTAAAAATTTAGACACTCTAGTTTAGGAGGACCCTGCCTCCTAAATTAGGGATCCTTCTACTGCCGAAACTAAACGTACCCTGATATGACTTTAAAAAAGGGTCATTATGGGTTGAATGACTACGAAGATGTTGCTTGGATTTCAAGACACGCACGGCCGACGGTACCCTAATTGCATAATTTTCCTATATATTTAATCCATTACTCCATATGTTTGAAAAATGTGTCTGCTCTACAAAGTAAATAACGCAGTGAATGTTGTTGAACTGTCAAAGTGAAACCCATTGCTACTGATGGTGTCTTACGCAATTACTTTGTAGATTTCAGTTCAAATTAACTTCAAGGTGGAATCATACTTACGCGAACGGATTTAGTATGATTAATTATATCATAAACTAGTTCCTGTCCGCGACTTAGTACGTACAAAATTTCTTGTTTCCCCGACCCACCCCGTAGCATCGCATCATCTGCCCGCGCTGTTAATTCTTTTTTCCTGATTTCTTTTCTTTGCTTGGCTGATAAGTTTGGCTAATGTTTTGAGCTAAAGTATCCGATAGGTAGATATGTAGATAAACAAACTCTTTATTTATTACTAGCTTTCCGACCGCGGCTTCGCCCGTGTGGAGTTCGGTTATATCGCGCTTTTTGATTTCCCTCGGGAACATCAAACTTTCCGGGATAAAAAGTACCCTATTATTTAATCCGGACTTCTAACTTTAGGTCTGCAAAATTTCAAAGCAATCGGTAGTTACGGCGTGAAAGCGGAACAAACGAACAAACAAACAGACAAACAAACTCACTTTCCCATTTATAATATTAGTAAGGATTAGTGTTATTATCATTACTTATGACTAACACTTCCGCTCCTTTCATAAAATAAGTTACGAAATAAAATATAAGCGTGACCCTTAGTCAATGTAGCTCATCAACAAAATTTAAAAGCGTGACATTCGTCCAAAACTCCAATTCAGTTACTTTAAGAATGTCCTTATTGCGATAATGCTCTATATAGTCGGTCGTTTACCTAGCAGGTCAGATCGAGGTCGCCATGTCACCGACGCAAGCGCAACTGACCAGAATGCCTAAGCAACTTTTGCTTGCATTGCACAAAACTGCGTACGGTCATTGAACTAAGCGTAGTTTCTCTTATACTGTCTTCATTTATATAGGCTTTTAGATTGTCTTCGCATTGTTGAATTCGTCACGATATTTGGCAAGTTGATGTGTGATCGAGATTACTAATATTGCTGTTTTGTACGTCAGTGAAAGCTTTGGCCAAAGCTGCTCCAGTGGTGGCCAAGTGGTAACAGTGCTTACAATTTGGGAAGTCATGGGTTCGAAACCAGGAAGGCGCCTTAGTTTTTGTAAGTAATTATCACCACTATTCTTAGGGTTATATTGGTACCTATCATGAATTTCCTAATACCAAAAATTCGAAGACAAGTGATATTTACCAACCCGCGCCGAGTCCTTACGGTGGACTATATAGCCCAGTTTCTTTCAAAGAGAAAAGACACGCGTGTTTTTTTTTATGGCATCTTGTAGTTAACCTGCAGAGGCTGGGACTACTTAACCGGACTATCCTGTGGATGTCTTAAATACAATTAAAGCCTCCAGCCAGGAAGACATGTGTGACAGCAATCGAAATATTAAAAAGGGTGTACCTGACATCGACGCACAAACGAGTACCATGGATCCAGTACATGGTTCTGAACCCCCCAGTGGTGGAATTTTTAGCCGGCTTTTTTCGCGGAGTTTTTTCACTTAAGACCGATCATAATTGCTATACTTTTATAACCCAATAAGGTTTTAAAGTAAATATTAATTAATTCGCTAATTACATAAAAAAGCGAATTGAAAACAAAACTCGAAAAACTATCTTATCAGCTGATTTAATAGAGTTCACATCAGAGATCAACGTCATACCTACAAACCCGCACGGCGGCATGCTTGCAACGTTCAAAGGCCGAGCCGACAGTTTTTTTTAAACACTGTGAATTCTATAACCGTTCATTAACGACATAAATAACTATCATAATTTTATTAGTGGCATGCGGTCTAGCCTTTTCGCGAAGTTTGCGTTACGATGTCAGATACACCCTGTATGAGTCACATTTGATGATGATTTACATGAGAAACGGCTACTGAAAATATCGCGAAGACCCTGGTGGGATGAACCCCACTAAAATATAACAGAATTTATGATTTTATTAAGTGTCATTTATATATTTTTTACAGAACCAATTAGTAAAATCAGAGGTCAGTTATTCAAATTAAACATTTGAATTAAAAGAACATTTCATTAAAAGTACTGATTCTCAGTACTTTTTGGACCTCAATATTACATAAGAAAGTTCCCCAAAACGCCCGCCCTTCATAAATGTCTTCGTAAATCTGCAAGTAAATAATAGGTACATAGGACTCATAAGTAAATATACCTATGTATTATTTACTTATGAGTCAGACTATGTTTTTAGATATCCGTTAATAAACTTTGTATATAAGGCATTTTATACCAATTTTTATGAAGTTCATGACATTAACGGCTTTGTACCAAACTTTTTATGGCAAATTTATAGGTTTTAAAATAAATTTAGTAGTCAAAACAACCTTCATATTTTAAGGGGTTTTATAAAAGAAATAATGAAGTTATTCAATTTCGTTTAGATTTTATACCCCATTATATTTACGACGATCTTATTTTGCCTAAATAAAATTTTACAAAACGTTGAATGACTGTAATATAAAGTTTTTCTTGGAAAAATATAGACATTTTTTATGGAAACTATTTGATTACATCAGCTAGAATTCAAATAATAACAATGAAAAGTTTTATGAAATAGGCACATAATGTAGCTTTTTATCATAACATCGCACCTCTATTCCCTTAATGTACCGAAGTGTACCTACTCATATTTATTTACATAAATAACCATTTTTATTTATAAAAACAGGCAGTTCAATTATATTGGCATTTCTACATTTTTTCTTTAAATAATCTTTATCTGCATTCGGTGGTGCAGCGTGCAGGCAGTCGTGGTGGCCTAGTGGTTAAAACCTGGTGTTTTACCCCCTGTTTAACCTTTCAAGTATGAGTGCGCGGGTTCGATTCCAGGCTAGGCAAGTACAAATGTAACTTTTCTAAAGTTATATGTACTTTCTAAGTATATCTTGGACACCAATGACTGAAGGTGAAGGAAAACATCTTGAGAAAACCTGGACTTTAAGTCTGAAATCGCCAACCCGCATTGAGCAAGCGTGGTGATTACGCTCAATCCTTCTCTGTATGAGAGAAGACCTGTGCCCAGCAGTGGGACGATAAAAAGCTTGATGATGATGATGATGATGATGATGATGGTGCAGTAGTTGGCCAGGTAAGCTACGATGATGAACATCTAAAATAATTTATTTCGTTATTCAAGATTAGACGTACCTAACAACGGTTTCCATGGATATGGAAACCAGGTGAAACAAATATCACAAATCCAATTACGCAAATTTTAACATCTTTCAATTAGGCACTCCTGTAAAGGCCGCCGCATTCCGCCCAACAACAATAAACTTTAATTTAGTCACAGTGCAATTTAATTTTCGTTCACGAAGTAAATGAGACAGCAGTTCGTCGCTTAAGGACGCCGGGTGTCAGCGGTGTCGGATACGAAGTCGTTAACGCGAACAAACTCAACTAGATCGAACTAGATTGAACCGGATTGCAGCGGATTGACTGTTAGGTTATTTATGAGGGCATCGTGCGACAATGGGTCTAATTGACGTTTAATCGCGATTGGTCGGTAACGAAGCGACTAGTCGTGTCACCTGGATGCGGACGTGGACATGGAGTGCGTTGCACCAGTTGCAGCTCTTGATTACGGCGTGATAGCAATTCAAGATTTGAAATGGCAATACAATGAGAGTAAAAGATGTTGAAACTTTTAACACTTATTTTTACGTTTCTTATATCTCTCGACATGTACAAAATAATCTATCTGTATTAATATATAAAGCTGAAGAGTTTGTTTGTATCTTTGTTTGTTCGCGCTAATCTCGGGAACTACTGGTACGATTTGAAAAATTCTTTTTGCTTTGGATAGCCCATTAATCCAGGAAGGCTTAAGGCTTTATATAACATCACGCTGCGACCAATCGGAGCGGAGCATAACTAACTCCACGCGGACGAAGTCTCTGGCGGTCGCTAGTATTTACATAATAGGCTTCGTTAAGCTATATGTCAATATTTAAAACCTTAGAATATCTAAGTTTTACTTATTTGAACTTTGAAGCAAAGTTATGATAAAAATTACTAATGTGTATCTACCATAAAGAATTTTTAACAGATTATTAATAAAAGACGTTCAAAATCTAAATGTTGGACAATTAGGTGTTTTTAACAGATTCAGACTATGATTAATCGTAAACGTTATTAAAATTACCGGAATTGCCCCTCTGACTGTGGACGTCCTTGACACTTTTTTTTAACCGACTTCAAAAAAAGGAGGTTAGGCATAAATTCGACCCGTTTATTTAAGCCAAATTTCAAGTGTATGTATGTTTTTATGTTTGTACGCGCATATATCCGGAACTACAAGTCCGATTTAAGTATTTTTTTTTTGTTGTCCTATGTATTGTTCAACTTAGGGAATACTATAAGTTTCATCAATATCGGTTCAGTATTTTTTGAGATAGAGATTTTTTTCGTATTGATGAGAACTTATTCTAACATGGGTTATGGCTGCAACTATTGTTATGAGGTGAAAAATTTAATTTTCGAATTTCAACTAAGACACTGAAAAGCATGAAATAAAAACTTTTTACAGAGAAATAGAAATCGACTTCAAAAAACACTCAAAGGAAAAATATATTTTACTCTTGCCATGGCTCTAGAAGTCGGTGGCGAGCTAAACAATAGAAACCTCGAGACTCGAGACGAAAAGTTTTTTTAATAAACATGTCAACAGCTCATCCAACAAATATGACCTCAATACTAACACCTAGTGTCACATTCCAAGATTATTATCATACACACGTTTAATCGATTCATCATTTATTAAGTTTTTATGATCGTTTAATTTGAATCGATTATTATCAACGCGCTAATAATATGTTTGGCAACGATATATACTTCGTATTGCTAATGAATTTGTTTAAAACTTAATTTGCTTGGCGGAAACCATTACATGCAGGACACATAAAATTGGTTTTATTGCATGTTTGACATCTGTACGTATCGAAACAAAACAAGTTTCTTAGATAATAATTATAATGCGTGAAACTATCGAGATGCCGATTCTTGTGTATAACCCGCGCAGATAAAGAAAAGATCTGTAAATGGCGTCCGCTCGCATACGTTCTCACTCACTTTATATCGCTGTCTATACTCACACAGTGAAGTAAGCGCTGCAAAAAAAAAATAAACGATCAGAAATTCGCTTTCCAAGCTACTTTGATGCACTCCGAGTTATTGGTAATTTCGTTCCGCTAAAGTCTCTGTTATTTTGTTGTTTTTGTTGAATTTGAACAATCAAACTCAACAAAAACAACAATAAAAATAAACACAACAACAAACAAGTAAAATGTAAACTTTACGATATAAATAACAATATTTACAACGTAAATTTGACATTTTACTATCTTAGTATTTGGTTTGTGATTGAACAATGGCATGTTTTGTCAACCGTACCATAAGTATCTGCCGCCATTTACAGATCTTTTCTTTATCTGCGCGAGTTATGATTTTGAAAGATAAAAATACGTCACACTGTGTAAGAAAGGTTGAAGGTGGAAGACCGCCAAGGACGACCCAGGAATAGGCGACATGACGTAGACGCCTAGGTACCGCATTCGTTGGACGAGTTGGTCCTGAAAAACGATGCTCGTAAAGCTCATAAAGATGCTTGGGGAGGTATTTATTTACTCATTTATACTTTTCGCACAAAGGTATGTACAAAGAGGAATTAATTTCTCGGTGGTAGGCCATAACATCGGCTGCCGGCGGAAGTTACCACCCACCAGTCAAAGTCTTGCCGCCAAGCGATTCGTCGTGTTCCGGCATGATGTCTGGTGAAGCCGTACGGAGGACGGGTCTGAGCAGTTGTGTTGCGATGTGTGGCGGGTACGATGCGCCAAATGTTGTTGTCTCGGGAATTTGGTCGTGGAGAGTCTCCAGATCAATCTCCCTCTAGCGCAGCATCGTTTGGTCGTGTTGGTCTTGGGTTTAACATTGCATCACCTCGTTCAACTGCCGTCATCCTTCCTATTCCTAAGTTTTTTAAGTGAATAGGCTTAATAAACTAGTGCGCTTTACACTCAACGATTGCATCACTGCTTACCATCAGGCGGGATTGCAGTCAAGCAGTAGTTTATAATTATTAAAAATAATAATGCCTTAGGTATTTACCAGTCAAACATGGGTGGTAAAAAGATTAGATGGCAGGAGCTTTGGTCTTTACTTGACGAGACAGTGTAGGCTAACAAAAAAAGATTATTAGTGAAAACATTGCAACTGAAAATCCACTACGATGGCGACGCGAAATTTTACACTTTCAATAGGTACTTTGGATGTTGACAATGCGGAAAAAACGGAATGAATAATGAGACGGAACTTCATCTTACACACATCTAGTTACAATTTTAATGATAAAGATAGGTACGTAATTTCAATAAACCAAGTCTTCTAAAATAACGGCGGTACTTACTTTGCCAGCGCCGGTGTTTCCGTCTGATTACAATTTAAGTGTCTTCAAGGCTAGAGTGAATAGGCTCTTAATAAACTAGTGCGCTTTACCATCATCGATTGCATAGCGCTAACCATCAGGCGGAATTGTGGTCAAGCGCTAGCTATTAATATGTAAAAAAAATATATATACATATACTATATATATGTTGACGGCGCGTTGTGTTTCGCGCGCGCCTCAAAGAGATGTCAGCACATCGTGACGGGGTGCACGAAGACCGATGCTTCCTGGGTCAGGGTTGCGGGTTGTTTAAAAAAGAAACCGTGGCCCTGGCCTACAGGCTAGTGAAGGAACACGGGTGGGTTTTAAGTCAGCAAAAGTCTGACACGCCCTTTCGCACCGCCCAGAGTGGAAGAGGTAATTTGATGATTTACCATCCAAAAAAAGATCCCTGTGCTATTGCTGGGCTTCTGATCACATTTCACTGTTGTTTTTATATTAACAGCTTTCGATGGCTTCTTGGGGATTATAAATTGATGCGGTGAATAATTCTCGTATTAAGTATATGACAAGATGTATAAGACCTATGGCCTTTAACCTATGTTCAATAGATTCTATAATTACGGCCTATTACCATGTTTGATACTTAATCTTGCGTGATACTCTGAGTAAACATGAGTGTGATATTTCAAATCTTAGTAACTTTTCTTGTGATCGTTTGCTATTATATAACGTTTAGACATGCATGTAATATAAGGAAATATTCTTTCTTCCTTAATCCTCTTGATTGGACTTCATATCGACGCCTGAAAGGCAATCATATCTAAGCGACAAAAATTCGTAAATTGAGTTATATACACCATTCGAACCGGCAGATTTTTCTGCGTCGTTTGGTGTATACAGTATGTTAAATAACAGAGGGCGTTCCCTTAAACTCGTTAATATATATCATTAATAGATTAAAATAAAAATATCAGCATAGAAAAATAAGCATAAAAAAATCCGAATAAAAAAAAATTCTAATTGGAAATAAATTTGAAACCTCCTGTTTTAAATCAAAATAGTAGTCGTCATGTATAAATAAATTGCGACGTTGCCGTCTTTCATGTTCGCGTGTACAGTGTGTTTCTTTTACATGTCAATTTAAAATTTTTATTGAATATTTTCATATTGGAAAAATTTTAAAACATTTTGTTTTCGAATGGAAATATTTTTTTTAGCATGTATGTATGCTATACTATTTCGGGTTAACGGGAACGCCCTCTGTTAGTTAACATACTGTATAACTCAATTTACGAATTTTTGTCGCTTAGATATGATTGCCTTTCAAGCGTCGTGAGTGTCAGTTGTCAGAGTTCATATATTCCTACCAGATTTCCTCTTTCGAACTTAAATAATAGTAAGGGTATGAGGAAATGAACCAATGGTTAAGTGGATATTTTATTTTTGTAGTTACTAGTGCTTGACCGCAATCCCGCCAGCTGGTAGGCAGTGATGCAATCGTTGATGGTAAAGCGCGCTAGTTTATTAAGAGCCTATTCACTCTAGCCTTGAAGACACTCAAATTGTAGTCCGATGGAAATCAGGTATTAATCAAATCGCGCTCAAACTAGTGACAGTGATCCAAGTCGGTGTAGTGCCACCAGACAGAGATCAGCCGGGTAAATGAGTAACATACTATCAGTAGCAATGGGTTTCATTTTGACAGTTCAACAACATTCATTGCGTTATTTACGTTGTCGAGCAGACTCATCTTTTGAACATATGGAGTAATAGATTAGCAATATGCTTCAAAACGATTCTAATTGACAGTAGTAATGTGTTAAACAATTACGGTGCAATTTAAGTCCAATTCCCGCAGTTTAAATCGTCCAGAATCTAGTTTTAGTCTCATTTCGGTGACCAACAAATTTCAGAAACTTGTCAAAATGTAGGGAAATTTGAAGTAATATTTGACAGATTGAGACTGATATCAGATTGTCAACAATCTTAGAATTACGAGGATTGTCCCTTTGATAAACCAAAATGATATAAGTGTGGACACAGTTACAGACTTGTGTTACATACATACATTCATTCATTTCAGCCGAAAGACTTCCACTGTTGGACATAGGCCTCCCCCAAGGTTCTCCACGGCGACCGGTCCTGCGCCTCCCGCATCCAGCGGTTTCCCGCGTCCCCTTCACCAGGTCGTCGGTCCACCATGTCGGGGGCCTAACCACGATACGTCTTCCGGTACGTGGTCGCCACTCGAGAACCCGTCGGCCCCATCGGGCATCGGTCCTACGGCCAATGTGTCCAGCCCACTGCCACATATATACCTAATCAGCCTATAATCTTCTCACTGTTGAGAACAAGCCTCATCTCAGTGTGAGAGAGTGGGCCGTAATCCACTACGCTGGCTCAGTGAGGGTTGATAGATGTCACATGTCTTTGAAGTTTTTGCCCCTAGGACATGCCGGTTTCCTCACGAGGTTTTCCTTCACCGTTTTGCGAGCAGTGGTAATGAAATAATTTATACAAAGTGAAGCGCTTGGTGGGTTTCGAATCTACGACACGTAAGACGCGGCCGATGCCACTTGGCCACCGCTGTATAGCACCAATTACTTAATTGGAAAACGAGCACCAAACCCAACAACAAAAGTGCAGCCAGCTGTCCCTTCAATTCTAAACCTACAATTCGACATCAGCAACATTTATCTTTTCGCATAATGTGCGCTTACGCAGAGAAAACGTAACATTCCACAAGCGGTGTGCGCGTGCGCTGCTTAACAAACAGAACGAATATTATATGGTGACCTTAACGGATATTGGACTTGGTGCGTGTCACCGGTGAAAGGGCAGTCACCTGGTGTTGATTGACTTGTCACCGATGTTAGCTACTTCATTATAATATTATTTTGTCTGTAGTAGGTAGGATACTGGTTTGAAACAGGAAAAAGGCTTTGTGATTATAATAATTTACATACGGACAAATCACACAGATTGAGCTAGCCCCAAAGTAAGTTCGAGACTTGTGTTATGGTTTACTAACTCAACGATACTATATTTATAATAGATACATACATAGATAAACATCCAAGACCCAGGCCAATCAGGAAAAGATCGTTTTCCATCATGACCTGGCCGGGGATCGAACCCGGGGCCTCCACGTCGCAGGCAGGCGTGTTGACCGCTGCGCCACGGATGACGACAAATATAGACATAGAACGTTATTTTTTCTTTGTACGAAACCTGAATATAATTTGTTCAGAATAAGCAACTAAATTATTTTTATACCATGTTATATTTTTTCCCCAAATACATTTAGAAATTGTTGCAGTGTGGTTCTCGAGCGCACAACACAGTTGACCGTACATAGATGCAGCCCAAAAATATGTAACAAAACTTCTTAATCACGTTGTTAACACCACTACGATCCGGACGAAGCGTTTCGCCTCCTCATTTATAGCGCGTACATCGAGGGACTGGAACAATTTGCCAGCGGCGGTGTTTCCGTCGGACTACAATTTGAGTGTCTTCAAGGCTAGAGTGAATAGGCTCTTAATAAACTAGTGCGCTTTACCATCAACGATTGCGTCACTGCTTACCATCAGGCAGGATTGCGGTCAAGCGCTAGTTTATAATACATACATAAAAACAAAAATGATAACAAAGAAATTGACGTATAACATCACGCTGTGACCAATAGGAGCGGCATATAAAAAACCGCGCGGCACAGCTAGTAACTAATAAAGTTCGTCAGCCTATAGGTTTTAAAAGGATATCTCTACAAGTAGCGGCTTGAACGCTGACAGTGTAGGCTACACTATAATCATGGATCCGCCTACAAAGTGCTGATAATGGAACTACCGCCAGGACCGATCGCATTAGTGAAATACCGTTTATATCAGAGAAAATGAGCTGCTGCACAAATGCTATTTTCTTAGGGTTCTCACTTGATATAAAATAGGTAAAAAACTTAAGGTGTTTTTATTGGTGTATGACCAAAAATTCTACTTATGGTCGCCATCTTGTTTTTTTTTTTCAAAACAATTCCAAAAAAAATATCAAACTAAAAAGTTAAATATAATTTTTAAAAAAAGCGTGAGGCGCTTTGTGCCATAATTTTTGTATATTAAGCGCCTCGCGCTTTTTTTTAAAAATATTTTTAACTTTTTAGTTCGATATTCTTAAAAAAAAAACGATCGAACGTATTGAAAACGGTGGGACATTTTATAGTAATGAGCCGCTCTCTCGTAGTCTAAAGAGTTAGAGACGGTCAAACAAACAAACAAACAAGCAAGCAAGCAAACATACAAGTGAACCTAATAAAAAGCATGTAAAAAGGTTTGCTAACAACGCCTCTCTGGCATACGAAAGATGATTTTTTTTTCTTTGCCACGTGGATGCTTTGATATATTGCCAAGGAATACGTCTGTTGTAAAACATACTTTACCTATTCTTTAGATTGTACTTGTATTGAAACCTTTTAGTGATTGTAGAAAAAAAAACTTACAACAGAAAAGTTTTATTGTGTTTTTTTCAGCAAACCAGAGTCTGAATTTATGCCAGGTTGATGGCAATGGTCTGGTGGTATCGGATCCAACTTACAAGTTGCAGTGTGGCTACCATGAGTTTTCATTACGAGACTCGATCGTCGATATCGTGTAAGAACTCTCAACCAATGAGAGCGCCAAACGCGGTCGATATCGACGATCGGGTCTCGTAATGAAAACTCATGTTAGCTACACAGGTCGTAGGTTAGTAGCCCGTCAGGCGCTTCACTTTGTTTAAATTACTTCATCACCACTGCTCTCGAAACGGTGAAGGAAGTTATCGAGAGGAAACCGACATGCCCTGAAGGCAAAACTTCGAAGAGGTGACACGCGGGCCCAGTACCAACCCAAAATAGGCGTGGTAGATGACGATCCACTCCGTCTCACCGAGGGGAGGCCTGCGTCCCAAGAGTAATACTTTCGCCTCCTATTATATGGGATGTAGACTCGGTGGTAGGCCATAACATCGCCTGCCGGCAGGAGTTACCACCCACCAGACAAAGTCTTGCCGCCAAGTGATTCGTCGTGTTCCGGCATGATGTCTGGTGAAGCCGTACGAAAGATGGGTCTGAGCAGTTGTGTTGCGATGTGTGCCGAGTATGATGCGCCAAATGTTGTTGTGTTTGGTCGTGGAAAATCTCCAGATCAATCTCCCTGTGGCACAGCATCGTTGGTCGTGTTGTTGAGTTTAACATTGCATCACCTCGCTCAACTGCCGTCTTCCTTCCAATTCACTAAGTTTTTTAGTGAATAAGCTAAATGAACTAGCGTGCTTTACCATCAACGATTGCATCACTGCTTACCATCAGGCGGGATTGCGGTCAAGCACTAATTAATAATTTAAAAAAAAACACATGTGGCATTGGCCTATCCCTTTGGGGATTACAGGCCTGAGTTCATGTAAAGTAGAACCCGTAATCCTATTTAAAAAACTCATCACAATTTCATTATCTCTATCAATCCTGTTCTGATGTTTAGTGAAAATATACTACTTATTTACTAGCATAAAATCTTTAGTACCACTAAAAATTAACCGATCACTTATCACCAGCAATTCTGTGAATCTTGCTTAGATAAAACCTTGATTAAGTTTTAGTACAAGTGATAAATTACTTAATGGGTAACGAATTGAAATTAGATTGATTCTTAGTCGGACTGCTGAAATGGATTCATGGGTAATAGGACCACCTGCTTCTAATTGTTCACAGCTCATAACTTGAGATAGTAAAGGAGAAAGACGGCTTTAAGTAAGTACGGGTTTTATGTCGCATGAGCGCGATTTTGCTGCAGCGATTTTTTTACGCGCACTGGATTTTCAACGGACTGCTTAGTGCTGAGAGTTGAAAATCCAACAGCGGGCCAGATTTCCTTATTCTTAAACTAAAGTAATTTTAAACTTAGTACATCCACTTATTTCTTATGCACGCGGCACGCGGTCGCATCGCTATTCGCTCAGAATTATACCGCCAAAAATAATGTTGTCACTTTTTAAAAATTACCAAATTTTGGGGAAGTTGGAATTAATTCGCGGAAAAAAAAAGATTATTTCAAAATTCACTAGTATTGTTACTATAATGATTATGTAAAATTTCATATGTTATTTGGTCATGAATTTACCTAACCTTTACTATCCTTACGGGTCGGACAGGGTTTTCTTAACATCTTTATATATATAATTCTGCTGTACGTGTGTATGTCATTGAACTCCTCCTAAACGGCTTGACCGATTTAAATGGTTTTTTTCTGTATGCGTTTGAGTGGCGCCCTGGATGGTTTAGATTCACAAATCAGCCCGGCAGATGGCGCTGATTGCTTGAAAAAGCACGTGATCTCGGAAACGGCCCTAACGATTTCGCTAAAATTTGATATGTGGGGGTTTTCGGGTACGGGAAATCAATCTAGCTCAGTCTTATGCCTGTGGAAGCGCATGTTTTCGAGTTTTCCCTTTCGCAATATTTCACGCATAATATGGGCGCTAATTTCGCAAGGCTTGACATTGGCGCTGCGGCGTAGTCAATAGTGGTATGGTTCTACTTGTGGTGCCTGGTGTTCCCGGGTTCAAACCCAGGCAGACTCAACTATTTTTTTTTGTTTGTTTTTAGACAAGTTTATAGTTTTTTTTAGTTTTTGGAGTCACTTAAAAAGAAAGTTGTACATAAGAACTGAAAGGGGGAAAAAAAATAAAATAAATAGATATTTTATTTCTTTTTTATTTAACTAAAATTGTACTTAAGAACTGAAAGAGAAAAAAATAATAATAGAAATAATAAATATTTTAAATTTTTTATTTAACTTCAAGAGAGAGCTTCAAGAGCTCTAGGGGTAGAGAGAGGTGTGATATCTTTGTTACAAAATGTAGATGACAATGCTTTCCGTGGGTATATTCCTTAATCTGCCGTACGTGTGTACGCCACTGAAGTCCTCCTAAAGCGCTGGTCCGATTTGAATGAATTTTTATGCGTTTATGTGGCGCCCTGGATTGTTTAGATTCACAAATCAGTCCGGCAGATGGCGCTGCAGTCGGTGTCTAGGTTATTAATTTATCCTAAACGGCTGAACTGATTTAAATGAATTTTTGTTTTTACATTCAAGTGGGGGCCTGAAAAATTAACATTCACAAATCAGCCCTGCAGATGGAGCTGCAGCTGTTAACTAGGTTATTTATCTATACCTACTGCACCTAAACGGCTGGACTGATTTGAATGAGTTTATTTTTTGTTTGCGTTTGGGTGACGCCCTGGATGGTTTAGATTCACAAATCAGCCCGGCAGATGGCGCTGCAGTCGGTGTCTAGGTTATTTATCCTAAACGGCTGAACTGATTTGAATAAATATTTGTTATATATTCAAGTGGGGATCTGGAAAATTTACATTTCCAAATCAGCCCGTCAGATGGCGGTGCAGTCGGTATCTAGGTTATTTATCTATACCTACGTTTTTTTTTTTTTGGGACAAAACCCGCCACACTGTTCCCAACCCACCGCAACTCCTGAAAGCCAGAATCAACAGTGGAGACCGCCAGAAAAACGCCGAGCAATGAAGCTCGACGAGTCCTGGAGAAACGATTCAACTGTCTTGGGTCCCGCAACGAAATCTATACCTACTGCAACTAAACGGCTGGACTGATTTGAATGATTTCTTTTCGTTTGCGTTTGGGTGATGCCCGGGATGGTTTAGATTCACAAATCAGCCCGGCAGATGGCACTGCAGTCGGTATCTATGTTATTTATCCCTTACGGCTGGATCGATTTGAATGAATTTTTGTATATTATGCATTTAAGTGGGGGCCTGGAAAATTTACATCCACAAAAAAACAATTCGGCAGATGGAGCTGTAGTCGGTATTTAGGTTATTTATCTATTTTTGTTCTCAATATTGATACAATTTAATTTTTTTATTATACCTAGACTATATTAATCACTCTGGCAACATATAGTAATTAATCAAACATCACAGGCGAACCCGGATTGCTGATGATGTCTTGACTTGGCTCGCCGAACTTGACGGCGTGGCGAGAGGCCTCGGTGACTCGGACAAGTCTGGCTGAACCAGAATATTGCCGATGTTGCACTCCTGACTTTTTTCTACCTCATTCAAATCGTTTAGTTCTTCGGCAGTTAAATTAAGCTCTGAAAATGTTATTCCCTCAAAAGATGATGGTGACATTGTTGAGATGTATTTCCGTTTTAACAAGTAGTTGCTTCACTCGATTTTTTTGTTCCCTACTAATTTGTATTATTCGGCTCAAATTGTGACCGCATTTGCTGCAAAACTTGAAGGTGTCAGCGGTTATTGTAAAACATTCGTCGCATCTTAACAAGTGTTTTTGTGCAAATATTGATTGTAACGAATTGTTTTCGAAAAATTGATGTTATTTCAAAATGAAGAATAATAATAATATTATTGATCTTTCCTTTCATACTTTTTAATACCCTAATCGCTTGAAATATCATATGCAGGACAACGTCTGCCGGGTCCGCTAGTATTGTATAAATTATAAACTTTCGCTCGACTGCCTGATGGTAAGCAGTGATGCGATCGTTGGTGGTAAAACGCGCTAGTTTATTAAGAGCCTATTCACTCTTGCCTTTAAGACACTCATATTGTAGTGTAACACACGCCGCTAGCAAATTGTTCTAGTCCCTCGATGTACGCGATATAAAAGAGGAAGCGAAACGCTTCGTCCGGATCGGTAACAACGTAAAGGGTGAACTCGCCGTACGACGGGTCGTCTGATGGTGGAACGGAGATGAGGGAATGAAATCATGCAATTCCCTTACACACTTACCAGAATGCATCCTATAGAAGCCTCAATATTTTATTCAATATCGTTACATATCTTCCAATTTTTTGCCGATTTTCTGGCATTTTTTTTAACTATTAACTGCCTCCCTAATTGCGGAACAATTTTCAATCAAAACCTCTTAATTAGTTGATTTTGATTGATAATGTGTTTCAAGTAATATTGGAAAAATTACTTAATTTTCTTAATATTGATATGTATTACTAATCCACTGCTGCATATGTTGACAAAACATGTTTGCTCAACAACGTAGAAAACACAATGAATGTTGTTGAACTGCCGAAATGAAAGCCATTCCATTTGAAAGTGTGTTACGTACGCATTACCACGCGGCGAGTAACGTTATTTATTAGTTTTAGTACAGAAAAAAATAATAAGACAGCCTCTGTAGCAAACGCGGCCGCTGCGCAAAGAGGCGCGGGTGCGATCCCCGCGCAGTGTAACTATTGGTATGCATGAATATGAATATTTGCACTGGTCTGGTTGTGCCTCGGAAAATCGAAAAATGTAATGGCAGTCATTACGGGTTGTTGGAACCCTCAAAAGTCCAACAATTGGTGTAACTACAATGCTTCGATATCGCCTTCGGGTTGTGGAGGTCAGGCGACAGTCGCTTCACGGAAAATATCGAAGTTTAGCCAAAATCAGCAGTTAGACAGGTAAAGCGGAACCCAGACTCCAAAGCTGAAAAAGCTTCAGATGAGACTGTGATTAACGCTGAGATGATGATGAGTATAAAATAAAACAATATTACTACTTATTTTGAGTCCAAAACATTGCTCAAGATAGAATTAATTGGCGGAAAATCAATGTCATTCACAGTTCACATACGGAGGTGACGTGAGGCAACTACATAAATAAAATGAAAACTAATTAATGTTTTTTTTTTGTTTCAAGTCGCGGTGTAGGTTAAAGCAGGGTTATTTATTTTTAAAAGGTCAACGTATATTATAAATGTAATGTCATTGATTTACAAATAAAGATTAAAATTTTTTGGTAGCGCAAATTATATCCGTTTCATGACCAGTATTGTCTTTTCTTCTCCCTTCAACTGTGCAACGGTTAAAAAGACCGCTTTTAGCGATAAAATCGCCCATTGTGTCACCCTTTAAAAAATGTTTATTTATATCGGTAATTTTTATGGTGTATCTATATAATAAAGAGTATTATATCATAAACTGTACCATTAGTTATCTACCTACTATTAATAACCTCGAGAAGATTTTTTAAATAAACGCTATGTTATTGACTAACGATTTTTTTTATCTATCTGTATATTATAAAGGTGACTAGTTTGTTTGTTTGTTTGAACGCGCTAATCTCAGAAATTACTGGCCCAATTTGAAAATTCTTTTTACATTGGATAGCCCAATAATCCAGGAAGGCTTTAGGCTATATAACATTGCGCTGCGACCAATAGGAGCCGAGCATAACTAACTCCAAGAGAACTAAGTCACAGCCGGCCGCTAGTTATGACATAAACCTAGGCATTCAAAATAGCTTCTTTTAAAAATCAAACGGGAATAACGAGAAAGCCGGTTGTACCTTAATCTCATTAACTTTATGTCTCTTCGTTTAATTATAGCCATTAATTCGCCATCATGTGAACACTGACAGGTAATTATCGGCGAGCACAGGTTGACAAATGACGGCAACACCTTTGTATGCTGACCTTGTCAACGTAACCCTGCTCTCTCACTGCGGGTCAAACGTACTAATAAATGGAACTAATAAAAAATGTGTCGGTAATTGTAGCCGCAAGTGTATTGCTAACGATTTCACGATCTCTGTACCTACCATAGTATTTGAAAGTGGAGTTGTTGCACGATTTTTCTATTTAATTGTATATATACCTGTTTTTTATATGTAATTATTTTAGTATTTGCATAAAAACGTTAGATACTTTTATTTTTATGTGAATATTAAGTAAACGTACGGAAAAATGTTACGTTATTGCTTGTTAATTATACTTAAGGAAATAGGTCATTGCTAATAAAACGCACGTTTTGACGGTTGAAAGCAGAGAGACTTTGTTTTATTTTTTTAGCTCGGTCAACATAGACAATCAATTTATGATATAGACATCAATCAATAGACTATACAATACAGTCTATGCTATACGGAGATAATAGAGGGCACCACTATGAATTATTTTGTTACAATCTTTAACGGTGGCAAATATATATAAACATCATGAACGTTAATAAACAATACAACTTTAAAATCCAACGTTAAATAAATAAGCCTATGTATAATTATTACAAATCACACGCAAAACTGGCTGGCAATTCTCGAGTTACGCGCAAAAATACATAAGACATAAAATATCAATTATGAGGTAGCTGCTATAAATAATGATAGACCACGTGCGAACCGAGTGGAGGTTAAATTGATACTGGCACTAATGCTCGCCAATTGATTGAAAATGGAATTTTTAATTGATTTATTTCTGATATAAAGTCCAACGCTAGTTTTTGTTGATGTAAACGTTATTTGATATATCTATCAGTCATAACTTTGTGGTTCATATGTTGTGATATTTATGTGGAATAACCGATTGATTTTCTCGTTTATTTACCGCATAGTTACTAAGTGCGTGGAATTTAAAAAAATACTGGTATAAAACCTGCAAGATGAAATCTGACTACTATGTTTTGTTATTACAAGTAATTTATTTTACTTATACCCCACATAAAAGATGAAAAAATGATTTTACACAAAGATTTTTTTTTAATGTGCGTATTGAAATCTGATAACTTGTACAAAGTCTAAAATGATGTTTAAAAAATTATAATTAACAATTAATTCTACTAGCATGTCAAAGCTGACTAATGCTTTTTATTTTTTTTTATTATTAGTGTTGTGCTTTTATCAAAATTGAGTACAGTAGGTACTACATTTTTTTTTGCAGACTTCAAAAAGGAGGAGGTTACTCAATTCGACCGAATATATGCTTTTTTTTAATGATCCATATTTTGTTTTCCAAAGTAATGTAATCAAACAAATCATTCCAAATTTAAACTAAAGCAACATGACACAGCACAGATCTACGTAACACTGATTTGCAACGTTTTTGCATTGCGTACGCGCAGACGACCTCTGTGACTTCTATAACCTTAGCCTGTAATGTTATGTACATATTCAGATATACTTACACTTATTATTTATACTCATATTCATACTTATATATATATCATTCATTTCCACGGTCCATAATATGCATTCCATTATTATGAGGCTCTGTTTTGATCATATTCCACTACACCAGGACTCATTTTTCTGTTTACAGACTCAGTCCTCAACTTTACGCCTAAGTTTCGGCGACTTATTGACCCCTTAGCGTAGGAAGCCGTACCTATGCAGGACTGTATCACTTTTTCCTATCAAACACTGCACTTTTTAATTTAATACCATTTATATTTACATTGTTACAGAACATTTTCATTATTTTGACATTTTTTTGACAACATTGTTGATGATGTATCTATGACAACCTTCTCATCAAAATTCTTGTTGGTCTGCTATTTTTATTTCATAATTGTTATTCGAACTCTTTTATGGTAAAATTATTTACCGTTCCTCGTCCATATTTTCGAATATTTTAAATTTCGACCTCCAACCGTTCTGCGAGGTTTCTTTAGGAATCATCGCAGAGCAGTGGTCAGTCGAGCTCTGGCTTCCAAACAAGCCTCTTAAAAGTAGGTCTCCAGTAAACGCTGCCTCGAGAGCCCTTCTAGGGTGTTTCCTGCTGTGCCAGTCTCTATATAACTGGTGCGCCTGGAGCTGCCTGGCCCTTTGCCGCCGGAGCCCTCGACTGCTGCCGGCCTTGTGACGCCGGGGCAGTCCCTCTTCTGTAGCTGCCGCCGGTCTACCAGGGCCGTTCTTCTGTAGCTGACGCCGGTCCACCAGGGCCGCTCCTCCGTAGCTGCCGCCGGTCCACCAGGGCCGCTCCTCTGCAGTTGCCGCCGGTCCACCAGGGCCGCTCCTCTGCAGCTGCCGCCGGTCCACCAGGGCCGCTCCTCTGCAGCTGCCGCCGGTCCACCAGGGCCGCTCGTCCGTTGCTGTCGCCGGTCCACCAGGGCCGCTCGTCCGTTGCTGTCGCCGGTCCACCAGGGCCGCTCGTCCGTTGCTGTCGCCGGTCCACCAGGGCCGCTCGTCCGTTGCTGTCGCCGGTCCACCAGGGCCGCTCGTCGTTGCTGCGCCGGTCCACCAGGGCCGCTCGTCTGTTGCTGTCGCCGGTCCGCCAGGGCCGCTCGTCTGTTGCTGTCGCCGGTCCGCCAGGGCCGCTTCTCCGTAACTGCCGCCGGTCCACCAATTATATATTTCTTTTTTTATATTAGAGTGGAGAATGCTTAAGGCATTATGTCAGCATTTGTACTTCTTAGTGCGAACAGATTAAATAATTACATCTTGTAGTTTATGGTTATGTAAAATAATTAAGGTTAAGGGTATTGGCGTTCATATCAGGTGCTGTTTTTTTTTTTCATTTAATTTATCCTTACTAATATTATAAATCAGAAAGCGAGTTTGTTTAAACAAACAAACTCGCTTTCTGATTCGCTCCGCTTTCACGCCGTAATTACTGAACCGATTACTTTGAAATTTTACAGACGTAAAGTTGGAAATTCGGATTAAATAATAGGGTACTTTTTATCCCGGAAAAATTTGATATTCACTAGGGAAATTTAAAAAGCGCGATAAAACAGAACTACACGCTGGCGAAGTCGCGGGCGAAGCCGCGGGCGGAAAGCTAGTAATTTATAAACTAGTGCTTGACCGCAATCCCGCTTGGTAAGCAGTGATGCAATCGTTGATAGTAAAACGCGCTAGTCTATTATGAGCCTATTCACTCTAGGCTGGAAGACACTTAAATTGAATTAAAACTGTAACACCTTTTGCTATAACATAAGATCATCATATAGATACTTATACGAGTAAATTAATTCTACTGGCGTGCCACTTTATAAAAGTTTTGACTCCAAAATAAATCAAAAATATACATATACATATAGTAGACATCACTTGACTGTGACGATTAACCTTTAAACTTAACTTGCAAACATTTACATATCACATCACTAAGGTGACTCGTGCTCCGTCAATTTGAACTGCCCTGTCAATGTGGTTGACACTGACATTTGTACAAACTCCTGCCTAACGATGTCTGACCAAGAACCGACATAATGTTCTGTTGTATAAGCCCCGCACGATGATATTGCGATTGGCGGCCATCTTGGTGACGTAGACGAACTCGCACCGTCGGTACCGTTCGCAAGTTCAATACGCGCTTACCCACTTACGTACATCGAATATTTTTGTTAGCTTTTTGTTTTTGTTATCCTGTTTTATTGTTGTTCTTGAGTTTTGTTGTTTAGTTTTGTTAGCTGTTACACGTTAAAATGAGTAAGAAATTAATTAATAGTCGTGCTCGTGAAATTATAATTAAAGTGGACAATTATTTTGTTAAAGAGAAAGAGGGCTGTAAGTTAGTTCTTGAAAGTATAAACCGTGCTTTAAAAAGTGCTTCGGACATTTTAATGCCAAAGCAACTGCTTATAGTTATTAAAAATATTTTGCAAAATTCTATCAAAGTCACGGACATGTGACGTGGCATGTGCCACAGGCGTTGGAAAAAATACTGTGACGAAATTGAGACGAGAGCATGAGTCAGCAATAGTCAGTGGCAGCAAAATGAGAACTCCTACTAAAGGAAAAAGACAAAAGAAGAAATATTTTGACGGGTTTCCTTAACAGCTTTAAGAAATATTATAGATTCAATGTATACGGTGAGGAGAGAAATACCCACAATGCACAAAATCTTGGCGGCTTCAAAAGTAGACCTTAACTATACTGGTAGTGAAACTACATTAAGAAAAATAATTAAATGTGATTTAGGCTACCAATTTAAACGATGCTACCAAAAAAGACTGGCCCTAATTGAAAGACCCCAAATTCAAGCGTGGAGGGCTAAATATTTACGACGTATGAAAGAAAATGACTCGCTTTGTGAAAAATAAAAGACAAAAGACCCGTTATTTATCTCGAAGAAACGTGGATACACGCACACTACACGGTAGAAAAATGTTGGTAAACAGCAACCGATGCAGTGAGACGGAACGACAGCCCCGGCCACCGATGGATAATAGTTAACGCGGGAAGTTAAAGCGGTTTTGTTGACAATGCCCTTTTAATGTTTAAAGCAGACACCAAAACGGGGGATTACTATGATCAAATGAATGCTGAGAATTTCACAAAGTGGTTTCACAAAAATTAGTACCCAACATACCACGCAACTCCAAAATTGTGATGGACAACGCCCCTTATCACAGTAGGGATGAGAATAGGCCACCAAGTATGAACAATAAAAAACAGTTGATTGTTGAGTGGCTACAAGCTCACAACATCGACTTTCCCAACGACAGTACAAAACCTGAACTGTATTTATTAATTAAACGCCACAGACCGCCGAAAAATTATAAAATTGACAATTTATTAGCTGGTAATGGCCATGAAGTCGTTAGATTACCACCTTACAACTGCGACCTCAACCCCATTGAGTACATCTGGAACCTGGTAAAGATGAGGGTGTCAGAAAAGAATGTGGAGCAGTTGGAAAGTCGCATTGAAGCTCTGACGTTGGAGGCGTCGGCGTCAATAACTCCAGATGACTGGCGAAAGGAAGTCAATCATGTTATACGGCTTGAAGAGGAATACTGGAATAAAGATCGAATAACTGACGAGTTATTTGTCATAAATACGGCGACGATAGTGAATCGGAAACGACAGACACAGAAAGCAGTTCTGATTCGGAAGACTGTATACATTTTTTTACATATTATCCTGGTTTTATTTATAAGCTGATAGATGTAGGTAGTAAATAAAACATGACTACTACACAGTGGACTCTGGTTCAATTCCCGCTCGCAAATTAACAGAAATGTTGTTATAAAAAATAGTATACATGTAAGAAAGGATATACGAATAAGTATATTTTTCTTACGTCTACAAAAATTATTTCCTTGAAATTTTTAATTATGAAAGTTTATTTGTCAGAATATGGGTGAGTAGGTAGGTATACCTACGAAAGAATGTTAAATGCAAAATTTTATTATACATACACTCTTTATAAAGAGTGTAATAAAATTATAAAATACAAATAAACCCTTAACCCTAATATTAATTTATACATACACTCTTTATAAAGAGTGTAATAAAATTATAAAATACAAATAAACCCATAACCCTAATATTAATTTTGCATTTAACATTCTTTTGCTAGCTGTCCTTTTGTGTGACAGATGACGTCACAACGCTGTTATTGTGACAAGGTTCCATCGCAATATCATCGTGCGGGGCTTATAACATCCGCTGACTATCAACTTATTTTTAATTATAAAGTTAATTAGTTACACAAATGTCAAAATTAGTTTTAATTTCATCTAAATCATTAAGAAATTTGTATAAATGGAGCGATATTTAATATAGGCGATATTGGCCGCTGATGGTGGTCAAGATTATAATAAGTTCATTGCCATACAACAACCATTATGAATATTTAAAAATGTATCCTAACTGACCTGGTTAATGTAAGATTCTTGTCCAGCGTTGGGACCGATGGCTCTCTTGCACTTTTACAATCTATACTTAATATATAAAGCTGAAGAGTTTATTTGTTTGTTTGTTTGTTTGTTTGTGCGCGCTAATCTCGGGACTACTGGTCCGATTTGAAGAATTATTTATGCGTTGGATAGCCCATTAATCCAGGAAGGCTTTAGGCTATATAACATCACGCTGCGACCAATAGGAGCGGAGCATAACTAAAACACGCGAACAAAGTCGCTGGCGGCCGCTAGTACTAATATATAAAGCTGAAGAGTTTGTTTGTTTGTTTGTGCGCGCTAATCTCAGGAACTACTGGTCCGATTTGAAAAATTATTTTTGAGTTGGATAGCCTATTAATCCAGGAAGGCTTTAGGCTATATAACATCCCGCTATGACCAATAGGAGCAGAGCAGTAACAAAAAATGTTGCGAAATCGGGAGCTAACGCAGGCAATAGGAGCGGAGCATATCGAAATCTACGCGGGTGAAACCGCGTGGTGCAGCTAGTTATATATAATTTTAAAAAAATACCAGCACAAACAGTAGTTAGTTTGTAATATTAATATAATATTAATCGTTTATTAACCAAATACTGTTTTTACATTTTCTTTTAACTAAGTACAAACTACTTCTAAAATTAATGTGAGGAAACGTTAATTAATACTTACTTGCTTACTTGTAATTTAAAATATAAAGTTCTGTATTACTGTAAGTACTGTATTACTTACATTCACTATAAGAACACTTCTAAATAAGAATACCTTAAACAGGATAAAATTTTATCCAGTGCGCAAACTTTGTCAACTTATAGCTAAATAAGTTTTATAGATAAAAATATTATTACTTTGGTATGTTTTAGTACAAAAAAAAAATTGTTATTGATAACGAAAGATGTTTATTATGAAATCGATGTTATGGTCACCGCACACGGTCCCATTCATTGTCGGCGGAGTGGGGACGGCGGGAACATCACAGGACCCCCCGCGCGCCCGCGCCGCCCGCATGTTCGCTACGCGGCCATATGCTAATACTACGATATTGATATGAATAATTGGTGTGTCTCATTCGCTGATTTTAGGGCGGACAAAAACATGACTTTTTATTTTAAACTAATAATGCAGATTTGTTCTGTTATTGATTCTGAGCCACCCATTTGTTTTTGCGCACTCGAAAAAAGTTTCCCTGTATTTGTATTAGTCTTTATTAATGTATCCATACCATTTCTTATTCTCAATAATAATACAAGCAAATAATGTAGGTAACCAAAGAACTCGTCATCATCATCTTAGCGTAACTCAAAGAACTAATAAAAAAGAACAAAGGTTTAAACGTAATAACATAATTAATACATTATATGACTAACGACTTCTTTATAATGATATAACCAGCGCTTGACCACAATCCTGCCTGATGGTAAGCAGTGATGCAATCGTTGATGGAAAAGCGCGCTAGTTTATTAAGAGCCTATTCACTCTTGCCTTGAAGACACTTAATTGTAGTCAGAGGCAAACACGGCCGCTGGCAAATTGTTTCAGTCCCTCGATGTATAATAGCTGTAATCATCAATCAGTAAGTGCTTGAGATTACTGTGCAGTTGTGTTAGTGGGACACAAGCTCTTACAAGTATCATAACATAGACTAAATAATCTATTGTAAGGAGTTCCTGACAACGTCATCAGCCACCCCGCAACATTACTATATAAGAACAGTCCCTATAAGAACCGGGTCACATCCCTTGTCCGATGAAGGCCAGCCCGCGTCGTAGCTAAGCCAGTAAATATAAACTCCCGACTATGACCTCTGAGTTTGTTTTGGTCGTTTCTTCTCAGAGCTATACTAGGAACCGCCGCGGTCATCAAACCGAAAAATAAAATGAAAATTCGATCCAGCCGTATTCTCTAGCGACACCCCCTGTGGGGTACGAACCTCGGCGGTTCGTACCCCACAGGGGGTGCCCTTAGCGTGTAGTCGCTTAGTTTTTAGTAGCCCTGGCTGGAGGCTTTAAATTCATTTAAGGCAGCCACAGGAAAGTCCGGTTAAGTAGTCACGACCTCTCAAGGTCAACTACGAGAAGCCATATTAAAAAAAGAAGAAGCGGGACACAGGCCTGCTGGATCCTGGAGTGTACAAACGTTTTGTGTTAATTAGTGTCGATGATTATTAATGTCACGTAAGACATTTTGCTTTCGCCTTCGTTAAATTAGTAACTGAAGTTTGCAGTATCTGTTTTATTAATGTTTCATGTCGATTACTATTGTAAATATTTACAGAGTTTGATCAATTTGTGTCTAATTTTAATAAAATCCACTTCTGACCCTAAAACTATATTATACAGTATGTTAACTAATAGAGGGCTTTCCCGTTAACCCGAAATAGTATAGCATACATACAAGCTAAAAAAAATATTTCCATTCGAAAACAAAATGTTTTAAAATTTTTTCAATATGAAAATATTCAATAAAAATTTTAAATTGACATGTAAAAGAAACACACTGTACACGCGAACATGAAAGACGGCAACGTCGCAATTTATTTATGAATGACGAGCCGCGTATGCGGCGGCGATCTAAGATCTAATTAATTGATGTGTGTTGGTTGATGTGTGTTGGGCAATGCAACGTTAGGTAGATACTATTCCGCGCTACTATTTTGATTTAAAACAGGAGGTTTCAAATTTATTTTCAATTATAATTTCTTTTTATTCGGATTATTTTATGCTTATTTTTCTATGCTGATGCTGATTTTTATTTTAATCTATTAATGATATATATTAACGAGTTTAAGGGAACGCCCTCTGTTATTTAACATACTCTATACATTAAATTATGATATAAGGTAGATAATGTTACGCCTTTTTATCCTATGAAGGGATCATTGCCATCTTACCGATCATGATCGTGTAGATCGCCAGTCTCCATTAAAACTGGCTATTATCATCTCAGCCTTAATCCCAGTCGCATCCGTAGCTTTTCAGCTTTGGAGTCTGGGGTCCACTTTACCAGTCTAACTGCTGATTTTGGCTAAACTTTGATATTTTCCGTGAAGCGACTGCCGTCTGACCTCCACAATCCGAAGGCGGCGGTTGGTTTGACCAATTGTTAGACTTTTGAGGGTTCC
Source organism: Sesamia nonagrioides (assembly GCA_017933935.1). Taxonomy (NCBI): domain Eukaryota; kingdom Metazoa; phylum Arthropoda; class Insecta; order Lepidoptera; family Noctuidae; genus Sesamia; species Sesamia nonagrioides. The sequence continues at coordinate 48,790 of JADWQK010000325.1, read as the reverse complement.
AACAACCTGAAATGACTGCCACTAGATGTTCGTATGGCAACCGGGACAAACGGCTTAACGTGCTTTCCGAGGCACGACCAGAACAGTGCAAATATTCATATTCATGCATACAAACATTTGCACTGTGCGGGGATCGTACCCGCGACTTCTTGCGCAACGGCCGCAGTCGCTACCGCTACTCCACGGAGGCTGTCACTGTAAAACTGGCTACCGTGACCGAAATAATGCCAGGAGGACAATTATTTTATTACATCTTTATAAATTAACCTTCAAACATTAACAAATAAATCGGATAACCGATATTTACCCGGCAACATACGGAAAGTAAGCCAGAATGTTGACACGGTAGTATGGTTTTGCCCCAAATAAGGCTCATAATGAGTGAAGGTCGATCTTGTATAAATATCATTTACAGTCTTGTGATGTGTATCAAAATATAAGGCGGAAACATTACGCAAACCTTGACTTCGTTCGGTTTTGACACGTAATTATTATTATTGTTTTCCAGTTTAATTTTATTATTAATATGGAGCCTGTTCTCTCACTGCAGGGCACAGGACTGTTTCACCTATTTATCTTTTTTCCTGTCTATTGCGATTATGGGCCAAACTTTTAAGGAGTTCAACTCAGGTCTCAACCTCTTCTGGGCCTGGTTTTATAGAATGCTTTTCCTAAGACATGATTTAATGTTGGGTACATTTATAAATAAGATACTTTAAGAAGACTGAGATTAGAATAAAAAGTAAAAAATCGTGACTTGGTATAGGCTTATATACCGTCCCCCTTATTCATAAACGCTGCTTAAAGTTAACAAGTGATTAGCGATTCTTTAACCATACATTTTTGACCTTTTAAAGTCACTTAACTTTAATGATTCTTTATGAATAAACGCACAGAGTTTAAGGGGTTTATTCATAAACGATGATTAAAGTTTAGTGGCGTGCAAACGTCTAAAATGTATGTTCAATAAATCGCTAATCACTAGTTAACTTTAAGCAGCGTGAGGGCTTCAGATGCCACGTTAGGTTTATTTTCTTTATAAAAATAAACATACAAATAATCTTTTAATATTAAATAGCAGTCCAGCAGTATCACGAACAGGGTAAGTGCTACTGGCAGTCAGGATTCTAGAGGGGAATCTTCTAACGATGGCGAATGGTGTATAGGAGCACCGATTTATGAATATACTGTATGATTACGTGAGACAAATGAACAGAAACTACACAGACCCACTCATTTTCACCATGAGGCGTAAATATATAGCAAACAAAAGTTATGGCTACCTGGTGCACAATAGGTTGTGACATACAACGTCGTACTCCGACCTTGTTCTCGTACCGAAGCTCGAAGGCTACGAACTTCATCTAAGTTAACATTTGTCTTAATTGCTCTGTGTGTTGTGAAATTTAGAACCATAAATATCGAGAAATTTTACTGAAACGGGTGACAAAAATTGACTGAAAAGGCTAAGGAGATGGAACCAATCTATTTAATAATAGAACATAGAAATATAGCTGTTGTTTGATTCACGCCCGAGTCAACACCAAAAGAAAAGTTATCTTGATTTCATGGTTCAGTTCATTTAGTTACCCACTGGGTGAATTGAGGCTTTTGTGGATATAATTTACTTCTGATGGAACTTTTAGTGCATACACACGAGCGACATACGCCAAAAGTTAAAAGCAACTGCAGCTGTCGACAACATGCCGCTCATATATTTGAGCACAGTACCAAGAAATGAGAAAATACGATTAGAATAAGTCCATTGAAAACACAACAGTATTGTCATAATCTAACTGAGAAGGAGCCAAGCAATGAAATACTTACGATAGTTTATGCGATATAAACACGTACCCAACATAGTATTTCTAGCAACATACAGGCTATGTTCTTTTGTTACTTGGCTATTGTGATAATTGACATTGTTGGAGGCCAACGGCTGTCCGAGCGACCTCTTCGAAACTAATTGCACACATATATATTGTTCTTATTTTAAAATAACTTGCTTTTTGTTTTGGTTTTAATTGTTTTTTAAAGCATTCATTTGAGTGGCGAGCGGCGTGTATTTTGGATATTCTGACATAGTTAAGGTACATATTTTAATCTACTTCTTTGTAATCTATTTATCTAAATAGATTAGAAAGGGTCAATAGGTAGACACCTATTGACCTGGAATCGTATTTGGTTGGACAACCGCCTGCTATACGTCGATTTTAATGTGCTCTAAACTTAGTCTAAACCACCAAACAATCATGCGTCTCTAAACAATCATGTAGCGATTTGAAAATAATTTTACGATTAGGAGATTAATCTTAATTAACGTAAAAATCATAACTATTGCATCACTGTTTACCATCAGGCGTGATCACGGATAAGTACTAAATACTGGCTTTAAAAAAAATTAAAATGAAATACACCTAAACACAATCACTAATATACCTATAAGAATATACATATAAGAACTTCCACCTTTATTGATTAAAAGATCAATAATGATAAAAAAAAAACATACATTATATTCCAGAAAAAAAATTACTAGATCAAACTGATTAGAATGAAGTTAGCAATTATGTACATCATACGCCCGTTTATCATCTATGATTAATTACTCAGTTTTTTTTTAACAGTCACATAGAGCATACACTTTCAGTAAATCCTTGCGTAAATATTGTGTTTGCTAAATATTATTATAATTCCGTTGGTGCTATGATCCAAAAACGTGCAAATATTACAATGCAAATAATATTTTAGTAAGTCGTGGTGGCCTAGTGGTTAAAACACCAGCCTCTCAAGTATGAGAGTGCAGGTTCGATTCCAGGTCAGGCAAGTACCAATGTAACTTTTCTAAAGTTATATGTATTTTCTAAGTATATCTTGGACACCAATGACTGAAGGTGAAGGAAAACATCTTGAGGAAACCTGGACTTTAAGTCTGAAATCGCCAACCCGCATTGAGCAAGCGTGGTGATTACGCTCAATCCTTCTCTGTATGAGAGGAGACCTGTGCCCAGCAGTGGGACGACTAAAGGTCGATGATGATGATGATGATGAATATTTTAGTGTCAAACGTTAGTGATTGATGACGTGTCACCATCCCAGCGCGTGTCATCGAGATATACGTGGGAAATTGCCAACATACGTCGCTGGAGAACTAAGGAAGCCAAAATGGGGTTATTCTAGTGTATTAGAAGATGTGGGGGTAATGTAATGGTGAATCGATTAGCTGAAATCGATTAGTTGATTATATTTGAAAGAGTATATCTAGTGTTTTAGTGAAGCTGTACGGTGGACGGGTCTGAGCAGTTGTGTTGCGATGTGTGCCGGGTACGATGCGCCAAATGTTGTTGTGTCGTTTGGTCGTGGAGGGTCTCCCGATCAATGTCGACCAACGATGCTGCGCTACAGCATCGTTGGTCGTGTTGTTGGGTTAACATTGCATCACCTCGCTCAACTGTCGTCTTTCTTCCTATTCACTCAGTTTTTTCAGTATAGAATAGAATACAGTACTCTTTATTATGTACACCATATAAATTACAGAACATAAATATTAATATTTTTCAAAGGGTGACACATTGGGCAGTCTTATCGCCAAGAGCGATCTTTTACAGACAACTTTGGATGGAATACTAAAAAGGCTCTATCTATGTAAATAGTACACTGTAGTTTACAGTGTACTATTTTTATTATACTATAGAAATAAAATATTTTGAATATTGGAAAAGCTGCTTTTAGCTGTTCTTTTAGTATTAAAATTAGAAAGAAGAAAGTACCTACGTGGTGCCGTTGCGAAATAGGTTACTTTTAACATTTACTTTAAGAATCAAGACGCTTATCTTGAATATTTACATAAAGTCTGAATGCTGTCTGGAAATCTTTGCCATCGCAAAATATTTTGTTATCAGTTAAATATATGGGTTATATTTGAGATGCCGTTGCCGTAGAACGGATTCAAAAGGTACAGTCAACAACAAAAGTCGTTTAACACATTTGTTTTCGAAATGTTAATTACTGAGCAATAAATTTTATTAAAATCGAAACCAAAACTACTTTAGTTGCTGACCGTGCATGCTGATACAATTTTATTAAATAGTTTTGCACTTACAATTAAAGATTTACTTATAGATCTTCAGTTACGAAGAAATGAAATAAAGTTCATCAACACGATTTCTATAAAATACGTAATAATAATGACACAGCTGGCGCAGTGGCTGAGCAATTGCCTGCTGCACTGCGTGTTGCGGGTTCGACTCCCGCACGGAACATATATTTGTATGGCCTACAGGTAGTTACTCCGGGGCTGATTGTTTGTGTACGTGAATTTAAATACTTGTAAACGCACCCACGATACAGGAGAAATTCCTAGTGTAAGAAAACGTTATTAGTTTTTTTTTTTTAAGTATTTTTTTTTGACATACATATTACACAGATTGAGCTAGCCCCAAAGTAAGTTCGAGACTTGTGTTATGGGATACTAACTCAACGATACTATATTTATAATAGGTACATATTATACAATATGTAAAGAAAAGCCTGTCCCTTCCGTGAAGGTATTGTTAGGTATCGATAACTGATTCTACTAATGAAATATTATTTCGAGGAAGAGGTAACTTAAAACATGTGCGGTAGGCCACCAGGCGCGGGCGAAGAGGGGCAGGGCACGCGGCACGCGGCCGCTTCGCTATTCGCTCAGAATTATACCGCCAAAAATAATGTTGTAACTTTTTAAAAATTACCAAATTTTGGGGAAGTTGGAATTAAATCGTGGGAAAAAAAGATTATTTAAAAATTCACTAGTATTGTTACTATGATGATTATGTAAAATTTCATATGTTATTTGGTCATGTGTTTACCTAACCTTTACTATGCTTACGGGTCGGACAAGGTTTTCTTAACATATTGTATAGATAAACCTACCTGCTTTACCATCATCGATTGCGTCACTGCTTACCACCAGGCGGGACTGCGGTCACGCGCTAGTTTATAATTTATATAAAAAAGGCCAATCAGGAAAAGATCATTTTCCATCATGACCTGGCCGGGCATCGAACCCGGGGCGTCCACGTCGCAGGCAAGCGTGTTGACCGCTGCGCCACGGAGGACGTCATGTCATAAGTAATTATGTGTTGGTTTAGTGTTATCAGTGAGGATTAAACCGACAATATTTAAAATTTACACACACATACTTTATATACCTACCTTATCAATGACTTCATAATCAAATTACACTAAAAACAGTCGATCATATTAAATAATTTAATTAACACATTTAACAATTTCAGGTTTTTCTCATTTCCACATAACCTTTGCAACGACGCTTATCACATGACCCCTTTACCAACCTGTACCTTCTGAAACGAAATGACCTAATTACCACACACCTTTAACCGAAAATACACTTTAAAATAAGAGAGCTAAAGTTGAAAATTCCTCGTCTGAAAAATAGTTTGTTTTCAATTCTTATCGTGATGTTTCTTTTTAGGCGTTTCAGTCGGTGTTTGTAAGCAATCTCAATCGTTCGTGTACTTTTATTTATAATGAAGGCATTTCAGTTATTTTCCGTGCTTATCTCTGTAAAAGGAAATAAACTGCGTTCAATGCTTGGAGATGAATCAGTAATGCTCTTTTTTCATGCAGTGGAAAATTGTATAGAGTTGTTTTTTTTTTTTTAATAATCAAAACTAGTGCTTGACTGCAATCCCACCTGATGGTAAGCAGTAATGCAATCGTTAATGGTAAAGCGCACTAGTTTATTAAGCCTATTCACTTAAAAAACTAAGGAATAGGAAGGATGACGGCAGTTGAGCGAGGTGATGTAATGTTAAACCCAAGACCAACACTACCAAACGATGCTGCGCTAGAGGGAGATTGATCTGGAGACTCTCCACGACCAAACTCCAGACACAACAACATTTGCCGCATCGTACCCGCCACACATTGCAACACAACTACTCAGACCCGTCCTCCGTACGGCTTCACCAGACATCATCCGGAACACGACGAATGGCTTGGCGGCAAGACTTTGTCTGGTGGGTGGTAACTTCTGCCGGCAGCCGATGTCATGGCCTACCACCGAGAAACACCGTTGTTAATTTGAAACTACGTATGGTATGGTATTAGTTGCTCTTTAGGATATATATTGACTTTTCTGGCCTTTAATCGTAGGGAACATTTCAAATTAATAATTTGGTTTATTATTCGTTTTATTGATCATTGTTGTTGACGATTGGTAAAAGAAAAAAAATGAGCTGTTTTGTTGCCTAACTAGATAGAGCTATTTACTAAGTTAGATAGACATACATAAATATTTCTGTTGATATTAATTTTGCTTTAAACCCCTGTTTTTACATTATTTACTCTTTGTTTGTACACCATATACATAGGTAAATTACAGGTATAAATATATTTCTTGCTTATCAAATACAGCTGTTATAATTATATAGCCTTTGCTACAAATATATTTGTATTACACTTGAACCTTTTACTCGCTGCTACTGTAATTCGATAAAATATTAACTATTAGACCATCTGAGTCACATTTTACACAATTTCTATACAAAATATTGCATTATCCTCCACCTTTAGGTATGATTTAACAATAATTCTCTTACATATATTCCCCAGCTTACACCATAATCCCTCGAACCACAACGCTAAACTTCATTCAAATCGATACCGCCATTTCCACACAATCGGGACAGACATACACACATTTTTAAGGCCGGACCCACACGTAGCTTCCACAAAAGCCATCCAGTATTAAGTTGTATTTAGACGGTTTTATGTCAACTTTATAAATAAGAAAACCTCCGAGGTGTTTGGATGAATTTAGATTACTATATTAGCATTGTTTATGGTATTTGTGTACCAGACTCTATGGTGGTCCAAGTGTTCGAGATAAGATTGTCTATGCAATTTGACACTTGGGTGATTTTTGATTGCGTGGGTGATGATTACGGCTCAATAGAGAGAGTAGGCTTGTTCATTGTTCGGGCTTTTATGAATGGTAAAATAGTTGTATAGATAAGATATTTTACTGTTTTCTTTTTCATGTTTTTGTCACAGTGGGCAGTTAAGTGTGTTTACCTGTGTTGATGCCTTCATTTGTATTTTTTTGTGTGTACTGACAGCGAAAATGATTTGGCTGAACGAATTCGGTATTTAATAAATAAAGAAGACTTTTTTCACAGTTCTCTTTTATATTTTTACTTTTTATATAAGTACTTTTTTTTGATAATGTAAAAACTCTGAATAGTCCATATACCTACTGAAGTACCTATGAAGTAACATCTAACAATCTATTAATTACTTATAATAAAAATCTACGTTTTTCTAGAAGAGTGCTGAGGTCCACATAAAATAAAAATAAAATATATAAAGCTGAAGAGTTTGTTTGTTTGAACGCGCTAATCTCAGGAACTACTGGTCCGATTTGAAAAATTATTTTTGCGTTGGATAGCCCATTAATCCAGGAAGGCTTTAGGCTATAATATAACATCATACTGCCACCAATAGGAGCAGAGCATAACTAACTCCACGCGAACAAAGTCGCTGGCGGCCACTAGTATTACATAGACATACGGAGACGCTCTTCTAGAAAATCTTAGTTTAAGCATATCTCTCTCTTTGTAGTCTCTCATATCTGAGGATCGTAGTCAGCTTCGAAGTTGCACCTGTAGCGGATGATTCGACTAACCGTTTTTAGCCCCGCACATCCCTTACTACCACGTAGAATTTAGAAGACGATGATTCTTTAATCTGATCGGTCAATTGTGGTGGTGAAAAATCGCGCGAACGGGTGCCTCCGGTATTCAACCAAAATCAATTTGTTCAAATATTCATCATCTCTAAATACCTACTAGCATAAGTGTATACAACGATATTTTTTCTCTATATGAAATCTTAATAAAGTTTGTTCAGAATAAACAACTGAATCGATTCCAATAATTTTTACACCATTTTATATTTTCCCAAATATATTTAAAAAAATGTTGCAGTGTGGTTATTAGGGTTGCCAGACCGCCGGGAAATCCGGGATTGTCCCTTGCCTCTTGTCCCGGAATGAGCGGTAATTGTCCCGGATCAATCTTGTATAGAACATAGATTTGAGTTCGAATGAGCTTTTTTTTTTTTTTTTTTAGCCGTTCTTCCTCCGACTCTCCCGGATTTGATTAGCCGTTCTTTTTTCCGAGAGAGTCTCTGTCGACAACTGTCCCGGATTTTGTAACTTCCTATCTGGCAACCCTAGTGGTTATCTAGCACAAAATAGTTCACAGCGGATCATAGCATCCTAGGGCTCCCGCCGAGCGCCGAGGGCGAGCCTTGTCCTTATTTTTGTAGGGACAATCAGGTAAGATTTTTCATGACAGTTTTTTGAAAATTTGTACAGAAATTCTTTACATAAAAATACTGGACACGTATATCGGGTTTTGCAGATAACGTTGTATACAGTTATAAAGCTAAATACGCTGCAAGTTTCAATCTTCCCAACTATGAAGCCATACGTGGCTTCTAACTTGCACCTCAACCCGGCACGAGCCATGCGTGGGGTAATTCGTGGGCGTCCGAATAAACATGTCCGTGTAACGAGTCGCTCGTAAACAGCGCCAACCTATCGCCGAACCCACCTAGTACTTTAACCCTTTGTCGCGACAGTCGCACAGATTTGTCGCACGACTTCTTCTTCTTCGTCTTGTCCGCTGTCGCATGCTTATGTATAATTGCTCTATTGAACTTTTCCATACATGTTTGATGAGTGAATGGACGTGTGATTTAGGTAAATTTATAAAATAGCTAGGTTTAAGCAGATAAAATCACTAAAGCGTAGCTTTGTATAGTAATAGCGGCAACTTAATTACATAACACACCGTCGTTAGCAATTAGAATCATTTTGAAGTATATTGCTAATTCATTGCGCCATATGTTTGAAGATTGTCTCTCCTCAATAGCGTAAATAACGCAATGAATGTTGTTGAACTGTCAAAATGATACCCATTGCTGCTGATGATATGTTAAACGATTACAATGCTGGTAACACGTGTAATAGTGTAGTTTTCTTAGCGTTAGGTCATAGGTTATGGTTTGAACTATGACATAACAAAGGAACTTTTTGGATTCGTGCAAAATCTTGAACTCTTACGGTCTACAATGAAAATGCGTCTATTTATTTATTTATTTATTTATTCTTTCGTACATAAATTGTACAGAGGCGGACTTAATGCATTCTCTACCAGTCAACCATAGGTGGTGAAGAGATACAGCTATGAATATAACACGTAAAGTCATCATCATCTCAGCGTTAATCCCAGTCGCATCCGAGACTTTTTTTTTAGCTTTGGAGTCTGGGGTCCGCTTTAGCAGTCTAACTTGCTGATTTTGGCTAAACTTCGATATTTTCCGTGAAGCGACTGCCGTCTGACCTCCACATCCCGAAGGCGATATCGAAGCATTGCAGTTAGACCAATAGTTGAACTTTTGAGGGCTCCAATAACCCGTAACGATTGCCATTAGATGTTCGTATGGCAACCGGTACCAACGGCTTAACGTGCTTTCCGAGGCACGACCAGACCAGTGCAAATATTCATATTCATGCATATAAAGATTTGCACTGCGCTGGGATCGATCGCGCCTCCTTGTGCAGCGGCCACGTTCGCTACCGCTACGCCACGGAGGCTGTCAAATAACACGTAAACGTATTCATTTACACATTTCTTTACGTGTTATATTTAACACGTAAAGTGGGAATCAAAAAGCATATATTTCAGTAATCCAATTGAAACTCTAGTCATGTAAAAACAACTGTCATGGCCGACTTTATAGTCGCACCTTTCCGACTAGCCTTAGCACGAGCTTAACTTCGACCTCCCAACGAGTAAGTAGGCTTAGTGAGGTGTGGTTGCTATTTCCTATAAACACCTTATAATGACATTCCTCGATTGAAGACGTTTTCTTTTGTGTAGGCGTAGCTTTAGTTGTAATTCAGCAGTGGGTTCAAATTAGTCTCTTGACACCTTCATCAAGGTATTGCCCGCTTGGATATCGTGATACCAGAACAAAAAAAAAAAGCTTATGGAGAATCCTAATAAGCTAAGAAACCCATGGGTTTGATCATCAATAATTTCTTAGCGGTACAGAATCTAATTTTTTCCTCATATCACATGTGACTCAAAAGGCATACCATGATAACTAGCAAAATACTGGAAGTAGGTAGATAACCCAACCGGGTTCATTAAAAATTTCTTAGAAGTGGGATTACTCTGTGAGTATACATTAACTGTATAAGTATATATGATTATAAGGTGAAGGAAAACATCTTGAGGAAACCTGGACTTAAGTCTGAAATCGCCAACCCGCATTGAGCAAGCGTGATCCAGCAGAGGGAAGATAAAAAAAAGTTGATGACGATGATTCTGATTCAGTAACAGTAGAAATGGATTCAAATATTTGTTTGACAGTAAAACAATGTGGGAAGGTACTAAAGCCTAAGTTGTTGTATTCAATAGTAAAGTCATTCATTTTCAACATTTTCACACCGTACCAAAGTTTTATGTTCAACGAGTTCAACAACATTTATTGCGTTATATACGTTGTAGAGCGGACAAATATTTGTAACAAATGAAACAATGGATTAGGAATTAAGGAACCGGATTGTGCCCTCAAAACCTAAGGTTAGTAGCCACTTACGACAATAACCTAGCAAACGAGGCAGTATTTACAGAAATAAAGTTAATTACCCTCAACCAACATCATAATCCTTGTCAACACACAGAACAAACTATATAAAAACTTGTCATTTTGTGCTAATCGCTATTAAATAAACACTAATAATGTAGGTGTCAACATTTTCCTCAAAGGTGACCAACACCGACCTTCGTTGTGACTGATAAACGAGGCATTACCCATTAAAACGATTGATAAGGCCACGTTCAGAGATTTTTATTTATAATGAGGTCTTTTTTTGCAAATAGTTCTGGTAATGTTTATTATGGATTTGGAGTGGGACAAAATAGGGCAAAAACGAACTGAGCAACATTAATAAATGGGTTACTTATGGGGCGAAATTAAAATTCATTTGTTTTAGACATGAGTCCATAAAGTTAGTATCAAGAAAATAACTTAATAATGTTAGTATTAAGGAGATAATACTCTAAATATCAACTGGTATGGATTCTCACCCAGTGGTTCAGCAGTGGGGTGTCCGGCCGATCTGACAACACGCACTCGACTATGGAGCCGGTCCTTTTTGTTATGGCGTAAAAATAGCCTCTGCAAAATTTGTGGATCCACCACTGCGCCACCTACCTAACTGTATCCTACTAAACTGCATCTTAAACACGTCATCATATTGGGCACATATATCACAGGAATCGATCGAATCTAAAAGGTAAATAAATACCATAGACACTGAGAAGAAATTATAGATCATATCTGGAACAATGACCATTAAGTTATTAACGCTTTCATCAATGAAAGCAACAGTCTTCTTTCCATCAGGTATGTATCTAATAATCTCTTCTTTCTGGCGAGTCTAAGATAGCTTAAAGAGAGTCAGCCTAGAATTTGACAACGAGTTGGGTGCTTTAAGGTAGCTTTTTGCAGGCTATTAGCAAGAATGAAGCCATAAATCAACACATACAAGTTACCAACTTAAAACTGAAGAACAACCTCCCAGAAAGACTACGCTCCGTACGTATAACCTATAATCTTTAGTATAACTTTTAATATATAAGCATAAAACCAAACGGGTCGGATCTTAATGGCCGGTACAGACGACCCGATCGGGTTAAGGCCGCGTACACACAAGCTGCGTCTAGCATCACCATTGACATATTTTACTGCGTTACATAATAGTGAGGTGCATCGCAAGCGCATCCGCAGTTGTATCTGGTGAATGAAGTATAAGCGATCGGCTAGTAAAGCAAATTATGCCCCAAAAAGGATAGGAGTGATCTGGACGCTGTGTGCTGTAAAATAATAAAGTGAATAATGAGTGAAATGACCGCATAACTTAAAAATGGCATAACATAAGCATTATTAGTTTATTCGTTCTCACTGTTCGGACACAGGCCTCCTACCTGTGGGAGGGAGTGGACTGTAATTCACTACGCGCAATCTCAGTGAAGGTTGAGAGATGCATTTTTGGTTCACAAGCCAGTTTCTTGATTAACTGTGTTGGTATTGCATTTGTGTATGAAAGAACTGTTTTTTTTTATGGATGTCTGTGGGTCGAGTTTTTTAATCTTATTATTATATTATATTTATTATGTGCGTGAGTAAGTCGTAGTCGCCTAGTGGTTAAAACACCAGCCTCTCAAGTATGAGTGCGCGGGCTCGATTCTAGTTCAGTTAGTTTCTAGTTCTAAAGTACTTTCAAAGTATATCTTGGACACCAATGACTGAAGGTGAAGGAAAACATCTTGCATCGGACTTTAAGTTTGAAATCGCCAACCCGCATTGAGCAAGCGTGGTGATTACGCTCAATCCTTCTCTGTATGAGAGGAGACCTGTGCCCAGCAGTGGAACGATAAAAAGGTTGATGATGATGACGATTATATTTATTCTGTACTATTTTGATGCTAATCCAATGCTTTCATCTTGTTGTCCACACATCATAACTTAAAGCAGAAAGCCAATTTTATAATACACTAGCTTTCCGCCCGCGGCTTCGCCCGCGTGGAGTTTGGCTATATCGCGCTTTTTAGATTTCCCACGGAAACATCAATTTTTTTCCGGGATAAAAGGTAGCCTATGTTCTTTCACAGGGTCTAAAGATTGTCTGTGCCAAATGTCATCAAAATCGGTTGAGAGGTTTAAGCGGGAAAGCGTAACAGACAGACAGACAGACAGACCGACAGACAGACAGACAGAGTTACTTTCGCATTTATAATATTAGTATGGATAACAGTCTTTCATATTTAAACTTTGAACTCAACACAGCCTGCTAAGAAATATTCCTAAATAAAAAAAACAAGCTAACTAAAACTTCTAGCCATTGTGGCAATACATAGCACATAACTAATAGGTATAGAAACTCGCTCTAGGTGTGGTTCAACAGTTCAACTATGCAGGCTTTGAACCCGTGACCTTTTGATCCAATCAACACTCGCCCAGTTTTGCTTTACACAAAGTACTATGATAATGTGTTTTGATACGCTTACCATGCAAATCTGTCCTACCTCGTACTAAATGATAAATATGTGGGTTCAATCGTGGAAAAGATAGCGAAAAAAACGTTCCATTTTGTAATTAAATATGAACTTTGATGGTTATCGTTTTCCGCATTGATTTAATTGGAGGTGGGTACTAAAGCGCGCTTTGTCCGAAGCCTATTTGTACGTATATCTGTTATGATTATATATACATCCATAGATTAAGATATAGGTATAGATTAAGCGACATTATCCGCCTTTCTGTTAAGGTAGAAAAGCAAAAGCAGTGATATTGGTAAAGGGAGAGGGGGAGAACGTGAGGGAGCGGAAATTTCAGCGCCCTTCCGCCTCTAGCCGCTACAGGAGTCGCCCTGGTCGGGAGACAGCATCGTAGTCCCAGCCACCGCAAGAGCGGGCTTGCGGGTGGAGAGCAATGGGCAGCTCGGCGCCCGGTAAGGACGGGATGCCCGGGTCGACGACCCGTTGTGTTTCACGCGCGCCTCGAAGAGATATCAGCATATCGGGACGGGGTCCACGAAGACCGATTGTTACAGGACAATATTGATTTCATTCGCAGAATTCTAAGTACAAGATGAATTAAGATTGGAAATAGGTATAGGTAGTTATTTCAACTCTTTAGTTTGAAAAGCAAATAACACCGCAATTGGCATCAACTGTGCCTTTGACCATTGTAGTGTTCTTGTGGATGTGATTCTCATACAAAGTTTTTAGACTCTCAAATCATTCAGAACCACTTACCTTTTTACTATTGCATCTTGTTAGCGATCGTAATTTTGTTATGATAATTACCTATACTAGCCTAACTAAGCCTCATGAACTCCGTCCACTGGGACAATATGCCAATAAGAAACTGAAGTGTAAACTTGATGCACCATGCGACTGCTAGTCAAACACAGACTAGCTCAGCATGGCAGCAATACAAGCTGTGATAGTAATAAGTTCCCTCCGCTATCGCCTTACACCTTAAACCACATGCTAGCCCGACCTTCGCCCGCAGTTCGGGTCGTCGGGTCGCGCGTTTTCCTCCCGCGCGTATCAATAAAACCTATACCTGTTATGGTTCACGGACACTCGTGATGCCGCGCTTAGGAGGCCCTATTTGACACGACGGGTTTAGGAACGTCACGTTTTTTTCATTGTGCGTAGTTACTCGTTAACAAATAATCGATATCAATAATGCTTTGTTTTGTTTTCGGTGTGGCGATACCTTTAAACAGCTGTCAGCTAAACGACGACTAAGACTGGCCAAGCCAACGGCTGCCCTGTATATTCCAGGTTCTTCTTGAAATGGATAGTTAATTTTACTAACATAGCTTTGGTAATTCTTCGTTTCCTTCTGTTTTTCAGTAGGTCCCATCTTCCCGTTCGACCATAGATGACCTAGATATGATAAGCCAACGCTGGTGCTATTTCTCTCATAGGGTAGTAGCATTATGCTGAGCGATGGTCGTTTTGCTTGGATGTGGACCAGATATTTTGTCCCAACTTGTTCTGTTTTTGTGTTTGTATTATTTAATTTTTGTGCCTGCGCATATTTACCCTATGGTAAATATGCGCAGGCCAGGCAGGTCATTTAACTATTTAAATGAATTTTCTTTCTAGGCTCTATCATGAAAAAAAAAAAGAATTATTTGCACCTTAAAGTAAACACAAACAACTGTTTTACAATAACAAAAGATCTAAGGTAACAAAAGTTGTATTTTAGAGTTGCAATCAATACCTAAACTAATATAACTTAATATCTTGTAATATATATACATATGTATAGGTATCAGCGCCCACCTTCGGAAACAATAGCCAAATGATCAAAATAACATATAAACTATGTACTTTACTTAATTGAATAATTTTCATTACCTATATGAGTTTAAGTTATAATTAGTTAGACTTTAGATACAAGGCAAAATAATTAATATTACTGTTTAGGTGCAAAACTAGAAACCAACAAAACAACATTAATATTAAAAAAAAAAATATACGGTATCTGCTAGTGCGTATAGAGCTGCATGTGAGTGTATGTGTGTTTTTGTGTGGGTGTGTAATGTTTGTGTAAGGGTGTGCGGGGTGAGTGTGCGCGTGTTTGTGTGTGGGGGTGGGTATGTGTGTGTGTCAAGATAAAATGAAGTTCCTATATTAGTTACAAAGCCTATTTGGAAAATTCGGAGTTAAAATAATTCTAATCCTAATAATATTAAATATCCTAAAGGTTGTGATCTTTGTTACTATTTTACGCAAAAACTGCTGAACGGATTTGGATGAAATTTGGCACAGAGACCAGAAATAACACATAGGATACCTTTTATCCCGATATTCTTAAGGTACTGAAATTTATGCTGGTGAAACCGCGGGGCGCATTTCGCATTTTATAAAAAATATTTTTTTTGTTGACGCCGTGCTGTAGCTATTGTGTTTATCAGTAAACAAGTACTAACCGTTTCAGTATTAATGTCCTTGTAAAAACCATTTCACGAGAGGTCACAGGAAAATGTAGGGCATTGTCCTCTGCAGGTTCCTATAAATACGATGCAGCTTATCACCTGGTAGTAAATAGCTCATCATGGTCGTTTGTTAGTTGTTTCATGTTGAATTAGACACTGTACAGGTGATACAGTAGGTCAATAAAGAAAATTAAGTTCTTTTTTTTTAATTTAACCTTCGAATAGAAATTATTACGTAACTGAGACTTTTGATGCATAGGTACAGGCTTTGCATACAGCCTCAAATTAAATTAATTAGCGTACCTCCGTCCATATCTACTCCGTCATTTCTCTGTTTTGTTTCATCATAGTTGCATATAAAATGATTGTTTTTGTTTACTGACCCATATGAATGATGTTTATCTGATTTAGTAATTATTAAACGACTTCAAAAAAGTAGTTTTTGAGATAGGGACTTTTTTCGTATTGATGAGAACTTATTCTAACATGGGTTATGGCTGCCACTGTTGTTATGAGGTGAAAAAAGTAATCTTCGAATTTCGACTAAGACACTGAAAAGCATAAAATAAAAACTTTTAACAAAAAAAATTAAACCGACTTCAAAAAAACACTTAAAAGGAAAAAATAATATTACTTTTGTCATGACTCTAGAAGTCGGTGGCGAGCTAAACAACAGAAACCTCGAGACACCTACTTCTAGAGCTTTTTTTTTAAAAAAGTTATTTTTTGTTTTTATATCACACTAGCTTTCCGCCCGCGGCTGCGCCCGCGTGGAGTTCGGTTATATCGCGCTTTTTAGATTTCCTTCGGGAACATCAATTTTTTCCGGGATAAAAGATAGCCTATGTTCTTTCTCAGGGTCTAAAGATTGTCTGTGCCAAATTTCATCAAAATCGGTTGAGAGGTTTAAGCGGGAAAGCGTAACAGACAGACAGACAGACAGTCAGAGTTACTTTCGCATTTATAATATTAGTATGGATTAGTATGGATTAATCACGGTTGCAGAGTTTCGCTAACTCAGTCTGACATGACGTGACTCATCTCGTATTCAGTCATGGCTCATGCGAAACCATATTGAGAATTCATATTAAAAAATAACCTCTATTTGTCCCGCTCTATATTTGCCTGTAAGTTTTTGAAGCCTTGAACTTATGGCACGAACTAATTGGAATATAATCTTAAGTAAAAACATAAGCTCGTAAAGTATTTAATTTTACGAAGTGCACGAGCTTTACTTTTGATAACTAAGTGTCCCAACACGATATGCAGGTGTGCGTGAAGAAGAGTAGAATCACCATATAACACACACTCACACACTCTTCTTCTTCGCCGCGGATGGTGTCGACCGAGAGCTTCGACGTACTCAGTAAAGCGACACGCGGTTTACTTGTGTATACTAAGTTTATATGTATGTATGCGTAAACATTCACGGCTTGTTTGTACATTTGGCATACACAAGTAAATTGCGCGTCGTTCTAAGATAAAAACCTACTTACTTATATTTTTATAGGGACCTATAGTTTGCATTAAACTTCTGAGTTACTTCCCTAACGGTAGGTTATCGCACGAAGCAGGCAAGTTTGCAATACTCATGTTCAACACGCAGTGCTTACACATTTCTGTTTATTGTTTATTTGTAACTACTTGTATGTACTTATTTGTGTCATCGATGAGATCAACACGCATGACAGGGGGCAAAGATAATCATAGAATTCATCGGTCACATTATTGCTATTAGAGTAGCGAGCCTGCCGGTATTCTATAGAATAAATTTTGGAGAGAGTGCGCGGGAATAGCATCTTGAATAACTCAAAGAATTTTGTTTCACTGTCAAAATGGAACCCATTATTACTTACGTAATCACCTCGGGTTCTCGGTTGTAGGCCATAACATCGGCTGCCGGCAGAAGTTACCATCCACCAGACAAAGTCTTGCAGCCAAGAGATTCTTCGTGTTCCGGCATGATATCTCCCCCAGACATCTGTCACCTTTCTCATCATGTCTGGTGAAGCCGTACGGAGGACGAGTCTGAGCAGTTGTGTTGCGATGTGTGCCGGGTACGATGCGCCAAATGTTGTTGTGTCGGCAGTTTGGTCGTGGAGGGTCTCCAGATGGGTTTAACATTACATCACCTCGCGCAACTGCCGTCTTCCTTCCTATTCACTAAGTTTTTTGAGTGATAGGCTCTTAATAAACTAGCGCGCTTTACCATCACCTATTGCACCACTGTTTACCGTCAGGAAAAAAAATGCCCCCCCAGTTCTGGCTTCTCTGTATTTATTTTGTGTAGGTAATTCTGTTAAGTTATTGAACTTCTGTAATAGTATTCTGCAGTGCTTTGTTACCTGTCTCCGCCCATCGCAAGGTCGCCACAATCATGTTTGACACGTAATGCATCCAGTTTCTGTGTATTGTTTGTGTATAAGCATGTTATATTATGCACATATATATCATGCACCTGTGTTTTTTCAGGCAAGGACGAAATGTTATTGTTTTAAGAATACTTTAGTATTCTTTAAACAGTTGTTAACAGTTTACTTTGAATTCGGTTCATATTTTATCCATTTGGTCATACATTTCGTGAACCTTTTGACGGGAACAGGGCAGTCTTTTACCTTTCGATAAATTGTTAGAATTTCATTCAACTTCATGTCCTCTCTCTACACTTTTACTTAAATGCGTCCTTAATAATACTTTTGGGTGCTGTTAAAAGTTAAGTAAGATAGTGGCTGGCGGAGAACTGCTCAGGGTCGAGCTTGTTGGCGTGCCATGGAAGGCCTATGTCCAGCAGTGGACGAGTACAGGCTGATGATGATGAAAAGTTAACTTTAACTAAACCATTACAAAGTAATAATAAGTTAATACTGCAAAGTGACATATGAAAGTTCAATATCAGTCATGCTAATGTCATGTTCATTTCGAAAAACTAATTGTCTGGTATTTTTGCTGAACTGGGTCTCTTCAGTGCAGCCTTAATTCACATTTTCCTGCTAATTTCTTACATCGGATTTTTCACTTTTGATTTGTTGTGATCTAATCAAGTAATTGACTTCTTTTAATGCCTTTTAGCTTAAGCCAAATAAATTATTTTTATTGTTCTAAATATAATTAATTTTTTTGTTTGAAAATTAAAAACGAAAAACAGACAAGCCAAAGAGTTTTACGACACTTTTTGATGTAACTTGAACTTTATTTTAACTTCGGAAGCCAGCAGCTAAACCAAACCACCTTTCACGTGTCAAAAGTTCAAAACCAATCACTTTCGAACAAAAGCTTATCACATAACGGCAACATAGGAATGTAACAATGACAATAAACAAACCACTTTCGAGGAGCTGGTGCCCCCAGGACCCTTGGAACCAGACAATATGTTACTCTGATGAAGTGTTTCCGTCGCAATGCCCTCACGCACCCCAGTCTGACCTGGGGGTCTGCGAAGTTGATATGGTGCAATAAGCTTGTGTGGATTTAATTGAAGTAGTACGTGATTATTTAGATTTTGGTTGGAATGCGTGGTAGGCATCTATGATTCATCCTCCCTCTGGCGCAGCATCGTTGGTCGTGTTGTAGGGTTTAATATTGCACCACCTCGCTCAACTGCCGTCTTCCTTCCTATCCACTAAGGTTTTTTAAATGAATGGGCTTAATAAACTAGCGCGCTTTACCATCAACGATTGCATCACTGCTTATCATCAGGCAGGATTGCAGTCAAGCGCTAGTTTATATTTTTTTTTTTTTAAATATACGTATTCGTGCTGATGGCTCTGTTGTACTACGACTTCTTCCGAGATAAACATTAGGATTTGCTGATTGGAATTGCATAAAATATTTACGAGTTTTTTGTAGAACTGTGGTCAAAGTTACTTAATCAGCCTACAATGTTCTCACTGCTGGAAAGCGGGTCTTCTCTTATTGAGAGAAAGTGGGCCATAATCCACCAGTCCCAGTCAGACCCAGTGTAGTTTGGTAATTGTCACATGTCTTCGTAATGTCGGTTCTAGGATATGGCGCTTTATAAATAATGTTTTTTTTATTAAACGATTTGAAAGCAATGGTGATTAATTAATTCACACTAAGTGTATCGACAGTTTGGGTTCGAGCTTGCAACTCAAAAATTGCGGTAAATTAGATCGAACTGTATTATTAAGAATCAGAATCAAAATTTTATTTTTAAAACATAGGTGCATACATGAAGGTCTTACAATTAGATAAATGAGCGCTATGTTTTAAGTCAAATGCTCCCAAAATCCCAAACACCTTAATAAAGTTTTTCACTTAACAAATTCCATTCAGTAACGTATATTGTGAAGTACTTCCTCTGACATTAGCTTATGCTATGAACCTGGGGCTTGACCCAAAGGTGCTCGAAGTCAATGTGATGCAATGAACAAGAGTTAATTGATCGCTTGTATTAATCTAACGGGTAATTATTGTCAGTGGAATGCATACGGGACATATTTCCTTTGCCAAGCGATTGCATGTAGTTATGTAGTATTAGAAACCAAAGATGAATGTGATTTTCTAATGTACCTAAGTAATGTGATAACATTCAATGCTGAATATAGAGCATTTCCAATTTATTTCTAACTGGCTGCCGCCCGCGACTTCGTTCGCGTTTTTATATATGCTCCGCTCTTATTGGTCGCAGCGTTGTGTTAGCCTAAAGCCTTCCTGGACTAATGGGCTATCCAACGCAAAAATAATTATTACAGTGAAACTTGGTTAAGTGGGACCTGGTTAAGTGAGAAACCTCCATAACTGGAACTCATGCTGAGGTCCCAACACCTTGGCACGGAATTACCTCTGTTAGTGGGACGAGGTAAGCCTCTATATCTGGGATTTGTTCTTTCGATTTATCATCATAGTTACCTCTATAACTGAGACAGCGAGTAAATTTTGTATGCATAAACCTCTGTAACTGAGATAACATTGTTTGTTTACTCATTCTTATTCTACCCACAAATTCCACACGTAATTCCAAGTACTTAAGTACAATTTTTGAGCTTCAATTACCTTCAGTTTAGTTTCGCTATACTATCATACAGATGTTTAATTGAAAATTGCCAAAACGAAAGCTACAATCGTTATCATTACGTGAAAAACCTCTGTAAATGAGACAGATATTTATTTATACCTGTATATCTGAGACACTGGGTAAGTGGAATACCTCTATAAGTGAAACGACATTGCAGGTCCCTTGATGTCTCACTTAACCAGGTTTCACTGTATATGGAAAAACACAGATAAAGACAACACAGTCTTGTCGCCAAGCGATTTGTCGTGTTCCGGAATAATGTATGGTGAAGCCGTAAAGAGGACGGGTCTGAGTGTAGGATACTCCAAATGTTGTTGTATCGGGAGTTTGGTCGTGGAGCGTCTTCAGATCAATCTCCCTCTGGCGCAGCATCGCTGGTCGTGTTGTTGTGTTTATTGCATCACCTCGCTCAACTGCCGTCTTCCTTCCTAATCACGATTGCATCACTGCTTATAATTATAAAAAAGGAACTTTTTTACAACAAATCAATCACAATATCTCAATATATCCTAACATACAAAATTAAATAGGTATAGCATCGAAACTCCAACCAATATATTTTAGGTTCCAATTTTTTCTGAAGTAGATTTTTTCAGCTACTCAGCGAAGTTCAACATCGTGTACAGTCTACAAAGGAGGACCTGGTAAAGGCTACACTGTAGAAATTACCAGGTCCTCCCCTAATAGGGATGTATCCAAGGTATGAAAATCAAAAAGAATATTAGTCCCTCTTAGAGAAAATAAAAAAAAATTAAGACCCGTATTTTTTATTTTGTCGAAATTACCAAAAACTACTGAGATATAGCGTATTAAAGTTACGGAGTGGGGGCTAATGACGTCACGCCGTGGTATATTTTGTACCACGGCGTGACGTCATGCGACATTTCAAATCAATATATCTTCCAAAGTATTAGATTGAAAGAAAAAATAAAAAATACGTGTTCAATATTTTTTATAAATCTATCTGATGGGCATTAAATTATTTTTTAGGATACAACCCAATTGTATTATAATGAATGGGTTTTAGACAAAAATCATATACAAAATGTGGTAATTCCAAACTAAACCCAACAAAACATTCTATCTGCTGAAGTGTTTCCGTCGCCGTGCCCTCAGCGTCACGTGACTCCTGACCCCAAGATCTACGAAGGTGATATGGCGCAATAAACATGCATGCGTTAATTTCTGGCTGTTATTTCAATGTAGATGTATGTCGTTGAAAGGTAACATAATACTACTAGGTCCTAGCTAAAGGCTAGGCGAGATGTGATTGTTTACATCCAGATAAAACTTTGGTGTTTGGAGGAGCTGCTGTCTTCTTCTGTTTTTAAACATTACAAAAAGAGAGTTAGTAAGTGGAAAGTGACTAGACTACATCTTTGGTCTATAGAATAAATTAGTTGGTTGTTGGAACATTAAAAAGGATAAGTTTGTCTTTGCATGAGTAAAAATTAACAATTACTGAAAAAACTTTTTTTAAATTTCTCTTGTACCTATCATAGGTGCATTTACAAACATTTAAAATCACATTCACAAACAGCCACAAATGGATGAATTAAGAATCTCTCTAGTAGAGAAGAGGAGAAAGAAGAAGCCTTTCTGCTGGAACCAGTGCATTACTGCTCTGGCAGGACCCAACATGCCGCTGCGTCCAGCATTACCAACGGCGCTGCTATAAGTGGTCAAACCTCACCACTCCACGAAGGTTCAGGAGGTCGTGGAGTGCGTCAAGACCAACTGTGTGGCTGCATCATACGCATCGACCGCGTTTAATGCTCTTATTGGTTGAGACTTCTTACAACCTTGAAGCGGGCCAATCAATGAGTCAAACGCGGTCGATATCGATGATCGAGTCTTCGTATTGAAAACTCATGGTAGCCACACTAGACTTTGAGGGTCGAAAGGTTGGAGCCGCGTCAAAACACGAGCTTCAAGTCGTTCGTGGTACGCTTTTCAACACAACACCTCTAATAGTTCCTCAATGAAGAGTTCTAGCCGAACGGTGTTGTGTACCGCGCCGGTTTCGTTGCCAGCTATTTGACACCGGTCAGCGAAACACGACGCCGACACTTCGTGTACATTAGCATTTGTCATAGTTAATTATGTTATATGTATTTAAAGTTTGTTTTATGTTATTATGATATTGTATCTATACTAAAATATAAAGCTGAAGAGTTTGTTTGTATGTTTGTTTGAACGCGCTAATCTCAGGAACTAGGGTTCCAATTTGAAAAATTATTTTTGCGTTGGATAGACCATTAATCTAGGAAGGCTTTAGGCTATAATAACATCACGCTGCTACCAATAGGAGCGGAGCATATAAAAAAATCGAAACCTACGCGGGTGAAACCGTGGCGCGCAGCTAGTATAATAATATAAGTACCTACTTGATTCCTGAAATAAATGGATAAAATAAACAAGCAGTAGTTCTACCAATTCCGTGATTATGACATCACAAATATGTTGAAAACATTGAAACAGCTAGTTAATGATCCAACCAAACTAGTCTACTTACACTAAACCACACCCAAATTCAGATTTCAAAGCCCAAAAATGGTTCCATAATGATTTATTTATTTTGTAGAAACGTAATGGTCGGTTTTTCCGTGAGGTTGTCGCAACCGTAACATTGTTTCGACCGAGAAATCTGAACTGAACCAAAAGTGTCGCGTTTGCATGATAAAGGCAGCCGATTCACAATGGCGCCGCTAATATGATGCACGGGGAATATCAAGTGTGATATTAATATATTTTTGAAGAAAATACTGCCTTTATGCTGAATACTTTTGTAATTTCTGTAAAAATTTGGTTCTATTTTTAAGTTGGTTAGCAGCTGGAACGGAAAATACTTATATAGTTATATACTTTATTGTACATCAAAAACTGACATTTCCTAAAAAAACATACAATAGCGGTCTTAGTTAGCATTAACATTAATACCATCAGCAGCAGAGTAAGTGGATACATCGGCTCCCGGCAGAAGTTACTACCCACCAATGTCTTGCCCGTAAGCCATTATTCGTGTCCCGACAAGATGTCTGCTGAAGCAGTACGGAGGACGGGTCTGAGCAGTTGTGAGTCGGGAGCTTGGTCGTGGAGGGTCTCCAAATCAATCTCCGTCTGGCGCAGTATCGTTGATCGTGTTGGCGTTGCCTACCCGTCTTCCTCACTATTCACTCAGTTTTTTTTTTTTTTTTTTTTTGTAAATAGGCTCTTATAAACTAGCGCGCTTAACCATTAACGATTGTATCATTGCTTATTATCAGGCAGGATTGCGGTCAAGCACTACTTTATGATAAAAATATCGAACATCTTTTGATGTTTATGCATTGTCGTTTCTTCTTCTTCTTCGTTTCGCTCTTGACAGAATGGTCGTGGTCACTATGACTGAATCCGAGACGTTGATGTCACACTCCGCACGATCTTTCTCCATCTATCCCTGTTGGACGACAGTCTGGAGCATTTATTAACAGGTCCCCCCACTGCCGACTTGATTTGGTCGGTCCACCTCATCGGTGACCTTCCACGAGGTCTGTTCCCTTCCACTCTGCTTTGACGTTCAACCCCCACAAAGTCGCCAGTTACTGTTCATTTTCTACTTCAAAAATATTTAACCCTAATGACTCAGTCAATTGGTTAACAATTTAACTAAGTACTATCATCATCATAAGACAACCGCTTTACGCTTTCCGCTAATAAACTCTCACGGCAGTAAACGGCATGGCTCTCTCGCGTTATATTTACTCTTATAAATGTTGTTACCAAGCCAGTCATTATTAACAAAGTAAGGCAGCATTTTACCGCTCACAATCTGCCGTGCGTCAAGTGTTCTTATTCATTGCGAAGGCTTTGTCTGTATGCTAATAGTGGATGGCCGGTCACCGCCGCGACCTGTCAGGATCGAAGGTCGAATGTAGGACGGAACGCGACGACGATTCGCGAAGAATTGAAGCTCGGACGTGATGTTATGTGCATGGGAATTTGAGTCTTATTGACTAAGGGTTTAGTTGGTGATAGAGTTTTGGTTTTGCTCGACTCCTAAAGGTCGTAGCGTGATGTTATATAGCCTTCCTAACGCAAGTTCTTTGGAAAGCAGTGATGACTCAGTGGAAGGCGGCGATTTACCGGTTATACTTAGGAAAAGTCAGGAAATGCACTTTACCGACAAGTTACTTCATCACCAGTGCTCTCAAAACGGTGAAAGAAAACATTGCGAGGAAACCGGTAGGAAAACATATTAGAATCAAATTTCGTAGACAAGTGACTTACACGAAGAGAGACACACATACACACGCAAACGCACGCTATTTCATTTTTTCTAAATTTTATTTTACGTTATTTTAATATTGTATCATAAATATGTAGTTATTTTCCAGAGGGTCATTGATTTCTGTAACTCATGTACCACCTGCAGACAGCACTACTATCAGTTTTATAACTATACTAAATTCACTTAGTAAATGAAAAATAATATATTTTCAGAGCAAGTCGTTTGCTCTTCTGTGAGATGTCTCCTGCCCTTAGCCCTCCCAAGGGTGAAGCGGCATAAGTAGAACAGTAGACACTAACCCCCTTATTCATAAACGCTGTGTAAAGTGAACTAGTGAGTAGCGATTGTTTAACCATACATTTTGACGTTTGCGCGTTACTTAACTTTAATCATCGTTTATCAATAAACCCCTTAAACACTGTGGTGTTTATTCATAAAGGATTATTTAAGTGACGTTAAAAGGTCAAAAATGTATGGTTAAAGAATCGCTAATCACTAGTTCACTCCACTCCACTGACGCCCTAAGATTCGTACCCCACAGGGGGTGACCTTAGTGCGTAGTCGCTCAGTAGTTTTAAGTGCTTCTGGCTGGAGGCTTTAAAATCATTTAGGGCAACCACAGGATAGTCTGGGACAGCCTCTGTGGCGTAGCGGTAGCGAACGCGGCCGTTGCGCAAGGAGGCGCGGGTTCCATCCCCGCACAGTGCAAATATTTGTATGCATGAATATGAACATCTTGAGGAAACCTGGACTTTATAAGTCTGAAATCGCCAATCCGCATTGAGCAAGCGTGGTGATTACGCTCAATCCTTCTTTGTATGAGAGGAGACCTGTGCCCAGCAGTGGGACTATAAAAGGTTGCTGATGATGATGATGATGATGAATATGAATAAGTATTTGCACTGGTCTGGTCGTGCCTCGGAAAGCACGTTAAGCCGTTGGTCCCGGTTGCCATACGAAAATCTAGTGGCAGTCGTTACGGGTTGTTGGAACCCTCAAAAGTCTAACAATTGGTCTAACTGCAATGCTTAGATATCGTCTTCGGGATGTGGAGGTCAGACGGCAGTCGCTTCACGGAAAATATCGAAGTTTAGCCAAACTCAGCAGTTAAACTGGTAAAGCGGACCCCAGACTCCAAAGCTGAAAGGGCTGCGGATGCGACTGGGATTAACGCTGAGATGATGATGATGATAGGATAGTCTGGTTAAGTAGTCATGATCTCTCAAGATCGACTACAGGATGCCATTATCAAAAAAAAAAAGAAAACTATTGTGCCTTTGACAGTTTAATACTGAATCTTATCATCGAGACTCCAGTTACCATGAAACTTGAAAACAATTAAACGAAGCGTTTTCATGTCTAACCTACATAGCGCTGTGAGGAACAAAAGGCACAGGCCGGCATCGAACCTTGGCCCGACCTCCGCGCATCCTCGCTCCACATCACTATTGTTCATTCCGGTTGTGTGTGGGTTGCTGCTTAATAGTTATTAATAGTTCATAATTAATAGCATCCTCAGTTCGAGCTGAATAATGTTTTCCTTTCGATGCTTTGTGGAGAGGTTGCAACTAGAAGGCTACCGTTGATGCTGATACAAATAGTGGTAGAAGCAAATATGAAAATTGAAGAATATATAGGTAATTTTGAATAAAAGGTTAAGTAAACCCCATAAAAACTTTAAATATAATCATCATCACTTATTTATTCATAACAGTTTACATTGTGTTGAACATCTATACTAATATATAAAGCCGAAGAGTTTGTTTGTTTGTTATATATTATATGTATGTTGTATATAATATCACGCTGCGACCAATAGGAGCGGAGAACCACTAACTCCACGCGAACGAAGTCGCTGGCGGCCGCTAGTTACATATAAAATTAAAATAGACATGCGGCTACAAAAAAGAAAAATGTCGAATTGGAATTTAAATAAGACATATCAAGTCAATCAATTATAAATATGTCAAGAGATATATAAACTAATGTCAGACATAATTACAAAAAAAAAAAAAAATGTTTAGTTACAGTCAAAGCATATTGTTACAGTCAAAATGTCAGATAAAATGTACAGCATGTTAAGCTTTGTCATATTTCTTTAATAAATTTTCTACTTTATCGTTAAGAGTATAGTTGAGGGCAATGGAGAGGGCTATGCTGGGGGTTTCACTGCGCGATCGAATCAGGAATGAGGAGATCCGCAAAAGAACGAGAGTAACCGACATAGCCCGAAGAATTACAATACTAAAGTGGCAGTGGGCTGGACACATTGCCCGTAGGACCCATGCCCGATGGGGCCGACGGGTTCTCGAGTGGCGACCACGCACCGGAAGACGTAGCGTGGGGAGGCGCCCGACAAGGTGGACCGACGATCTGGTGAAGGTCGCGGGAAACCGCTGGATGCTGGAGGCGCAGGACCGGTCGTCGTGGAGAACCTTGGGGGAGGCCTATGTCCAGCAGTGGACGTCTTTCGGCTGAAATGATGATGATCGTTAAGAGTATTAAGGCTGAAGATTGATTGAAAATATTTGACAGTTTAGGGTAGCTTGACCTGCTTTCATCCATACAAAGTGCGATGTAAGAAACTAGCAGAAAAGTGTGACGCTGATTTTCAACAGTATCTGATGTAAGATATGACGAATGTAGAACAGTTTTATGTTGCAATATGACTTGTGTATGCATACTGTAATGTAGGTATATGAAAACGTCTTACTTATGTATACTAAACTCTTCTATATTAAGCTATAAAGACATAACAACTGGAATTTAGTGGTTGTTCTCAAATTACACTAGGGATAAAGCTGCGGGAGGGCAAACTATGATGAGCAGTTTACGTGGGAAAACAGAGATGTATGACCTGTTAATGTTGTTGTTTTTTCTTTTTTTATTAATTATAAACTAGCGCTTGATCGCAATCCCGCCTGTTGGTAAGCAGTGACGCAATCGTCGATGGTAAAGCACACTAGTTTATTAAGAGCCTATTCACTTTTGCCTTGAAGACACTCAAATTAAAGTCTGACGGAAACACCGCCGCTGGCAAATTGTACCAGTCCCTCGATGTGCGTTTCCCCTCCTCCCTTATACCGCGTGGTATAAGGGAGGCGGGGAACCGGAGGTGATGAGGATTTTTAATCTATACTAATCTATATATATACTATTAATTTATATCTATAGTACCACTTATATATAAAGCTGAAGAATTTTTATTGTTTGTTTGAACGCGCTAATCTTATGAACTTCTGATCCGATTTGATTTTTTTTTTTTGCGTTATATGGCCAATTAATCCAGGAAGAGTTTAGGCTATATATAACATCACGCTGCGACCAATAGGAGCGGAGCATATAAAAGAAACAAATATTAATCCTTATGCAAATAAATGAAGTATGAGTGTGCGGGTTCGATTCCAGGTCAGGCAAGTACCTATGTAACTTTTCTAAGTTATATGTACTTTCTAAGTACTTATATCTTGGACACCAATGACTGATTTAAAGGTGAAGGAAAACATCTTGAGGAAATCTGGACTTTAAGTCTGAAATCGCCAACCCATATTGAGCATGCGTGGTGATTACGCTCAATCCTTCTCTGTATGAGAGGAGACCTGTGCCCAGCAGTGGGTAACTATTTGTGCCAATCAAAACTAAATCATGTACGATTGAAGAGGCGGGGCGGGGCAAAAAAACAGCGATATCCAAATTTTCCGCCATAAAAATCTCCTGCCTCTCAGGCTGTTGGTAAATCCGCAACTGCTTACTATAGCTAATCATAAAAATCTAATATATGTAGATACCAATAACTATACAATAACTCTAGGGAAAAATAAATGATTTTCAGTCTCCCTGTCCGTCTGTACCAAGCAACCTGTTAATAAACAATACCCTGCCAAGACTAACGGTCCTTCTAATGAAACATAATAACTTCTCCTTCATAATGAATATTTATGGAAAAACACGAGGTCAACGTATAATATTATAACTATGAAATACGCACCTTTAGCCCGATAATTGTGTATGACCGTGTCTTAAATCGACACCCGCTTAGATACAGCATGGAGTTAGTAAGAAATGAAGTGTTCACTTTTTTGTTTTTAAAAAAACAATGTCCCATATATCGTGGACCGGGCGCGTTTGCAAAGATATAAACTCCCATACACAAACAGCCAGACCCGGGAACAACTACTTGTAGGTCATCCAAATATTTGTTCCTGCGGGAATCGAACCCGCGACACCCAACCAAAAGCTTAACCACTGCGCTAACCGTACAGTCAAATATTAATAATTGTGCCAATAAACTAGTCAATAAGATTGCACACTAAAATTCAGCTGCTAGGTTTTACATGTACTTAAATATTTTAGGTAAGTATCTGCTTTCTCTTTGATCATGCGACAAAGTTTAGGCATTTTTTATGTTAAGATTTTCAAAGAGCTGCTGGTAGCACTTCAAACAATTACAAGACATATAAGAACAATGGTTTTTTTATGTATTTTTAAATCTAATCAACATGGACATTAAAAAGCATATTTGCCATTAAAAGACCACCACGAAAGGCATCGTGTTCGCAGCTTCCGTTGTCGGCTGTCATCAACAGACGTAGTGTTTGTGCATACATATGTCTAGTACACACGTTTGTCGCATTAGCATTCCATTTGTTCTTTCCTCCTTGTTTGCTAATTTAAATAAACTAAGAATATATTATAATATGACTGTAAACAAGCTATTAGCGGGATGCGTCTGTCTGTATACCTGTTTGACCTAGCACCTTTTAATTCTATTGATATAAGAAAACAGCTGGTGTGTCGTAGAAAATAATATATTTAGTTAACCTATTTGAAAGTAGTAGTACTTTGGCTACAAGAGTTAAGAGAGGACTCTTGTGCCGAGGAATTTGGAAAATAGGTATTTGAAGAAACTATTGCCGTCGCGCTGCTTCCAACCTCTCCCGGTAAAGTGCGAAAAGGACATTTGCAGCTTAGGCTGATTTTACCTACAAAAACGTTGACCAAAGACGTTTCGTATTCCGCTGTTTTCTTTTTCAAAACACGACAGATATTAATTATTTTTATATCAAAATTAAGAGGAAAACTACACCTATGCTTCTATTATTTTCTTTTTTATCAAAAACTTATCACGTTTGTCTAATAGTCATCTGAACATCACGGTAAAAATGGGTTATTTTTCGCGATTTTTAAGTATGTAGAAGGCACGTATGTTCACGGTATAAAATTGTAGAAAAAATAATGCTCTAAAAGCATTATCCATGAAGAAAACAGCGGAATACGTTTGTATAGAGAAAGCACGACTAGAGTTCCCTCTTAAACGATGAAGTATTGCTAATGTGCCTAGAAAATATTTACCAAAGTCATCTGTTCTGTGCTGGCCCTGTTCGTAGATGCGCGGAATCTCAACCACCAGTGTGTAGGTATTTTTCGTATAAGAAATCATCAAATGACCTCTCCTGCTCTGGACGGTGCGGAATGCAAAATGGCAGACTTTTACTGACAAAAACTGAAAGTCTGACCACAATTCTTACCAAGGAGTATCGTGTTTCCCTGTAACTGGGTTGTGGAAGTCAGATAGGCAGTCGTTCGATGCAAAAAACTGGTATTTATCTGAATCCAGTCAGACTGGAAGCTGACCCCAATAAAGTTGGGAAAAGGCTAGGCAGATGATTAGTTAGGTCAGAATATTATAGTTTTATTCTTAGTTTATTTAGTATCAGAACTTTAAAAGTTTATTCAGTTGTTATTTTCGTGTTTTATTTTATTCCTATACCTGCTATCTTAATAAATCAAAACTTTTATCGCATATAAAAACAACAATTACAATAATGTCTGTCTGACCTCCTAAATGATCATGTTATACCATGGATTGACTTGTTAAACCATGTCTTAATTATCACTGGAATAAATACCAAAAGAGCCCATTGTTAACTACATAAGTTGTCTAATAAAGGTTCTATTGCGTGCACATAGAAATCATTATAGATTTTTCGCCTATCAAAATAATTTTAATGATTTCTTAAGGCGAAGGCCGAATACGTGAGTTGTGACTTGAGTTATTTAATTTTAGTTAAATAACAAGGCCTAAAAGCCACAAATAAGGTGTACTTAGACTTATATGTATTCAAGAAGAAAAATTGTATGAACGTACATTTTCGTTTTTATTTTGGACTTATGACTTATCGCTTGAATAGAGCATCTATACACCAGCCAGTCCTGTTATGGAGAGTGAAAGAACGGGCAGTTGTTGAAACTGTGATAGGGCATCAATGTCGGTCCGTTCTTTAAGAATTTTATGTGTTCATGCGTTTGTGAGTTAGCGTATTTTTGAGTATTATTTTTATTGGTAAAATTGATCAATGTTGCATAGACAAATAAATTACATGATAACATTCAACAATATAAATGTTAAAAGCGGAATACTTACAAAGCTCCTTACTTACTTCATTATGAACTACAAAAAGATTATACAAATACTAGCTGTTTCCCGCAACTCCGTCCGCGTGGACTTCAGTCTACAGCGCGCAGTGGTTCCCGTAAATTATAAAGAACTCAGTTGATGTAAAATAAGCGCCTGTTACATTTTTTGTTATGCTCTTCCCCTATTCGTCATAGCAAAATGTTATATAGCCTATGTCCTTTCGCGGGCTTTAGACTATCTGTGTACCAAATTTTATTACAATCGGTTCAGTAGTTTTGGCGTGAAAGCCGGACAGACAGACAGACAGAGATCCTTTCGCATTTATAAAATTAGTATGAATTAAAAAAAAATTGCACCAAGTTTTTTTTTTTATTGCAACACTTCTCTATGCTACATCCATCGCCTTAACAATAATGAACAATGACCACTTTCTTCAAATTAATGATAGACTACAGATATCATTATTAATTGGGTTAAGAAATATGATTAAAGTCGGTGCGGTTATTTCGTACTATAACCAGCATTAATCACCATAATGACAGCTGTTTTGTCCGGCCAATGTGCGTAACGTAACCGGGTATTACGGAGAATACTTAATTAGGTGTAATGGGCTATAATAAAAAATGGATATTCTGATCCGTGATGCCTTGGAGCTATGTTAATGTCTGATTGATGTAAGATGCTTTTTGTGTGGTGTTATGGAGATATCATTATTCAAAAGAGAAAACTATTTTTGACACAAGTAAAATATATATAACATTTATATAAAACCTAATAATTGTGTCTAATATAGTTTAAGTCCTGCCCCCTAATCGGCGAACACATTTTTGTCAGATGATTGCAACTAGTTGGGATCGTTTGGACCGAATGGACCAATGGGCGGTCCGAACGATGCCAACTGATCCCAACTAGTCGCAATCATTTGACAAAAATATGTTCGCCAATTAGGGGGCTAATACTAATTTGTTTTAATACCATACCATCCTACATACCATACCATTATATCCATACCATACCATCGTAAAAGGACTTTGAGTTTTGTAGCTACATAAAAGACAAACTTATTTGAATTTTATTTTTCTTCGACTTATATCCCTTCTCCGATCAAGGCGAGCCCGGCCGCAGCTGAGAGAGTAAATTCCCGACTATGACCTCTGAATTTGTATCGGCGTTTCTTCTCAGAGCTAGTACTAGGAAATATCGCGGTAATCAAACCGAATCAATAAAAATTTCAATACAGCCATCCCCTGCTGTTCTCTCCATGCTGTTTCGCGCCCTTGTGTGGTACCCTTGAAGTGTTGTCGCTTAGTTTTTACATGCCCCTGGCTGGGGGATTTAAATTCATGTAATGCAGACACCGGATAGTAGTAGTCACGACCTCAAGGTCAACTACGAGAACCCATAATAAAAAAAAATCGGCTTATGAATAAGCAAAGTTTTGTAAATTTATTGTTATTCAAAATCATTAATTTCCAACATGCTGTCAAATCAAGTCATTAACTTAAAAAAGTGCTAATTCTCAGCATAAATTATGCTGAGAATTAGCAATTTTCGAACATTAACGCCTGCCCTTCACCACTCCATAGTACTTTCGCTGGAAAGAAAATGTGGCGCAACAATCTCCATGGCAGCTCAAAAAGGTATGAAATTGGTAGGCCATACCTCGGTGGTAGGCCATAACATCGGCTACCGGCAGAAGTTACTACCCACCAGACAAAGTCTTGCCGCCAAGCGATTCGTCGTATTCCAGCATGATGTCTGGTGAAGCCGTACGGAGTACGAGTCTGAGCAGTTGTGTTGCGATGTGTGCCGGGTACGATGCGCTTAATGTTGTTGTGTCGGGAGTTTGATCGTTTAGGGTCTCCAGATCAATCTCCCTCTGGCGTAGCATCGTTGGTCGTATTGTTAGGTTTAAAATTGCATCACCTCGCTCAACTGCTGTCTTACTTCCTCTTCACTCAGTTTTTTTTTGCGTGAATAGGCTCTGAATAAACTAGCGCGCTTTACTACCAAAGATTGCATCACTGTTTACGACGGTGCCTAATGAGGCACCATTGCGGTGCAAAGTCATAACAGTCCCGTGACTTTAGGGTCTGCTCTTGAGTCACGGAACTGTTCTGACTTTTACCATAACCCAGGGATAAGTATTGCCATACAACGTGGCAATGTCACCAGTCTTCGGTACATTACCATTCGACTGAGAAGCGGAGGAAATGTCAACACCAAATTTTACTTCGAGAACTTTTTAGTTAGGTTATGATGTTTTAATTTTATGACGTAGTTTAAAGTAAAAAAAATGTCTTGCAAATGCAAGAAAGTATTTTTTTCTGTAGCTATAGCAAGATAAGTAATCACATAAACGGTGAGTACACCGCTCAACAGATTCACACAACTTTAAACGCTGAATAAATTAAGGAAATTGTACATTAATTATTCATGAACTCATTAGTTATGTCCTTCCGTAGCAATGTTAGAATTCAATTAATAGGTACTGCGCTTTATTCTGAGAATCAAAATCTATAGAAAATCGATAAAGCCTTTCTGGAAAATTGAATGAACTGCCATTTAAACTGGTTAGCAAGAGAAATCGGTTATTAAATCATTTTGACATCATATTTTGTTTTTGTAGAAGGTAAAAAAACAAACACTAAGTAAGTAGGTATATATTCAGACTGAGTTAATAAAAAAGATAAACAAATAAGGTAATAAATTATTTATTGACATAAAATATGTGTATAAAGTGAATTCCTGACTCCTGCCCCAGGCTACAACACCTGTGTTACAGGAGCCAAAAAGACGGAGGACGTAATTATGCGATTGTATGTGTTTTTTATAATGTGACATTTTAATTTCAAAATTTCCACCCTATTACGATCAACTCCTGTTTTTTAATCGCGTTTATAATAAAATATTTCCTAAAAATACTGTGTACTTATAGCAAAAAAGCATTTCCTGGGTCAGCTAGTTTTTCTCTATATTCAGCGTAATTTTTCCCTATATTCTTAACTAGCTATGCCCCGCGGATTCACCCTCGTAAGCTTAGAACCGAAAGAGCTCAGTTGGTATAAAATAAACGCCTCTTATAATAATGGGAGCAATATGTATGCCCGCGTTTGCTCCCGTTTTCGCAACGTTTTTTGTTACTGTTCTGCTTCTATTGGTCATAGGGGAATGTTTTATAGCCTATGTCATTTCTCAGACTCTACACTATCTGTGTACCACATTTCATCACAAGCTGTTCAGTAGTTTTGGTGTGAAATGATAGACAGACAGACAGACAGAGATACTTTCGCATTTATAATATTAGTATGGATTAAATAATTCAATTGTCTAA
The DNA here is from genome assembly GCA_017933935.1 of Sesamia nonagrioides. Classification (NCBI taxonomy): domain Eukaryota; kingdom Metazoa; phylum Arthropoda; class Insecta; order Lepidoptera; family Noctuidae; genus Sesamia; species Sesamia nonagrioides. The sequence goes on along the minus strand of JADWQK010000325.1, from coordinate 14,129 downwards.
TACTGACATGCCCAGCCTTACCATCTCGTTACTGCATCAGACACACGTGCGGAGCAGATCACGACCACCTGCTGTCTGACCCGCTTTGATATCTGCCGGTATTACCTTCGACCCGACCATTAATCTCGGTACAGTCTTAATGAATTGCTCGTCGACTATGTTACAAGTACGATTAGCGTGTTCGGAGACCACACTGAAGGTATGTTAGATCGTATAATAAGGATTGTTGACGAAGAGTATTGGGTAATAAAACCTTGTCTTAGATTTGTGGTGAACATCCGCAGTTTCTCTCTCACTCGTTGCACAGTTAGCAACTAAAGTCGAATTAGCACTTTTGATTAAAGAATAATAATTACTGAGTAAAATATTTTATTAAAATCAAAGCCAAAGTGATATTTAATTAAAGACACAAGACAGCACTCTGATTATTTCGTTAAAAGTCAACTAACAATTTTGGTTTTCTAAATCATAATTACTGAGAAAAATATTTTATTAAAATAAAAACCGAAGTGATATTTAATTAAGGAACAGCACTCTCATTATTTCTTTAAAAGTCAACTAACAATTTTGTTATCGAAATCATAATTACTGAGCAACATATTTTATTAAAATAAAAACCGAAGTGATATTTAATTAAAGAACATCACTCTTGTTATTTCGTTAAAAGTCAACTAACAATTTTGTTTTCTAAATCATAATTACTGAGAAAAATATTTTATTAAAATCAAAACCGATGTGATATTTATTCAAAGAACAGAACTCTGATTATTTCGTTAAAATTCAACTAACAATTTTCTTTTCTAAATCATAATTACTGAGCAAAATATTTTATTAAAATCAAAACCGAAGTGATATTTAATTAAAGAACTGCACTGTGATTGTTTTTCTTTTATCTTTAACTCTTAGCTTCTATTATAAAATGCCGAAAAATAAATAATCGAATCATGTCATGTTAATCGACTTTAGTTGCTGATGGTACGTTATTCAGGCTCAGAGGTCGAAGTATCCAGAAGAAATAAAAGCCAGAATCTTGAAGCAGTATATTCAGTTGTAAGCACGTGTCGATACTTTGGCTTGTTGGCAGAAACTTAGATGTACAGTCACACGTTAGGCATTCAACGTCTAAATCAGCGAAATAAAAATACAATTTAGGCCTAAAAACACTGGCGTGACGACGTGGACTCGTTCCTAAATGATTGGACAGATGAAGGCACAGCAGAAAAAAGTGGAAGAATATGGGGAAGACTTTAGCTCACAAGTGGGACAATATAGTCTAAATTGTACAATATGGTGTGTATAGGAAAAAAAATATGAATTCTATCAATCGCTAATTAATAGATAACGCCAATACCCTCGGGTGAAGCATACAATTTTGCGCAAAATTTCCTAGTAACAAAGGTCAACAAGGAGTGTTTTTTTTTTTTTTTTGTTGATCCCCTAAATGCTGGCGAGATTTATTGACTGTTCAATACATTTTATTCCTTTATTCTGTGTGGTGACTAGTTTGGCGCTGAAATGTGGGCAATAAATTGTGGATACAAACTACTTAACTGAAATTGAAACTTCTCATAAATCATATTTAGACAAAATCTCATATAATTCAGCTGTCAGCTGCAGCGGTGAACCAGGTAGGTAGCCGTCAAATGTAACCTTTGTTATATTAAAATTATATTAAAACAATAAAAAAATTGTGAAGTTTAAAACAATTCTAACTTTTTTGGTGTAAATCATCTTTATTTTTCAATCTTCTTCATCTTATCCTTTTTCAAGCTATGTTGGCGTCGGCCATGTATTTAGTGATTAGTGGTTTCTTTAATAAAACTTAAACCCAAAGATTGTGTAAACTGGCCTAAGTTTCATTACATAGTAATATATCACACCTTAATTTCTATCTTGATTAACTAAGAAACTAACCACCCCCCACTTCCCCCCAGTTATATAGGGGGTAATGAAATACAAAGACAAGGATTCTAACAACCTGCAATAGTTATAGTAGCGACCACTTGTGAGGGCCAGTAGTGATGCGACATATGCAAATACACGAATACATTAGTCGATGGTTCAGATTAAATCGGAATCTTTGCTTATTTTACTGTTTACGAGTTTAAGAAAAAAAAAACTAATAACGATGTTATCTTTTAATTCGTTGAATAAATAATGAGAATAATCCGCGTGTTTGTGGTGATTGTGCTTTTTATGCGTTTTGAAAAATATAAATCAAGTAAATTACGAGATTAATTTCTACGATTATTCAAGATTAATTATTGGAGTTTGTTATCTAAATGCTGTAGTATTTTTGCGATGAACTATGAAATTATTAATCATACAAAAACACAGGTCATTATATTTTTTATAGGTGTTTTATTAAATATCTTTTTTTTAAATTTATGTTCGACATAAATTTGGTATATCAATCTATGCGCGAACTTTCCAAAACCAGTTTACTTATTTCAACACTAATATAATTATCAAAGAAACAGGATGCGGACCAATAAAAAAACTTCAAAATATAAGATATACGTTTTTCAAATACAGTAATGGTAACATTAAAAAAAAGAACAAATATCGATATTTTGTTCTCCATATCCCATCCCTACTGATCTTAATGTTAGTCGAACCTACCGCGCTGGAGGTCTCATTCATAAATCTAGTCGGCCAGGAACAACACCGTTACATCCCTAGCAGATATCGACTGTCGACCGACTGATTTAGTCGTGAGGTCTACTCGCATTTATACCTGTTACATTATTTAAGAGGTTACGGAAATATATTTGCGTAGACTTTCTTTATCGATTGCTATCTAAATAGGTATCGATAGATTTTAGTATTCGATTTTTCGACTTTGGATTTGTGTGCTGTTGACAAGTTGAATGACTTATCATTCGCTCTTACAGGTGTAAGTCAGGCGTCATATTATATGCACTTTTTACTCGAGCAGTCTGTGGATTTGTTATACACAGAGATCGCTCGGTGCCTTGAGAGTCTTATAAAACGTTTTTTTTTATGCGAAACCTGAATATAGTTTGAACAGAATAAGCAACTGAATCGATTCCAATAATTTTTACACCATGTTATATTTTATCCCAAATACATTTAAAAATTGATGCAGTGTGGTTACCGAGCGGTTACCATAGATCATAGTAATTGCCCGCGCCACAGCTGACGCCAGAGATCAACGCACCGCGCTCACCACCCCTAGTAGAGCTTTGACCATATTTTTGTTGGGACAACCAAGTAGAATAGCAATCTTTTTGAAATTTTGTACACAGATACTTTACTTTTAAATACTGGACACGTGTTTTGGGTTTCGCATATCCATAAAATAATGTTGTTGTATGGTTTCGGAATGTTGCTGTAGTACTTTTCATAATAACAATCATTTTACCAGGGGGTATCGTGTCACCCTTAATAATAATCCTAATCCTTCTCTGTATGAGAGGAGACCTGTGCCCAGCAGTGGGACTATAAAAGGTTGATGATGATGATGATGACGATGATGATCGTGTCACCCAGTGAGTGAGTTGTTTACGTCTGGACATAGCGCAGCGGTAATCCTTTCTAGAGAGATTGGTCTCGTTTTACCATCTCTTCATTCGTTCTCACTGAAACGCTCTTTACTAGCTCTGTATAATAACTCCTTTTAATAAATCACCAATTTTTTTAACATTATCAGATAATTTTCTATTTTTGTTATTCTGATCCCAAACAACCACTTTAAAGTGTTAATCAAACCATCAACAAAATGTAAGATTCGTTTATATAAATAGTAAAATAAAATAAATAGGTATATAATTGAGTTATTAAGTACGTCATATAGTGAAAATCAAGGACCAAATGCTAAATCACCCTTTCCATGATTCGCGGTCATCATTCTTATTCTTCGAGTATAATAGCTTGATATACCAAAAGCTACGTGTGGTATCTCCGTGTGGGACAAAACTAAATTGTTAATGATGCCTAAATTTTTTTCTCCGTGTGGTACCGGGCTTAGTACCACCCCATATCCTCCCGTGGGTGTCGTAAGAGGCGACTAAGGGAACTCTCACCAGGGAAGCGGGCAGTAACCCCCCAACGTAATGGAAACCTTGGGGGAGGCCTTGGCCCAGCAGTAGACCTCTATAGGCTGAAGAAGATACCAAAACCACCTTAGTTATTTAATACACGTTAAACTACTTTCGTATACAAATTTTCTTGTTTATTTCACCAATTCCTAACGGCTATGTTAAGTTGTTAACCAAACCATCAACAAAATAGATGAATCAGCAACAACGCCAACACATGAATATAGAGATGCATCACGATAAAGACAGGATGCTACAGTTGGCAGCGGTGGTCTGTCAGCGGAGTGCCAGGTAATTGGCACCGCTTTCTACTTATACACTTATTTGCGGCCAGTATACAGTATGGTGCTTTAATTTTTACGGCGAGTAACTGTTCTTTTTTTTTTTGAGATGAGATCGATATCTAGTGTACTTATAAGTGTAAAATTTAAAACTCATTCATTCTATTGTGATAATTATGTAAGTACCTAAAACATTTGCACGCCATGAGAAATGGCAGACATGTCGTGAGCTACTCTTACTCAAGATCCTGAATGAATGAATTCTTTATTTTGTATGTAGACTATAGGTATATATTTGAGCATATAAAATTTCTTATTTTTATTCTTATTTAAAAGCAATCAAAGATCATTCGAATGTTTTTTTTTTTTCAAAAACCGTTGTTCTAAAAACTATTCATTAAGTATGTTCTTTGGTCTAATAAGCGTCTAAATGCTGGACACATGTCAGATTTGTGTAAACACTAAGGTAAAATTTTTATAACAAGTTCACATTGTTATCTACATTCAAAATTCATTCATTCATTCATTCATTCTTCATTCTCAATTAAATAAAGAATTTAAAAAAGAATGCTTTTGATATTAGTAGACAAAAATTTATATTCGATTTTTATTTGAAACAAGCTGCGCCGCGCGGTTTCACTCGCGTGTGTAGGTTTTGAAATCTTTTTTTATATGTTCTGCTCCTATGGGTCGCAGCACCTCAAGCCTTCCTGGATTAAAGGGCTATCCGACGCACAAATAATTTTTCAAATCGGACCAGTAGTTCCTGAGATTAGCACGTTCAAACAAACAAACATACAAACAAACTCTTCAGCTTTGTATATTAGTATAGATAAATTCTTCTTCTTCTTCAACCTAGGCTTTCCACGCCGACCGGTCTTGTGCTGCCCGCATCCATCGGAAAAAAAAAGAAATAAAAAAAAATAGATAAATAAATAAATACTAAAATTTAAAAAATCTAAAAATAAAAATATAATAAAAATCTAAAATATTATAAAAATTATAGATGCTTGAGCTCTATAAAGAATACTTTTAAATTTTTATAAGTTGCTAGTCTTTGCTAAAAGCAAAAGTTGGTTTCTTTTTTTCCTTTTTTCTAATTACGAGTTACGTAAGTTACGGTTTACTTACCAACAAATTTCCTTTATGATATTTTTCTTAGGTAATGTTTGGCAAAATATTAAACATACCGATCGATTCTTTAAACATCTCATAATGACAACCCTTAGAAGTAGTTGGAAAGACAGCTCATTTCAGCTAACTTTTCAAGGTGTGATGGTTATAAAAACATACTGCAGGTAGGTGACTTGTTTTAAATTTAACTAACAGTAAGAACAATCTCAATGAAACATGCTGTATACAGACTGTCACCTAGCTCGCGTGTCGTCTCTAATGGCGGCTCGGAAAAAAGCCTCAATTGCGCGCAATTGACGGGCGGCGAGTTACCGGCGATCTGCGCACGACGCTAGCACCTGGCGCAGGCGCAGGGTTCACGCTAGGAAAATTGAAATAGAATCGCTCGATTTTTTTCTTGTTGCGGTGTTTTGACATTGGAGTTGTTTTTTTTTTTCTTAATTGAGATTCGATCTGATCGGAACGTGATGCAAGGACGTCTATTCTAACTTGTGTTAATATTTAATAGAATATCGGCTATCTTTAGTGAACCTCGTGGTAAAACCAAATTTTTATATAGATATAAATGCACCTCAGCTGTTTAGCGATAAAGTTGAAAACCGAATAAAGAAATTTGAAAGATTGTAGTAGCTTGATGAGTTGTCGTCTATACATAGAGATGGTCAGGATTTATTAAATAATATGCGGAAATAATGATTATATAAATTAAGTAAATGCAGCTAATAAAATTGGCCCAAAATGAATTGTGTTCTGAACGAAAACCTAAGTGCTTTAGTGATACCTATTCTCAGTTATAACAGAAATGAGCTATGTATAGTATAACTATGTACAGTTAGTCTTAAATCCGTAACATAAACAACATAATTATAAAAAACCATGACCCACTACTGTGTCTATCGTTACATTAATTAAATACCAAGAAATCTGCAACTACCGTAACTGGCAACCCTGGAAACGCTCGCGGGCATACAAGCGGCGCGGGCGCGGCGCGTGCGTCGAACACGCCTTCAGAAACTAGACCGACACCATTTAAATTTGACCATTGTCACGAAAACAGAAACTACGATACCAAACGAAAGTCTTTTAGAATTAATTTTGATTGCCAGCTATAAAAATTATCTGGGTTAAAAGTACGAAGGAGTGTATTTAATATTAGTCATTTTAAAGCATATGAGGACATACTTCCTCCGAAAACTATAGATTTTCGCAAAACTCCCATCTTAATATCTAATGCACCTAAAAAAATCGAAAGTAGAATAAAAACTAACTTCTGTCCGTCAAATAGAACACTGGGTTATGTATTCATTGCCATGTTAAAACGATAATATTTTTGAGTGTTATCATAACAAATACGGAAGCTTAAGATTCCGTTTACTCCAATTTAAATGAAAGGTCAATATCCTCATAGTTCATCTTACCCCTTAATAAGCAAAAACCGTAACTTAAGAATAAAAAAGAAACAATAAACTTCAAAGCTGTCAAACTAGTCTAGGAGCTAGCTTTTTGCAGTTGACCAATCATAATCGAAGATAATGGAGTGTCTCTCGGTAAAGTATCAACGGCAAAGAATTTATCCGAACCGTAAATGATCGATTTTTCACGCATTCTTGTCGGACCCAGTACTATTTTTCCTTGGGTGAAAAACCGTAAAACCACCTTATTGTTATTTATTACATTGCAATGCAGATGCAACGATATATTTAATATTGCTTTCATCTACTTACAGTACACTTACCATTATGCATTGTTGGTGACGAAAAAGGGGAAAAAGAGGTAATTAAGAAAGAAGTAACCCATCAAAATTAACGTTAAGTATCTCTTTTCGCCCTTTTAACTCAATTTTCTTGTAAATGTTTAATTACTGTTTTTTTTATATATTTTCAATTTAAAAACAGTTAGCCTTGATAATTATCTACACTTATTTTTAATTCTGTAGACCAATTTCGTGGTCGCGATTCATCATACTCGTACAGTAGCTTGCGCTCGCGCATGTTGGAATCTAAATGAACTTGGACCGAATTCGATGTAGGTTCGTAAGTAGTTTTTAATGTATAACTAGCGTGTTAGTGGTGTCGATTACGTATGTTTTCGTTATAAAACATTAACTAGACATTAATTTATGATTGTAGATTCAGTAAGCCTTGTCATCGCGTAAAAAATGTGTTTTTTTTTTGTCGTAATTTGTGGTTTTTAACTCCCTTTTAATTGTAGATGCAATGAGCCTTGTCATCACCGACTTTAAGCGTAGTAATTGCTTTATAAAGTACTGTTATTTTTACAGCTGTTTCAATTATTAAATTTGTACCAATTAAAACGATATCCCCTTTGATTTTCTCTTTCAATATCACTAGTAGGTTTTGAAAGTTTCTACAAAACATATTATGTTCATTAATTAATATATTAACCTAAGTCACTAAATGATAACTGTCACTAACTGCACCTAGTTGAAAATTCACCAACTTTTTTATCAATATGCAAATCGAAGATCGAAACCATAGTTAGCACTTTTGATAACGTTATGATTAAAAACGATCCATTATCACTTAAAACATCCATGGCCAATAATGGGACTTCACCAAACTATAACCTGTTATAATTATATGCACATTGTAAGTAACGAAATGTGCTAACAATCATTCACCCCGTACTTGAGGCAAGAATCATAAAGTTAACGGGATCTCCATAGTCCATGGGCCATTGAAGACTAGTGTATGATATTTGTAGGGTGTTGCGATGTCGGGCAGCAACGGAGGCTGACATGCTGCACTGATGATCGCCTCGCTCTCGGCTCGCCGCGACGTGGACGCCGAAACGCCGGTCGTCTGGCCCGCATGGTGCTATTCAGGTATTAAATATGGTGAATAACGAAAAAAACCGGCCAAATGCGAGTCGGACTCGCACACCGAGGGTTCCGCTGTACAAACGTAGCGGTTTACAATTTATGACGTACTAGCTTTCCGCCAGCGGCTTCGCCCGCGTGGAGTTCGGTTATATCAAATTTTAAATTCCCCTCGGGAACATCAAATTTTTCCGGGATAAAAGGTAGCCTATGTTCTTTCTCAGGGTCTAAAGATTGTCTGTGCCAAACTTCATCAAAATCGGTTGAGAGGTTTAGGCGGGAAAGCGTAACAGACAGACAGAGTTATTTTCGCATTTATAATACTAGCATTGATTTAGAATTTTTCACAGTTTAGAGGCAATTAGATTTAAGAAGTGTTTGATATGAATTTCAACTTTAATATCTCTACGCGTTCATGTGAAAAAGGGTAGGTAGTAAGTTTATAATTATTAAAAAAATATTTTATGTCATGTAAGCAAAAATAATATTTTAATATTTTATGTAACTTCAAATTTATCATTTTCACAATTTTTCCTTTATCTGTCTGTACTATAATATAACGTTGCTTCGTGCCGAATTTCAAGATTCTGAGTTCACGGGAAGTACCTTGTAGGCAAAGAGATTTAGGATATATAGAGAGGGCATGTGTCAAAATGGCATAGAAAAACTGTGATCCCATGGCTCAGTTCCGCCATCTAGTACAATATAGCAAAATTAGATCGACAATTGGAGACATCAAATAGTAAAAATGAAATAAGTTTATATAAAATATATTCAGCTATTGCCCGGTAGGTGGCCAGTGTGGTCTATGTTGCCAGATCCGATTTAATACCCTAGTATAGTTCAAATCGGGTAAATAAATATTGAAAAGTAAATAAATTAAGTGAAACTTGTCTTGTACAAACAAAAACTGTTTTAGAATTTTATTCGCTACTATTCATTTACCGTGACACCGTCTATTGGCATTTTAGATGTTTTATGCTTACGAATTATTTTAACGCTCAGTTTATTGCGTTTTTTGAGTGTAATAGACCTTTTAGGCCATAAAGCGCATTTTGTTTTGCAATTTTCGTTTGCATTTCGTTTTTAGCAAAATTATGCTTTTTACACGTTTGTTTGCAAATATTTTTAAATGGCAATGCAAAAAACTGTGGTAGGGTTTGTATCATTTCGATATAAAGTTATCGATAATATTCAAAGAAGTTACTACGACGATGTTTTTTCGCAATATGATAGCTTGAAACAAAAAATTAGGAAGCAGAATAATTATGGGTAATTTCAAGATTACAAGTTTCTTATTTATATAATTCTTTTAATATAATAGGCGTTAAAGTTTAAAATTGCCGATTAGTACTGAACATCTAAATAATTGCTTATTTTTTAATTTTTAAATAATTCATTTATAATCAATATATAGGAAGGTAGTTTATGCCTTTGTGATAGAACTCTGAGGATCTAGACTGCACAAACTGTGTGAAAGCAGAACTGCCTCCTGGGAAGAAAACTTCTTGTCACGTAGATAATTGTCCAAATCACGACAAAAATGGTAGTCTGCTGGAGCAAGACCTTTACAAGATTCGTACGCCATTATCTTTAAAAACGGCAAAAAAATCACGGTTATTGTATGGGAGCCCGCCTTCAGTATTTATTTTATTTTAATTATTTATTTGTAATTTGAATATATAACCAAATATTCTGTGAACATTTTAAGCGTCTAACTGTTTCCGTTATTAATATGGAGCAAAAAACCGGCAAAAATTCACGTTTGTTGTATGGGAGCCCCCTTAAATATTTTATTATTTTTATTCTTAGTACTTGTTGTTATAGCGGCAACAGAAATACTAACACAATCTCTGGAAATTACAACTGTCTCGCTATTACGGTTTATGAGATACAGCCTGGTGACAGACGGACAGACGAACAGAGAAGTCTCATGAATAGGGTTCGTTTTACCTTTTAGGTACGGAATCCTCAAAATCACAAAGTAGCTCGCAATCATTGTACTACATATACGTACCTACATATTTTATGAATATATTTCATTATAAATAAGTTATGTAATCTATGTACTTATCCACTTAACTGTAAATTTTATTCCAATTTTTACGGATATGTAGAAAAGTACTGAAATTAATAACTTACTATTTCATTTCTAATACAAGGTACCGACTCTTTTTTTTTTTTAATTTGATCGATAAGTCTTTCCAAAGTAGATAACTTCTCTTTTAAAATGCATTGAGCATAATTTCGACGAATGAGACGGAAGCCAATTTTCTTCTCTACGGTCTATCTGGACAAATCGTATCCACTTTTTCCCTACGACATTATTTTTATTCGGAAACCAAAAATAACAAAAACCTAGGTAAATGAATAGTAATTGTTCATTCAATTTTGTTTATTAATATGATATGATTATGTTTAAATAGAGTTAATAATAAATAAACTTGAAATATAGTAATATTTCAAGTTTATTTAGCTATATTTTAAATGTCAATAAAATACAACAAAATGTATTCATCTTAATAAGTATTATCGATAACTAAATCGATAAACAACATTACTACATCTCTACAAGAAAATAGTAAAACTACTCAACAATAGAGGGCGCTTATTACAATAATGGAAAATTTTCTAGAACTAAGATTTTTTTAAATTTGAATTGCAGACGAAATATAAATAATTCATAGAAAAACATTCCGAAGTTAGGTCCAGTCGTTTTACTATAACGACATGTACAGTAACACAAAGCGCAGCATGGCATATTTCCTTAGAAAATGTTTATTCTTAGTGGACACAAATTACGTCCTGACGCGCAGACTAGATTGAGCGACTTTTAATCAAGTCGATAAAAGTATTGGCTTACGATTTTGTTCGTGATGTCCTGTCTATTGTAAATATAATTTTAATGTCTTTGCGTGTAGGTTTTGATTCCCTAGCGTGTGACGAAAATTCGTCTAAGGTGTCGGTATAAACTGCTGTATCTTTTGATCGCTTTAACTTAGAAGTTTGATTTTTTCACTGCATAAAGGGACAATAGACCTAGGTATTTGGTATAAATTTCAATTTGATACCTTTATTAGTTCGTGAGAAATAAGGTAGTAAGTTTCATTTTATTAAAATATGTTTATTATATTATATAACTAAAAAATTGTGATTTTCGCAATTTTTCCTATATTTGCATTATATCACAATCCTTCATGCCAAATTTCAAGATTCTGAGTTTACGGGAAGTATCCTGTAGGTTTTGATTCCTTTGCGAGTGTCGAAAATTTGTTGAAAATATCGACATATCGGCTGTATCTATTGATTGGCTTGGCTTAGAAGTTTGATATTTTCACAGCTTAAAGGGACAATAGACCTAGGTATTTGGTATAACTTTCAATTTGATAACTTTATTCGTTCGTGATAAATAAGGTAGTAAGTTCCATTTTATTAAAATGTGTTTATTATATTATATAACTGAAAAAATGTGATTTTCGCAATTTTTCCTATATTTGCATTATATGATAATCCTTCATGCCAAATTTCAAGATTCTGAGTTTACGGGAAGTATCCTGTAGGTTTTGATTCCTTTGCGAGTGTCGAAAATTTGTTGAAAATATCGACATATCGGCTGTATCTTTTGATTGGCTTGGCTTAGAAGTTTGATATTTTCACAGCTTAAAGGGACAATAGACCTAGGTATTTGGTATAAATTTCAATTTGATAACTTTATTCGTTCGTGAGAAATAAGGTAGTAAGTTCCATTTTATTAAAATATGTTTTTTATATTATATAACTAAAAAAATGTGATTTTTGCAATTTTTCCTATATTTTCATTATATGACAATCCTTCATGCCAAATTTCAAGATTCTGAGTTTACGGGAAGTATCCTGTAGGTTTTGATTCCTTTGCGAGTGTCGAAAATTTGTTGAAAATATCGACATAATCGGCTGTATCTTTTGATTGGCTTGGCTTAGAAGTTTGATATTTTCACAGCTTAAAGGGACAATAGACCCGAGTATTTCATGAGAATTTCAGCTTGATACGTCCACGCGTTCTTGAGATAAAGGGTGGTGACAGACAGACAGACAGACAGACAGACAGACAGACAGACAGACAGACAGACAGACGGACAACAAAGTGATCCTATAAGGGTTCCGTTTTTTCCTTTTGAGGTACGGAACCCTAAAAAGTAGGAAGTAAAATAACACCCGTTGAAAATCTGAAAGACGGAAGCGGTCTGAAGCGTTTCGCCTCCTCCTTTATACCGCGTATATCGAGGGACTGGAACAATTTGCCAGCGGCGGTGTTTCCGTCGGACTACAATTTGAGTGTCTTTCTAGAGTGAATAGGCTCTTAATAAACTAGTGCGCTTTACCATCAACGATTGCGTCACTGCTTACCATCAGGCAGGATTGCGGTCAAGCGCTGGTTAATAATATGTAAAAAAAAAAGAAAAATTAGTTAGGTCTTACATAACGTATTCTTATGTTGTTACTTGCCTTTGTATGCAATTCGCCAGCACCTTCAATGGCCGCTAATACATACAAATTATGGATCCTAAGTAACTGAATTCACATATCCAGGAAAACCAGGGCACAAAAGGCAGCTTCTCTGCTGTTGGTAGTCAAATTGCTAATGAAATATTTTTCTTATTCACCACATGCTAACGAATTTGTGTCCTCTTCCACTGGCATTGTTATCTACAAACTAGCTTCTGCCTGCTTCGTTATCGCATCGCGTCCTGTCGCTCGTCGCGAAATATTATTTCGTGTTAGCTTAGCATTTTTTCTTACTATTTCTGATCGGATCCTAAAGGTAGTAACGTGATGTGGTCTTTATTGGGGCTACAAATCCAAAAATAATTTTGTCAAACCTGAGTCGTAGTTTTACTCTAACTCTTCAACTTTATTATTTATAGAAATAGACAGGATGTTGCAGGATCTATTAAAGACAGTAACACAAAACCCATCATAACATGAAAGTTCTCACTTTAATTAAATTGGTTTCCCGTATCCACTAACTTTGTTACTTCAGTTTCCTTTCCAAAGTACCAGCTAGCCTAGAGGCGTACTCAGAAAAACCATTTCTAAAAGCCATTTCACATCATTTTCCTAGGGCTCCACTACTTTCAGTGTAATGTTACTAACAAATAGGTAATGAACTTCAATTATTACGCGCAGGAAACTGCTAACCATTTAGACGCCATAAGTCATCTAAATGTTTCTTGAAAACGGTAGCGGATGTAAATGAAAAAATGATAGGCAATCTACTGTAACAGGTAGTCAGCAACGAGGAGATGTGTCACAGGACAGAGAGGTGTTAGAAAATCCACTGATTGCTGAAAACTTACTGCTTTCCATCACGCGGGATCACGGTCAAGTACTAGTTTATGATGTTTTTTTTTTTAACAAAAAGCGCATTGTTTTTTACTGTAGTGCTAATCAGCATGGTATTTTGTAACATACTATCAGTAGCAGTGGATTTCAATTAGGCAGTTCAACACAAATACTAATTCATTGTGGAACAGACACATTTTTTAATATATGGAGCAATGGATTACCAATATGCTTTAAAATTAATCAAATATAATTCCCCCTAGAGCGGGTACATTCGATCCAGCCGTCCTTTGCTGTCCTCTCTAGCGACGCCCTAAGCCGAGGTTCGTACCCCACAGGGGGTGCCCTTAGTGCGTAGTCGCCCAATTTTAATTTAGTTTTACGTGCCCCTGGCTGGAGTCTTTAATTTTAATTAAGGCATCCACAGGAAAGTTCGGTTAAGTAGTTACGGCCTCTAATGGCCACCTACGAGATGCCATATCAAAAAAAAAA